>CM048751.1:152386472-152868477 GCA_026315105.1 Locusta migratoria | reverse complement strand
CGAAATGCTGTAGCCCCAGTGGCGCAATTGGTTAGCGCACGGTACTTATAAGGCAGTCGCCGTGAGCAATGCCGGGGTTGTGAGTTCAAGCCTCACCTGGGGCACATTTTGTTTCTTAGCACCTGACCTTTTTGAAAATGCTCCTGACGACAGATTTTAAAGGAATCACGTGGTTACTCAAATTTTAGAGACGTACGCAAGCCACAGAACACGCCGTCCTCGGTAGTATAGTGGTTAGTATCCCCGCCTGTCACGCGGGAGACCGGGCTTCGATTGCCCGCCGGGGAGATGTGTTTCATTTTTAGTGACTGTCATGACATTTGTCGGACTTGGTGTGCGACTTGTATGGAAAGCAGCAGAGTGTGGCGCCAACTCAGGGGACGTCGGCCAGCGCATCCTCGGTAGTATAGTGGTCAGTATCCCCGCCTGTCACGCGGGAGACCGGGGTTCGATTCCCCGCCGGGGAGATGCAATTTTATTTCGCATGTTCGCTCAAATTATGACCAACGATCGCGAGAATGATACTTGCCTTTCGGAACGACGATTGCGAATTCTGCACAATCGTAAATAAAGTCCCGCATACTCGAAAATATCTTTGGAATTACCTTCCCCAGGGCAACGGTATTTCAAAGCAACATTCGATCGTTTTGCTCGCCATTTACGCTCTATCTGGGCGACACCGACAATCTGGTAAATCACGCTACATGCTAAATACTTTCGATCGACGTAATAGGAAGGCAAATAATTTTAGCAGAGCGTGGTTTCGATCCACGGACCTCTGGGTTATGGGCCCAGCACGCTTCCACTGCGCCAATCTGCTCGGCTGCTAGTGCCTTCCCTTCAGCGTGTCAAGTACAACACATGCCACGTCTTCTTTTAATTGCTCTCATACTTGCTGGTGAGACTTTTGAACACAGCCCAAGGCTCAAGGCTAGACTTGGCTCGACTTAGCTCGACTGACGCTACGCTGACGCTTGCTGGAAGAGGCATTTATTGCATTTTTCCCCAACGTTCATCTGCGAGATACAGAAAAGATAACAGTGCCCTCCACCTCCAACAACGAAATTCGCTGTTTACCTACAAAACTCCAAGCAACAAATTACGACCCCTGCCAGGATTCGAACCTGGAATCTTCTGATCCGTAGTCAGACGCGTTATCCGTTGCGCCACAGGGCCCCTGCTTCACGCACACACTAGTGAAGACATTGAAGAAACGAGTTGTCTCTGCTCTGGGTTTGCATGTCGTCCATTGGCAACGGCGGCGTGGGCACTGTTGCTTCTGGGCGACCTGCTGCCTGCTCCTAAGGAAGGCGCCTTTCCTCCAACTGCGTGTCCGCGGTGCGCCTCCACAGCTTAGAGCTCGCCACGCATCTGCGCTCGCTGTGGGACACGTAGCAGAGGACTAGGAGCGCGTTTCCCCCCAAGTTTTTAGCGACTGCCAGCACTCAGTTTGCAAGTAATCGTACCTAATGTAACAAGAGGAGCATGAAGCGTTTGTAGGCAGTTGCCAAAGTCTCAGGAGAGTCTTCGGCGACAGTCACATGGTGCACTTTTGGCCACTACACGTTTACAAACAGCGCTACTGAGAGACGAAATGCTGTAGCCCCAGTGGCGCAATTGGTTAGCGCACGGTACTTATAAGGCAGTCGCCGTGAGCAATGCCGGGGTTGTGAGTTCAAGCCTCACCTGGGGCACATTTTGTTTCTTAGCACCTGACCTTTTTGAAAATGCTCCTGACGACAGATTTTAAAGGAATCACGTGGTTACTCAAATTTTAGAGACGTACGCAAGCCACAGAACACGCCGTCCTCGGTAGTATAGTGGTTAGTATCCCCGCCTGTCACGCGGGAGACCGGGCTTCGATTGCCCGCCGGGGAGATGTGTTTCATTTTTAGTGACTGTCATGACATTTGTCGGACTTGGTGTGCGACTTGTATGGAAAGCAGCAGAGTGTGGCGCCAACTCAGGGGACGTCGGCCAGCGCATCCTCGGTAGTATAGTGGTCAGTATCCCCGCCTGTCACGCGGGAGACCGGGGTTCGATTCCCCGCCGGGGAGATGCAATTTTTATTTCGCATGTTCGCTCAAATTATGACCAACGATCGCGAGAATGATACTTGCCTTTCGGAACGACGATTGCGAATTCTGCACAATCGTAAATAAAGTCCCGCATACTCGAAAATATCTTTGGAATTACCTTCCCCAGGGCAACGGTATTTCAAAGCAACATTCGATCGTTTTGCTCGCCATTTACGCTCTATCTGGGCGACACCGACAATCTGGTAAATCACGCTACATGCTAAATACTTTCGATCGACGTAATAGGAAGGCAAATAATTTTAGCAGAGCGTGGTTTCGATCCACGGACCTCTGGGTTATGGGCCCAGCACGCTTCCACTGCGCCAATCTGCTCGGCTGCTAGTGCCTTCCCTTCAGCGTGTCAAGTACAACACATGCCACGTCTTCTTTTAATTGCTCTCATACTTGCTGGTGAGACTTTTGAACACAGCCCAAGGCTCAAGGCTAGACTTGGCTCGACTTAGCTCGACTGACGCTACGCTGACGCTTGCTGGAAGAGGCATTTATTGCATTTTTCCCCAACGTTCATCTGCGAGATACAGAAAAGATAACAGTGCCCTCCACCTCCAACAACGAAATTCGCTGTTTACCTACAAAACTCCAAGCAACAAAATTACGACCCTGCCAGGATTCGAACCTGGAATCTTCTGATCCGTAGTCAGACGCGTTATCCGTTGCGCCACAGGGCCCCTGCTTCACGCACACACTAGTGAAGACATTGAAGAAACGAGTTGTCTCTGCTCTGGGTTTGCATGTCGTCCATTGGCAACGGCGGCGTGGGCACTGTTGCTTCTGGCGACCTGCTGCCTGCTCCTAAGGAAGGCGCCTTTCCTCCAACTGCGTGTCCGCGGTGCGCCTCCACAGCTTAGAGCTCGCCACGCATCTGCGCTCGCTGTGGGACACGTAGCAGAGGACTAGGAGCGCGTTTCCCCCCAAGTTTTTAGCGACTGCCAGCACTCAGTTTGCAAGTAATCGTACCTAATGTAACAAGAGGAGCATGAAGCGTTTGTAGGCAGTTGCCAAAGTCTCAGGAGAGTCTTCGGCGACAGTCACATGGTGCACTTTTGGCCACTACACGTTTACAAACAGCGCTACTGAGAGACGAAATGCTGTAGCCCCAGTGGCGCAATTGGTTAGCGCACGGTACTTATAAGGCAGTCGCCGTGAGCAATGCCGGGGTTGTGAGTTCAAGCCTCACCTGGGGCACATTTTGTTTCTTAGCACCTGACCTTTTTGAAAATGCTCCTGACGACAGATTTTAAAGGAATCACGTGGTTACTCAAATTTTAGAGACGTACGCAAGCCACAGAACACGCCGTCCTCGGTAGTATAGTGGTTAGTATCCCCGCCTGTCACGCGGGAGACCGGGCTTCGATTGCCCGCCGGGGAGATGTGTTTCATTTTTAGTGACTGTCATGACATTTGTCGGACTTGGTGTGCGACTTGTATGGAAAGCAGCAGAGTGTGGCGCCAACTCAGGGGACGTCGGCCAGCGCATCCTCGGTAGTATAGTGGTCAGTATCCCCGCCTGTCACGCGGGAGACCGGGGTTCGATTCCCCGCCGGGGAGATGCAATTTTTATTTCGCATGTTCGCTCAAATTATGACCAACGATCGCGAGAATGATACTTGCCTTTCGGAACGACGATTGCGAATTCTGCACAATCGTAAATAAAGTCCCGCATACTCGAAAATATCTTTGGAATTACCTTCCCCAGGGCAACGGTATTTCAAAGCAACATTCGATCGTTTTGCTCGCCATTTACGCTCTATCTGGGCGACACCGACAATCTGGTAAATCACGCTACATGCTAAATACTTTCGATCGACGTAATAGGAAGGCAAATAATTTTAGCAGAGCGTGGTTTCGATCCACGGACCTCTGGGTTATGGGCCCAGCACGCTTCCACTGCGCCAATCTGCTCGGCTGCTAGTGCCTTCCCTTCAGCGTGTCAAGTACAACACATGCCACGTCTTCTTTTAATTGCTCTCATACTTGCTGGTGAGACTTTTGAACACAGCCCAAGGCTCAAGGCTAGACTTGGCTCGACTTAGCTCGACTGACGCTACGCTGACGCTTGCTGGAAGAGGCATTTATTGCATTTTTCCCCCAACGTTCATCTGCGAGATACAGAAAAGATAACAGTGCCCTCCACCTCCAACAACGAAATTCGCTGTTTACCTACAAAACTCCAAGCAACAAAATTACGACCCTGCCAGGATTCGAACCTGGAATCTTCTGATCCGTAGTCAGACGCGTTATCCGTTGCGCCACAGGGCCCCTGCTTCACGCACACACTAGTGAAGACATTGAAGAAACGAGTTGTCTCTGCTCTGGGTTTGCATGTCGTCCATTGGCAACGGCGGCGTGGGCACTGTTGCTTCTGGCGACCTGCTGCCTGCTCCTAAGGAAGGCGCCCTTTCCTCCAACTGCGTGTCCGCGGTGCGCCTCCACAGCTTAGAGCTCGCCACGCATCTGCGCTCGCTGTGGGACACGTAGCAGAGGACTAGGAGCGCGTTTCCCCCCAAGTTTTTAGCGACTGCCAGCACTCAGTTTGCAAGTAATCGTACCTAATGTAACAAGAGGAGCATGAAGCGTTTGTAGGCAGTTGCCAAAGTCTCAGGAGAGTCTTCGGCGACAGTCACATGGTGCACTTTTGGCCACTACACGTTTACAAACAGCGCTACTGAGAGACGAAATGCTGTAGCCCCAGTGGCGCAATTGGTTAGCGCACGGTACTTATAAGGCAGTCGCCGGTGAGCAATGCCGGGGTTGTGAGTTCAAGCCTCACCTGGGGCACATTTTGTTTCTTAGCACCTGACCTTTTTGAAAATGCTCCTGACGACAGATTTTAAAGGAATCACGTGGTTACTCAAATTTTAGAGACGTACGCAAGCCACAGAACACGCCGTCCTCGGTAGTATAGTGGTTAGTATCCCCGCCTGTCACGCGGGAGACCGGGCTTCGATTGCCCGCCGGGGAGATGTGTTTCATTTTTAGTGACTGTCATGACATTTGTCGGACTTGGTGTGCGACTTGTATGGAAAGCAGCAGAGTGTGGCGCCAACTCAGGGGACGTCGGCCAGCGCATCCTCGGTAGTATAGTGGTCAGTATCCCCGCCTGTCACGCGGGAGACCGGGGTTCGATTCCCCGCCGGGGAGATGCAATTTTTATTTCGCATGTTCGCTCAAATTATGACCAACGATCGCGAGAATGATACTTGCCTTTCGGAACGACGATTGCGAATTCTGCACAATCGTAAATAAAGTCCCGCATACTCGAAAATATCTTTGGAATTACCTTCCCCAGGGCAACGGTATTTCAAAGCAACATTCGATCGTTTTGCTCGCCATTTACGCTCTATCTGGGCGACACCGACAATCTGGTAAATCACGCTACATGCTAAATACTTTCGATCGACGTAATAGGAAGGCAAATAATTTTAGCAGAGCGTGGTTTCGATCCACGGACCTCTGGGTTATGGGCCCAGCACGCTTCCACTGCGCCAATCTGCTCGGCTGCTAGTGCCTTCCCTTCAGCGTGTCAAGTACAACACATGCCACGTCTTCTTTTAATTGCTCTCATACTTGCTGGTGAGACTTTTGAACACAGCCCAAGGCTCAAGGCTAGACTTGGCTCGACTTAGCTCGACTGACGCTACGCTGACGCTTGCTGGAAGAGGCATTTATTGCATTTTTCCCCAACGTTCATCTGCGAGATACAGAAAAGATAACAGTGCCCTCCACCTCCAACAACGAAATTCGCTGTTTACCTACAAAACTCCAAGCAACAAAATTACGACCCTGCCAGGATTCGAACCTGGAATCTTCTGATCCGTAGTCAGACGCGTTATCCGTTGCGCCACAGGGCCCCTGCTTCACGCACACACTAGTGAAGACATTGAAGAAACGAGTTGTCTCTGCTCTGGGTTTGCATGTCGTCCATTGGCAACGGCGGCGTGGGCACTGTTGCTTCTGGCGACCTGCTGCCTGCTCCTAAGGAAGGCGCCTTTCCTCCAACTGCGTGTCCGCGGTGCGCCTCCACAGCTTAGAGCTCGCCACGCATCTGCGCTCGCTGTGGGACACGTAGCAGAGGACTAGGAGCGCGTTTCCCCCCAAGTTTTTAGCGACTGCCAGCACTCAGTTTGCAAGTAATCGTACCTAATGTAACAAGAGGAGCATGAAGCGTTTGTAGGCAGTTGCCAAAGTCTCAGGAGAGTCTTCGGCGACAGTCACATGGTGCACTTTTGGCCACTACACGTTTACAAACAGCGCTACTGAGAGACGAAATGCTGTAGCCCCAGTGGCGCAATTGGTTAGCGCACGGTACTTATAAGGCAGTCGCCGTGAGCAATGCCGGGGTTGTGAGTTCAAGCCTCACCTGGGGCACATTTTGTTTCTTAGCACCTGACCTTTTTGAAAATGCTCCTGACGACAGATTTTAAAGGAATCACGTGGTTACTCAAATTTTAGAGACGTACGCAAGCCACAGAACACGCCGTCCTCGGTAGTATAGTGGTTAGTATCCCCGCCTGTCACGCGGGAGACCGGGCTTCGATTGCCCGCCGGGGAGATGTGTTTCATTTTTAGTGACTGTCATGACATTTGTCGGACTTGGTGTGCGACTTGTATGGAAAGCAGCAGAGTGTGGCGCCAACTCAGGGGACGTCGGCCAGCGCATCCTCGGTAGTATAGTGGTCAGTATCCCCGCCTGTCACGCGGGAGACCGGGGTTCGATTCCCCGCCGGGGAGATGCAATTTTTATTTCGCATGTTCGCTCAAATTATGACCAACGATCGCGAGAATGATACTTGCCTTTCGGAACGACGATTGCGAATTCTGCACAATCGTAAATAAAGTCCCGCATACTCGAAAATATCTTTGGAATTACCTTCCCCAGGGCAACGGTATTTCAAAGCAACATTCGATCGTTTTGCTCGCCATTTACGCTCTATCTGGGCGACACCGACAATCTGGTAAATCACGCTACATGCTAAATACTTTCGATCGACGTAATAGGAAGGCAAATAATTTTAGCAGAGCGTGGTTTCGATCCACGGACCTCTGGGTTATGGGCCCAGCACGCTTCCACTGCGCCAATCTGCTCGGCTGCTAGTGCCTTCCCTTCAGCGTGTCAAGTACAACACATGCCACGTCTTCTTTTAATTGCTCTCATACTTGCTGGTGAGACTTTTGAACACAGCCCAAGGCTCAAGGCTAGACTTGGCTCGACTTAGCTCGACTGACGCTACGCTGACGCTTGCTGGAAGAGGCATTTATTGCATTTTTCCCCAACGTTCATCTGCGAGATACAGAAAAGATAACAGTGCCCTCCACCTCCAACAACGAAATTCGCTGTTTACCTACAAAACTCCAAGCAACAAAATTACGACCCTGCCAGGATTCGAACCTGGAATCTTCTGATCCGTAGTCAGACGCGTTATCCGTTGCGCCACAGGGCCCCTGCTTCACGCACACACTAGTGAAGACATTGAAGAAACGAGTTGTCTCTGCTCTGGGTTTGCATGTCGTCCATTGGCAACGGCGGCGTGGGCACTGTTGCTTCTGGCGACCTGCTGCCTGCTCCTAAGGAAGGCGCCTTTCCTCCAACTGCGTGTCCGCGGTGCGCCTCCACAGCTTAGAGCTCGCCACGCATCTGCGCTCGCTGTGGGACACGTAGCAGAGGACTAGGAGCGCGTTTCCCCCCAAGTTTTTTAGCGACTGCCAGCACTCAGTTTGCAAGTAATCGTACCTAATGTAACAAGAGGAGCATGAAGCGTTTGTAGGCAGTTGCCAAAGTCTCAGGAGAGTCTTCGGCGACAGTCACATGGTGCACTTTTGGCCACTACACGTTTACAAACAGCGCTACTGAGAGACGAAATGCTGTAGCCCCAGTGGCGCAATTGGTTAGCGCACGGTACTTATAAGGCAGTCGCCGTGAGCAATGCCGGGGTTGTGAGTTCAAGCCTCACCTGGGGCACATTTTGTTTCTTAGCACCTGACCTTTTTGAAAATGCTCCTGACGACAGATTTTAAAGGAATCACGTGGTTACTCAAATTTTAGAGACGTACGCAAGCCACAGAACACGCCGTCCTCGGTAGTATAGTGGTTAGTATCCCCGCCTGTCACGCGGGAGACCGGGCTTCGATTGCCCGCCGGGGAGATGTGTTTCATTTTAGTGACTGTCATGACATTTGTCGGACTTGGTGTGCGACTTGTATGGAAAGCAGCAGAGTGTGGCGCCAACTCAGGGGACGTCGGCCAGCGCATCCTCGGTAGTATAGTGGTCAGTATCCCGCCTGTCACGCGGGAGACCGGGGTTCGATTCCCCGCCGGGGAGATGCAATTTTTATTTCGCATGTTCGCTCAAATTATGACCAACGATCGCGAGAATGATACTTGCCTTTCGGAACGACGATTGCGAATTCTGCACAATCGTAAATAAAGTCCCGCATACTCGAAAATATCTTTGGAATTACCTTCCCCAGGGCAACGGTATTTCAAAGCAACATTCGATCGTTTTGCTCGCCATTTACGCTCTATCTGGGCGACACCGACAATCTGGTAAATCACGCTACATGCTAAATACTTTCGATCGACGTAATAGGAAGGCAAATAATTTTAGCAGAGCGTGGTTTCGATCCACGGACCTCTGGGTTATGGCCCAGCACGCTTCCACTGCGCCAATCTGCTCGGCTGCTAGTGCCTTCCCTTCAGCGTGTCAAGTACAACACATGCCACGTCTTCTTTTAATTGCTCTCATACTTGCTGGTGAGAGACTTTTGAACACAGCCCAAGGCTCAAGGCTAGACTTGGCTCGACTTAGCTCGACTGACGCTACGCTGACGCTTGCTGGAAGAGGCATTTATTGCATTTTTCCCCAACGTTCATCTGCGAGATACAGAAAAGATAACAGTGCCCTCCACCTCCAACAACGAAATTCGCTGTTTACCTACAAAACTCCAAGCAACAAAATTACGACCCTGCCAGGATTCGAACCTGGAATCTTCTGATCCGTAGTCAGACGCGTTATCCGTTGCGCCACAGGGCCCCTGCTTCACGCACACACTAGTGAAGACATTGAAGAAACGAGTTGTCTCTGCTCTGGGTTTGCATGTCGTCCATTGGCAACGGCGGCGTGGGGCACTGTTGCTTCTGGCGACCTGCTGCCTGCTCCTAAGGAAGGCGCCTTTCCTCCAACTGCGTGTCCGCGGTGCGCCTCCACAGCTTAGAGCTCGCCACGCATCTGCGCTCGCTGTGGGACACGTAGCAGAGGACTAGGAGCGCGTTTCCCCCCAAGTTTTTAGCGACTGCCAGCACTCAGTTTGCAAGTAATCGTACCTAATGTAACAAGAGGAGCATGAAGCGTTTGTAGGCAGTTGCCAAAGTCTCAGGAGAGTCTTCGGCGACAGTCACATGGTGCACTTTTGGCCACTACACGTTTACAAACAGCGCTACTGAGAGACGAAATGCTGTAGCCCCAGTGGCGCAATTGGTTAGCGCACGGTACTTATAAGGCAGTCGCCGTGAGCAATGCCGGGGTTGTGAGTTCAAGCCTCACCTGGGGCACATTTTGTTTCTTAGCACCTGACCTTTTTGAAAATGCTCCTGACGACAGATTTTAAAGGAATCACGTGGTTACTCAAATTTTAGAGACGTACGCAAGCCACAGAACACGCCGTCCTCGGTAGTATAGTGGTTAGTATCCCCGCCTGTCACGCGGGAGACCGGGCTTCGATTGCCCGCCGGGGAGATGTGTTTCATTTTTAGTGACTGTCATGACATTTGTCGGACTTGGGTGTGCGACTTGTATGGAAAGCAGCAGAGTGTGGCGCCAACTCAGGGGACGTCGGCCAGCGCATCCTCGGTAGTATAGTGGTCAGTATCCCCGCCTGTCACGCGGGGAGACCGGGGTTCGATTCCCCGCCGGGGAGATGCAATTTTTATTTCGCATGTTCGCTCAAATTATGACCAACGATCGCGAGAATGATACTTGCCTTTCGGAACGACGATTGCGAATTCTGCACAATCGTAAATAAAGTCCCGCATACTCGAAAATATCTTTGGAATTACCTTCCCCAGGGCAACGGTATTTCAAAGCAACATTCGATCGTTTTGCTCGCCATTTACGCTCTATCTGGGCGACACCGACAATCTGGTAAATCACGCTACATGCTAAATACTTTCGATCGACGTAATAGGAAGGCAAATAATTTTAGCAGAGCGTGGTTTCGATCCACGGACCTCTGGGTTATGGGCCCAGCACGCTTCCACTGCGCCAATCTGCTCGGCTGCTAGTGCCTTCCCTTCAGCGTGTCAAGTACAACACATGCCACGTCTTCTTTTAATTGCTCTCATACTTGCTGGTGAGACTTTTGAACACAGCCCAAGGCTCAAGGCTAGACTTGGCTCGACTTAGCTCGACTGACGCTACGCTGACGCTTGCTGGAAGAGGCATTTATTGCATTTTTCCCCAACGTTCATCTGCGAGATACAGAAAAGATAACAGTGCCCTCCACCTCCAACAACGAAATTCGCTGTTTACCTACAAAACTCCAAGCAACAAAATTACGACCCTGCCAGGATTCGAACCTGGAATCTTCTGATCCGTAGTCAGACGCGTTATCCGTTGCGCCACAGGGCCCCTGCTTCACGCACACACTAGTGAAGACATTGAAGAAACGAGTTGTCTCTGCTCTGGGTTTGCATGTCGTCCATTGGCAACGGCGGCGTGGGCACTGTTGCTTCTGGCGACCTGCTGCCTGCTCCTAAGGAAGGCGCCTTTCCTCCAACTGCGTGTCCGCGGTGCGCCTCCACAGCTTAGAGCTCGCCACGCATCTGCGCTCGCTGTGGGACACGTAGCAGAGGACTAGGAGCGCGTTTCCCCCCAAGTTTTTAGCGACTGCCAGCACTCAGTTTGCAAGTAATCGTACCTAATGTAACAAGAGGAGCATGAAGCGTTTGTAGGCAGTTGCCAAAGTCTCAGGAGAGTCTTCGGCGACAGTCACATGGTGCACTTTTGGCCACTACACGTTTACAAACAGCGCTACTGAGAGACGAAATGCTGTAGCCCCAGTGGCGCAATTGGTTAGCGCACGGTACTTATAAGGCAGTCGCCGTGAGCAATGCCGGGGTTGTGAGTTCAAGCCTCACCTGGGGCACATTTTGTTTCTTAGCACCTGACCTTTTTGAAAATGCTCCTGACGACAGATTTTAAAGGAATCACGTGGTTACTCAAATTTTAGAGACGTACGCAAGCCACAGAACACGCCGTCCTCGGTAGTATAGTGGTTAGTATCCCCGCCTGTCACGCGGGAGACCGGGCTTCGATTGCCCGCCGGGGAGATGTGTTTCATTTTTAGTGACTGTCATGACATTTGTCGGACTTGGTGTGCGACTTGTATGGAAAGCAGCAGAGTGTGGCGCCAACTCAGGGGACGTCGGCCAGCGCATCCTCGGTAGTATAGTGGTCAGTATCCCCGCCTGTCACGCGGGAGACCGGGGTTCGATTCCCCGCCGGGGAGATGCAATTTTTATTTCGCATGTTCGCTCAAATTATGACCAACGATCGCGAGAATGATACTTGCCTTTCGGAACGACGATTGCGAATTCTGCACAATCGTAAATAAAGTCCCGCATACTCGAAAATATCTTTGGAATTACCTTCCCCAGGGCAACGGTATTTCAAAGCAACATTCGATCGTTTTGCTCGCCATTTACGCTCTATCTGGGCGACACCGACAATCTGGTAAATCACGCTACATGCTAAATACTTTCGATCGACGTAATAGGAAGGCAAATAATTTTAGCAGAGCGTGGTTTCGATCCACGGACCTCTGGGTTATGGGCCCAGCACGCTTCCACTGCGCCATCTGCTCGGCTGCTAGTGCCTTCCCTTCAGCGTGTCAAGTACAACACATGCCACGTCTTCTTTTAATTGCTCTCATACTTGCTGGTGAGACTTTTGAACACAGCCCAAGGCTCAAGGCTAGACTTGGCTCGACTTAGCTCGACTGACGCTACGCTGACGCTTGCTGGAAGAGGCATTTATTGCATTTTTCCCCAACGTTCATCTGCGAGATACAGAAAAGATAACAGTGCCCTCCACCTCCAACAACGAAATTCGCTGTTTACCTACAAACTCCAAGCAACAAAATTACGACCCTGCCAGGATTCGAACCTGGAATCTTCTGATCCGTAGTCAGACGCGTTATCCGTTGCGCCACAGGGCCCCTGCTTCACGCACACACTAGTGAAGACATTGAAGAAACGAGTTGTCTCTGCTCTGGGTTTGCATGTCGTCCATTGGCAACGGCGGCGTGGGCACTGTTGCTTCTGGCGACCTGCTGCCTGCTCCTAAGGAAGGCGCCTTTCCTCCAACTGCGTGTCCGCGGTGCGCCTCCACAGCTTAGAGCTCGCCACGCATCTGCGCTCGCTGTGGGACACGTAGCAGAGGACTAGGAGCGCGTTTCCCCCCAAGTTTTTAGCGACTGCCAGCACTCAGTTTGCAAGTAATCGTACCTAATGTAACAAGAGGAGCATGAAGCGTTTGTAGGCAGTTGCCAAAGTCTCAGGAGAGTCTTCGGCGACAGTCACATGGTGCACTTTTGGCCACTACACGTTTACAAACAGCGCTACTGAGAGACGAAATGCTGTAGCCCCAGTGGCGCAATTGGTTAGCGCACGGTACTTATAAGGCAGTCGCCGGTGAGCAATGCCGGGGTTGTGAGTTCAAGCCTCACCTGGGGCACATTTTGTTTCTTAGCACCTGACCTTTTTGAAAATGCTCCTGACGACAGATTTTAAAGGAATCACGTGGTTACTCAAATTTTAGAGACGTACGCAAGCCACAGAACACGCCGTCCTCGGTAGTATAGTGGTTAGTATCCCCGCCTGTCACGCGGGAGACCGGGCTTCGATTGCCCGCCGGGGAGATGTGTTTCATTTTTAGTGACTGTCATGACATTTGTCGGACTTGGTGTGCGACTTGTATGGAAAGCAGCAGAGTGTGGCGCCAACTCAGGGGACGTCGGCCAGCGCATCCTCGGTAGTATAGTGGTCAGTATCCCCGCCTGTCACGCGGGAGACCGGGGTTCGATTCCCCGCCGGGGAGATGCAATTTTTATTTCGCATGTTCGCTCAAATTATGACCAACGATCGCGAGAATGATACTTGCCTTTCGGAACGACGATTGCGAATTCTGCACAATCGTAAATAAAGTCCCGCATACTCGAAAATATCTTTGGAATTACCTTCCCCAGGGCAACGGTATTTCAAAGCAACATTCGATCGTTTTGCTCGCCATTTACGCTCTATCTGGGCGACACCGACAATCTGGTAAATCACGCTACATGCTAAATACTTTCGATCGACGTAATAGGAAGGCAAATAATTTTAGCAGAGCGTGGTTTCGATCCACGGACCTCTGGGTTATGGGCCCAGCACGCTTCCACTGCGCCAATCTGCTCGGCTGCTAGTGCCTTCCCTTCAGCGTGTCAAGTACAACACATGCCACGTCTTCTTTTAATTGCTCTCATACTTGCTGGTGAGACTTTTGAACACAGCCCAAGGCTCAAGGCTAGACTTGGCTCGACTTAGCTCGACTGACGCTACGCTGACGCTTGCTGGAAGAGGCATTTATTGCATTTTTCCCCAACGTTCATCTGCGAGATACAGAAAAGATAACAGTGCCCTCCACCTCCAACAACGAAATTCGCTGTTTACCTACAAAACTCCAAGCAACAAAATTACGACCCTGCCAGGATTCGAACCTGGAATCTTCTGATCCGTAGTCAGACGCGTTATCCGTTGCGCCACAGGGCCCCTGCTTCACGCACACACTAGTGAAGACATTGAAGAAACGAGTTGTCTCTGCTCTGGGTTTGCATGTCGTCCATTGGCAACGGCGGCGTGGGCACTGTTGCTTCTGGCGACCTGCTGCCTGCTCCTAAGGAAGGCGCCTTTCCTCCAACTGCGTGTCCGCGGTGCGCCTCCACAGCTTAGAGCTCGCCACGCAATCTGCGCTCGCTGTGGGACACGTAGCAGAGGACTAGGAGCGCGTTTCCCCCCAAGTTTTTAGCGACTGCCAGCACTCAGTTTGCAAGTAATCGTACCTAATGTAACAAGAGGAGCATGAAGCGTTTGTAGGCAGTTGCCAAAGTCTCAGGAGAGTCTTCGGCGACAGTCACATGGTGCACTTTTGGCCACTACACGTTTACAAACAGCGCTACTGAGAGACGAAATGCTGTAGCCCCAGTGGCGCAATTGGTTAGCGCACGGTACTTATAAGGCAGTCGCCGTGAGCAATGCCGGGGTTGTGAGTTCAAGCCTCACCTGGGGCACATTTTGTTTCTTAGCACCTGACCTTTTTGAAAATGCTCCTGACGACAGATTTTAAAGGAATCACGTGGTTACTCAAATTTTAGAGACGTACGCAAGCCACAGAACACGCCGTCCTCGGTAGTATAGTGGTTAGTATCCCCGCCTGTCACGCGGGAGACCGGGCTTCGATTGCCCGCCGGGGAGATGTGTTTCATTTTTAGTGACTGTCATGACATTTGTCGGACTTGGTGTGCGACTTGTATGGAAAGCAGCAGAGTGTGGCGCCAACTCAGGGGACGTCGGCCAGCGCATCCTCGGTAGTATAGTGGTCAGTATCCCCGCCTGTCACGCGGGAGACCGGGGTTCGATTCCCCGCCGGGGAGATGCAATTTTTATTTCGCATGTTCGCTCAAATTATGACCAACGATCGCGAGAATGATACTTGCCTTTCGGAACGACGATTGCGAATTCTGCACAATCGTAAATAAAGTCCCGCATACTCGAAAATATCTTTGGAATTACCTTCCCCAGGGCAACGGTATTTCAAAGCAACATTCGATCGTTTTGCTCGCCATTTACGCTCTATCTGGGCGACACCGACAATCTGGTAAATCACGCTACATGCTAAATACTTTCGATCGACGTAATAGGAAGGCAAATAATTTTAGCAGAGCGTGGTTTCGATCCACGGACCTCTGGGTTATGGGCCCAGCACGCTTCCACTGCGCCAATCTGCTCGGCTGCTAGTGCCTTCCCTTCAGCGTGTCAAGTACAACACATGCCACGTCTTCTTTTAATTGCTCTCATACTTGCTGGTGAGACTTTTGAACACAGCCCAAGGCTCAAGGCTAGACTTGGCTCGACTTAGCTCGACTGACGCTACGCTGACGCTTGCTGGAAGAGGCATTTATTGCATTTTTCCCCAACGTTCATCTGCGAGATACAGAAAAGATAACAGTGCCCTCCACCTCCAACAACGAAATTCGCTGTTTACCTACAAAACTCCAAGCAACAAAATTACGACCCTGCCAGGATTCGAACCTGGAATCTTCTGATCCGTAGTCAGACGCGTTATCCGTTGCGCCACAGGGCCCCTGCTTCACGCACACACTAGTGAAGACATTGAAGAAACGAGTTGTCTCTGCTCTGGGTTTGCATGTCGTCCATTGGCAACGGCGGCGTGGGCACTGTTGCTTCTGGCGACCTGCTGCCTGCTCCTAAGGAAGGCGCCTTTCCTCCAACTGCGTGTCCGCGGTGCGCCTCCACAGCTTAGAGCTCGCCACGCATCTGCGCTCGCTGTGGGACACGTAGCAGAGGACTAGGAGCGCGTTTCCCCCCAAGTTTTTAGCGACTGCCAGCACTCAGTTTGCAAGTAATCGTACCTAATGTAACAAGAGGAGCATGAAGCGTTTGTAGGCAGTTGCCAAAGTCTCAGGAGAGTCTTCGGCGACAGTCACATGGTGCACTTTTGGCCACTACACGTTTACAAACAGCGCTACTGAGAGACGAAATGCTGTAGCCCCAGTGGCGCAATTGGTTAGCGCACGGTACTTATAAGGCAGTCGCCGTGAGCAATGCCGGGGTTGTGAGTTCAAGCCTCACCTGGGGCACATTTTGTTTCTTAGCACCTGACCTTTTTGAAAATGCTCCTGACGACAGATTTTAAAGGAATCACGTGGTTACTCAAATTTTAGAGACGTACGCAAGCCACAGAACACGCCGTCCTCGGTAGTATAGTGGTTAGTATCCCCGCCTGTCACGCGGGAGACCGGGCTTCGATTGCCCGCCGGGAGATGTGTTTCATTTTTAGTGACTGTCATGACATTTGTCGGACTTGGTGTGCGACTTGTATGGAAAGCAGCAGAGTGTGGCGCCAACTCAGGGGACGTCGGCCAGCGCATCCTCGGTAGTATAGTGGTCAGTATCCCCGCCTGTCACGCGGGAGACCGGGGTTCGATTCCCCGCCGGGGAGATGCAATTTTTATTTCGCATGTTCGCTCAAATTATGACCAACGATCGCGAGAATGATACTTGCCTTTCGGAACGACGATTGCGAATTCTGCACAATCGTAAATAAAGTCCCGCATACTCGAAAATATCTTTGGAATTACCTTCCCCAGGGCAACGGTATTTCAAAGCAACATTCGATCGTTTTGCTCGCCATTTACGCTCTATCTGGGCGACACCGACAATCTGGTAAATCACGCTACATGCTAAATACTTTCGATCGACGTAATAGGAAGGCAAATAATTTTAGCAGAGCGTGGTTTCGATCCACGGACCTCTGGGTTATGGGCCCAGCACGCTTCCACTGCGCCAATCTGCTCGGCTGCTAGTGCCTTCCCTTCAGCGTGTCAAGTACAACACATGCCACGTCTTCTTTTAATTGCTCTCATACTTGCTGGTGAGACTTTTGAACACAGCCCAAGGCTCAAGGCTAGACTTGGCTCGACTTAGCTCGACTGACGCTACGCTGACGCTTGCTGGAAGAGGCATTTATTGCATTTTTCCCCAACGTTCATCTGCGAGATACAGAAAAGATAACAGTGCCCTCCACCTCCAACAACGAAATTCGCTGTTTACCTACAAAACTCCAAGCAACAAAATTACGACCCTGCCAGGATTCGAACCTGGAATCTTCTGATCCGTAGTCAGACGCGTTATCCGTTGCGCCACAGGGCCCCTGCTTCACGCACACACTAGTGAAGACATTGAAGAAACGAGTTGTCTCTGCTCTGGGTTTGCATGTCGTCCATTGGCAACGGCGGCGTGGGCACTGTTGCTTCTGGCGACCTGCTGCCTGCTCCTAAGGAAGGCGCCTTTCCTCCAACTGCGTGTCCGCGGTGCGCCTCCACAGCTTAGAGCTCGCCACGCATCTGCGCTCGCTGTGGGACACGTAGCAGAGGACTAGGAGCGCGTTTCCCCCCAAGTTTTTAGCGACTGCCAGCACTCAGTTTGCAAGTAATCGTACCTAATGTAACAAGAGGAGCATGAAGCGTTTGTAGGCAGTTGCCAAAGTCTCAGGAGAGTCTTCGGCGACAGTCACTGGTGCACTTTTGGCCACTACACGTTTACAAACAGCGCTACTGAGAGACGAAATGCTGTAGCCCCAGTGGCGCAATTGGTTAGCGCACGGTACTTATAAGGCAGTCGCCGTGAGCAATGCCGGGGTTGTGAGTTCAAGCCTCACCTGGGGCACATTTTGTTTCTTAGCACCTGACCTTTTTGAAAATGCTCCTGACGACAGATTTTAAAGGAATCACGTGGTTACTCAAATTTTAGAGACGTACGCAAGCCACAGAACACGCCGTCCTCGGTAGTATAGTGGTTAGTATCCCCGCCTGTCACGCGGGAGACCGGGCTTCGATTGCCCGCCGGGGAGATGTGTTTCATTTTTAGTGACTGTCATGACATTTGTCGGACTTGGTGTGCGACTTGTATGGAAAGCAGCAGAGTGTGGCGCCAACTCAGGGGACGTCGGCCAGCGCATCCTCGGTAGTATAGTGGTCAGTATCCCCGCCTGTCACGCGGGAGACCGGGGTTCGATTCCCCGCCGGGGAGATGCAATTTTTATTTCGCATGTTCGCTCAAATTATGACCAACGATCGCGAGAATGATACTTGCCTTTCGGAACGACGATTGCGAATTCTGCACAATCGTAAATAAAGTCCCGCATACTCGAAAATATCTTTGGAATTACCTTCCCCAGGGCAACGGTATTTCAAAAGCAAAAACACATTCGATCGTTTTGCTCGCCATTTACGCTCTATCTGGGCGACACCGACAATCTGGTAAATCACGCTACATGCTAAATACTTTCGATCGACGTAATAGGAAGGCAAATAATTTTAGCAGAGCGTGGTTTCGATCCACGGACCTCTGGGTTATGGGCCCAGCACGCTTCCACTGCGCCAATCTGCTCGGCTGCTAGTGCCTTCCCTTCAGCGTGTCAAGTACAAACACATGCCACGTCTTCTTTTAATTGCTCTCATACTTGCTGGTGAGACTTTTGAACACAGCCCAAGGCTCAAGGCTAGACTTGGCTCGACTTAGCTCGACTGACGCTACGCTGACGCTTGCTGGAAGAGGCATTTATTGCATTTTTCCCCAACGTTCATCTGCGAGATACAGAAAAGATAACAGTGCCCTCCACCTCCAACAACGAAATTCGCTGTTTACCTACAAAACTCCAAGCAACAAAATTACGACCCTGCCAGGATTCGAACCTGGAATCTTCTGATCCGTAGTCAGACGCGTTATCCGTTGCGCCACAGGGCCCCTGCTTCACGCACACACTAGTGAAGACATTGAAGAAACGAGTTGTCTCTGCTCTGGGTTTGCATGTCGTCCATTGGCAACGGCGGCGTGGGCACTGTTGCTTCTGGCGACCTGCTGCCTGCTCCTAAGGAAGGCGCCTTTCCTCCAACTGCGTGTCCGCGGTGCGCCTCCACAGCTTAGAGCTCGCCACGCATCTGCGCTCGCTGTGGGACACGTAGCAGAGGACTAGGAGCGCGTTTCCCCCCAAGTTTTTAGCGACTGCCAGCACTCAGTTTGCAAGTAATCGTACCTAATGTAACAAGAGGAGCATGAAGCGTTTGTAGGCAGTTGCCAAAGTCTCAGGAGAGTCTTCGGCGACAGTCACATGGTGCACTTTTGGCCACTACACGTTTACAAACAGCGCTACTGAGAGACGAAATGCTGTAGCCCCAGTGGCGCAATTGGTTAGCGCACGGTACTTATAAGGCAGTCGCCGTGAGCAATGCCGGGGTTGTGAGTTCAAGCCTCACCTGGGGCACATTTTGTTTCTTAGCACCTGACCTTTTTGAAAATGCTCCTGACGACAGATTTTAAAGGAATCACGTGGTTACTCAATTTTAGAGACGTACGCAAGCCACAGAACACGCCGTCCTCGGTAGTATAGTGGTTAGTATCCCCGCCTGTCACGCGGGAGACCGGGCTTCGATTGCCCGCCGGGGAGATGTGTTTCATTTTTAGTGACTGTCATGACATTTGTCGGACTTGGTGTGCGACTTGTATGGAAAGCAGCAGAGTGTGGCGCCAACTCAGGGGACGTCGGCCAGCGCATCCTCGGTAGTATAGTGGTCAGTATCCCCGCCTGTCACGCGGGAGACCGGGGTTCGATTCCCCGCCGGGGAGATGCAATTTTTATTTCGCATGTTCGCTCAAATTATGACCAACGATCGCGAGAATGATACTTGCCTTTCGGAACGACGATTGCGAATTCTGCACAATCGTAAATAAAGTCCCGCATACTCGAAAATATCTTTGGAATTACCTTCCCCAGGGCAACGGTATTTCAAAGCAACATTCGATCGTTTTGCTCGCCATTTACGCTCTATCTGGGCGACACCGACAATCTGGTAAATCACGCTACATGCTAAATACTTTCGATCGACGTAATAGGAAGGCAAATAATTTTAGCAGAGCGTGGTTTCGATCCACGGACCTCTGGGTTATGGGCCCAGCACGCTTCCACTGCGCCAATCTGCTCGGCTGCTAGTGCCTTCCCTTCAGCGTGTCAAGTACAACACATGCCACGTCTTCTTTTAATTGCTCTCATACTTGCTGGTGAGACTTTTGAACACAGCCCAGGCTCAAGGCTAGACTTGGCTCGACTTAGCTCGACTGACGCTACGCTGACGCTTGCTGGAAGAGGCATTTATTGCATTTTTCCCCAACGTTCATCTGCGAGATACAGAAAAGATAACAGTGCCCTCCACCTCCAACAACGAAATTCGCTGTTTACCTACAAAACTCCAAGCAACAAAATTACGACCCTGCCAGGATTCGAACCTGGAATCTTCTGATCCGTAGTCAGACGCGTTATCCGTTGCGCCACAGGGCCCCTGCTTCACGCACACACTAGTGAAGACATTGAAGAAACGAGTTGTCTCTGCTCTGGGTTTGCATGTCGTCCATTGGCAACGGCGGCGTGGGCACTGTTGCTTCTGGCGACCTGCTGCCTGCTCCTAAGGAAGGCGCCTTTCCTCCAACTGCGTGTCCGCGGTGCGCCTCCACAGCTTAGAGCTCGCCACGCATCTGCGCTCGCTGTGGGACACGTAGCAGAGGACTAGGAGCGCGTTTCCCCCCAAGTTTTTAGCGACTGCCAGCACTCAGTTTGCAAGTAATCGTACCTAATGTAACAAGAGGAGCATGAAGCGTTTGTAGGCAGTTGCCAAAGTCTCAGGAGAGTCTTCGGCGACAGTCACATGGTGCACTTTTGGCCACTACACGTTTACAAACAGCGCTACTGAGAGACGAAATGCTGTAGCCCCCAGTGGCGCAATTGGTTAGCGCACGGTACTTATAAGGCAGTCGCCGTGAGCAATGCCGGGGTTGTGAGTTCAAGCCTCACCTGGGGCACATTTTGTTTCTTAGCACCTGACCTTTTTGAAAAGCTCCTGACGACAGATTTTAAAGGAATCACGTGGTTACTCAAATTTTAGAGACGTACGCAAGCCACAGAACACGCCGTCCTCGGTAGTATAGTGGTTAGTATCCCCGCCTGTCACGCGGGAGACCGGGCTTCGATTGCCCGCCGGGGAGATGTGTTTCATTTTTAGTGACTGTCATGACATTTGTCGGACTTGGTGTGCGACTTGTATGGAAAGCAGCAGAGTGTGGCGCCAACTCAGGGGACGTCGGCCAGCGCATCCTCGGTAGTATAGTGGTCAGTATCCCCGCCTGTCACGCGGGAGACCGGGGTTCGATTCCCCGCCGGGGAGATGCAATTTTTATTTCGCATGTTCGCTCAAATTATGACCAACGATCGCGAGAATGATACTTGCCTTTCGGAACGACGATTGCGAATTCTGCACAATCGTAAATAAAGTCCCGCATACTCGAAAATATCTTTGGAATTACCTTCCCCAGGGCAACGGTATTTCAAAGCAACATTCGATCGTTTTGCTCGCCATTTACGCTCTATCTGGGCGACACCGACAATCTGGTAAATCACGCTACATGCTAAATACTTTCGATCGACGTAATAGGAAGGCAAATAATTTTAGCAGAGCGTGGTTTCGATCCACGGACCTCTGGGTTATGGGCCCAGCACGCTTCCACTGCGCCAATCTGCTCGGCTGCTAGTGCCTTCCCTTCAGCGTGTCAAGTACAACACATGCCACGTCTTCTTTTAATTGCTCTCATACTTGCTGGTGAGACTTTTGAACACAGCCCAAGGCTCAAGGCTAGACTTGGCTCGACTTAGCTCGACTGACGCTACGCTGACGCTTGCTGGAAGAGGCATTTATTGCATTTTTCCCCAACGTTCATCTGCGAGATACAGAAAAGATAACAGTGCCCTCCACCTCCAACAACGAAATTCGCTGTTTACCTACAAAACTCCAAGCAACAAAATTACGACCCTGCCAGGATTCGAACCTGGAATCTTCTGATCCGTAGTCAGACGCGTTATCCGTTGCGCCACAGGGCCCCTGCTTCACGCACACACTAGTGAAGACATTGAAGAAACGAGTTGTCTCTGCTCTGGGTTTGCATGTCGTCCATTGGCAACGGCGGCGTGGGCACTGTTGCTTCTGGCGACCTGCTGCCTGCTCCTAAGGAAGGCGCCTTTCCTCCAACTGCGTGTCCGCGGTGCGCCTCCACAGCTTAGAGCTCGCCACGCATCTGCGCTCGCTGTGGGACACGTAGCAGAGGACTAGGAGCGCGTTTCCCCCAAGTTTTTAGCGACTGCCAGCACTCAGTTTGCAAGTAATCGTACCTAATGTAACAAGAGGAGCATGAAGCGTTTGTAGGCAGTTGCCAAAGTCTCAGGAGAGTCTTCGGCGACAGTCACATGGTGCACTTTTGGCCACTACACGTTTACAAACAGCGCTACTGAGAGACGAAATGCTGTAGCCCCAGTGGCGCAATTGGTTAGCGCACGGTACTTATAAGGCAGTCGCCGTGAGCAATGCCGGGGTTGTGAGTTCAAGCCTCACCTGGGGCACATTTTGTTTCTCAAGCCTCACCTGGGGCACATTTTGTTTCTTAGCACCTGACCTTTTTGAAAATGCTACTGACGACAGATTTTAAAGGAATCACGTGGTTACTCAAATTTTAGAGATGTACGCAAGCCACAGAACACGCCGTCCTCGGTAGTATAGTGGTTAGCATCCCCGCCTGTCACGCGGGAGACCGGGCTTCGATTGCCCGCCGGGGAGATGTGTTTCATTTTTAGTAACTGTCATGACATTTGTCGGACTTGGTGTGCGACTTGTATGGAAAGCAGCAGAGTGTGGCGCCAACTCAGGGGACGTCGGCCAGCGCATCCTCGGTAGTATAGTGGTCAGTATCCCCGCCTGTCACGCGGGAGACCGGGGTTCGATTCCCCGCCGGGGAGATGCAATTTTTATTTCGCATGTTCGCTCAAATTATGACCAACGATCGCGAGAATGATACTTGCCTTTCGGAACGACGATTGCGAATTCTGCACAATCGTAAATAAAGTCCCGCATACTCGAAAATATCTTTGGAATTACCTTCCCCAGGGCAACGGTATTTCAAAGCAACATTCGATCGTTTTGCTCGCCATTTACGCTCTATTTGGGCGACACCGACAATCTGGTAAATCACGCTACATGCTAAATACTTTCGATCGACGTAATAGGAAGGCAAATAATTTTAGCAGAGCGTGGTTTCGATCCACGGACCTCTGGGTTATGGGCCCAGCACGCTTCCACTGCGCCACTCTGCTCGGCTGCTAGTGCCTTCCCTTCAGCATGTCAAGTACAACACATGCCACGTCTTCTTTTAATTGCTCTCATACTTGCTGGTGAGACTTTTGAACACAGCCCAAGGCTCAAGGCTAGACTTGGCTAGACTTGGCTCGACTTAGCTCGACTGACGCTACGCTGACGCTTGCTGGAAGAGGCATTTATTGCATTTTCCCCCAACGTTCATCTGCGAGATACAGAAAAGATAACAGTGCCCTCCACCTCCAACAACGAAAAATTCGCTGTTTACCTACAAAACTCCAAGCACCAAAATACGACCATGCCAGGATTCGAACCTGGAATCTTCTAATCCGTAATCAGACGCGTTATCCGTTGCGCCACAGGGCCCCTGCTTTACGCACACACTAGTGAAGACATTGAAGAAACGACTTATCTCTGCTCTGGGTTTGCATGTCGTCCATTGGCAACGGCGGCGTGGGCACTGTTGCTTCTGGCGACCTGCTGGCTGCTCCTAAGGAAGGCGCCTTTCCTCCAACTGCGTGTCCGCGGTGCGCCTCCACAGCTTAGAGCTCGCCACGCATCTGCGCTCGCTGTGGGACACGTAGCAGAGGACTAGGAGCGCGTTTCCCCCCAAGTTTTTAGCGACTGCCAGCACTCAGTTTGCAAGTAATCGTACCTAATGTAAAAAGAGGAGCATGAAGCGTTTGTAGGCAGTTGCCAAAGTCTCAGGAGAGTCTTCGGTGACAGTCACATGGTGCACGTTTGGCCACTACACGTTTACAAACAGCGCTACTGAGAGACGAAATGCTGTAGCCCCAGTGGCGCAATTGGTTAGCGCACGGTACTTATAAGGCAGTCGCCGTGGGCAATGCCGGGGTTGTGAGTTCAAGCCTCACCTGGGGCACATTTTGTTTCTTAGCACCTGACCTTTTTGAAAATGCTACTGACGACAGATTTTAAAGGAATCACGTGGTTACTCAAATTTTAGAGATGTACGCAAGCCACAGAACACGCCGTCCTCGGTAGTATAGTGGTTAGCATCCCCGCCTGTCACGCGGGAGACCGGGCTTCGATTGCCCGCCGGGGAGATGTGTTTCATTTTTAGTAACTGTCATGACATTTGTCGGACTTGGTGTGCGACTTGTATGGAAAGCAGCAGAGTGTGGCGCCAACTCAGGGGACGTCGGCCAGCGCATCCTCGGTAGTATAGTGGTCAGTATCCCCGCCTGTCACGCGGGAGACCGGGGTTCGATTCCCCGCCGGGGAGATGCAATTTTTATTTCGCATGTTCGCTCAAATTATGACCAACGATCGCGAGAATGATACTTGCCTTTCGGAACGACGATTGCGAATTCTGCACAATCGTAAATAAAGTCCCGCATACTCGAAAATATCTTTGGAATTACCTTCCCCAGGGCAACGGTATTTCAAAGCAACATTCGATCGTTTTGCTCGCCATTTACGCTCTATTTGGGCGACACCGACAATCTGGTAAATCACGCTACATGCTAAATACTTTCGATCGACGTAATAGGAAGGCAAATAATTTTAGCAGAGCGTGGTTTCGATCCACGGACCTCTGGGTTATGGGCCCAGCACGCTTCCACTGCGCCACTCTGCTCGGCTGCTAGTGCCTTCCCTTCAGCATGTCAAGTACAACACATGCCACGTCTTCTTTTAATTGCTCTCATACTTGCTGGTGAGACTTTTGAACACAGCCCAAGGCTCAAGGCTAGACTTGGCTAGACTTGGCTCGACTTAGCTCGACTGACGCTACGCTGACGCTTGCTGGAAGAGGCATTTATTGCATTTTCCCCCAACGTTCATCTGCGAGATACAGAAAAGATAACAGTGCCCTCCACCTCCAACAACGAAAAATTCGCTGTTTACCTACAAAACTCCAAGCACCAAAATACGACCATGCCAGGATTCGAACCTGGAATCTTCTAATCCGTAATCAGACGCGTTATCCGTTGCGCCACAGGGCCCCTGCTTTACGCACACACTAGTGAAGACATTGAAGAAACGACTTATCTCTGCTCTGGGTTTGCATGTCGTCCATTGGCAACGGCGGCGTGGGCACTGTTGCTTCTGGCGACCTGCTGGCTGCTCCTAAGGAAGGCGCCTTTCCTCCAACTGCGTGTCCGCGGTGCGCCTCCACAGCTTAGAGCTCGCCACGCATCTGCGCTCGCTGTGGGACACGTAGCAGAGGACTAGGAGCGCGTTTCCCCCCAAGTTTTTAGCGACTGCCAGCACTCAGTTTGCAAGTAATCGTACCTAATGTAAAAAGAGGAGCATGAAGCGTTTGTAGGCAGTTGCCAAAGTCTCAGGAGAGTCTTCGGTGACAGTCACATGGTGCACGTTTGGCCACTACACGTTTACAAACAGCGCTACTGAGAGACGAAATGCTGTAGCCCCAGTGGCGCAATTGGTTAGCGCACGGTACTTATAAGGCAGTCGCCGTGGGCAATGCCGGGGTTGTGAGTTCAAGCCTCACCTGGGGCACATTTTGTTTCTTAGCACCTGACCTTTTTGAAAATGCTACTGACGACAGATTTTAAAGGAATCACGTGGTTACTCAAATTTTAGAGATGTACGCAAGCCACAGAACACGCCGTCCTCGGTAGTATAGTGGTTAGCATCCCCGCCTGTCACGCGGGAGACCGGGCTTCGATTGCCCGCCGGGGAGATGTGTTTCATTTTTAGTAACTGTCATGACATTTGTCGGACTTGGTGTGCGACTTGTATGGAAAGCAGCAGAGTGTGGCGCCAACTCAGGGGACGTCGGCCAGCGCATCCTCGGTAGTATAGTGGTCAGTATCCCCGCCTGTCACGCGGGAGACCGGGGTTCGATTCCCCGCCGGGGAGATGCAATTTTTATTTCGCATGTTCGCTCAAATTATGACCAACGATCGCGAGAATGATACTTGCCTTTCGGAACGACGATTGCGAATTCTGCACAATCGTAAATAAAGTCCCGCATACTCGAAAATATCTTTGGAATTACCTTCCCCAGGGCAACGGTATTTCAAAGCAACATTCGATCGTTTTGCTCGCCATTTACGCTCTATTTGGGCGACACCGACAATCTGGTAAATCACGCTACATGCTAAATACTTTCGATCGACGTAATAGGAAGGCAAATAATTTTAGCAGAGCGTGGTTTCGATCCACGGACCTCTGGGTTATGGGCCCAGCACGCTTCCACTGCGCCACTCTGCTCGGCTGCTAGTGCCTTCCCTTCAGCATGTCAAGTACAACACATGCCACGTCTTCTTTTAATTGCTCTCATACTTGCTGGTGAGACTTTTGAACACAGCCCAAGGCTCAAGGCTAGACTTGGCTAGACTTGGCTCGACTTAGCTCGACTGACGCTACGCTGACGCTTGCTGGAAGAGGCATTTATTGCATTTTCCCCCAACGTTCATCTGCGAGATACAGAAAAGATAACAGTGCCCTCCACCTCCAACAACGAAAAATTCGCTGTTTACCTACAAAACTCCAAGCACCAAAATACGACCATGCCAGGATTCGAACCTGGAATCTTCTAATCCGTAATCAGACGCGTTATCCGTTGCGCCACAGGGCCCCTGCTTTACGCACACACTAGTGAAGACATTGAAGAAACGACTTATCTCTGCTCTGGGTTTGCATGTCGTCCATTGGCAACGGCGGCGTGGGCACTGTTGCTTCTGGCGACCTGCTGGCTGCTCCTAAGGAAGGCGCCTTTCCTCCAACTGCGTGTCCGCGGTGCGCCTCCACAGCTTAGAGCTCGCCACGCATCTGCGCTCGCTGTGGGACACGTAGCAGAGGACTAGGAGCGCGTTTCCCCCCAAGTTTTTAGCGACTGC
This sequence comes from Locusta migratoria, assembly GCA_026315105.1. NCBI lineage: Eukaryota > Metazoa > Arthropoda > Insecta > Orthoptera > Acrididae > Locusta > Locusta migratoria. The sequence continues at coordinate 152,841,527 of CM048751.1, read as the reverse complement.
CAGCACTCAGTTTGCAAGTAATCGTACCTAATGTAAAAAGAGGAGCATGAAGCGTTTGTAGGCAGTTGCCAAAGTCTCAGGAGAGTCTTCGGTGACAGTCACATGGTGCACGTTTGGCCACTACACGTTTACAAACAGCGCTACTGAGAGACGAAATGCTGTAGCCCCAGTGGCGCAATTGGTTAGCGCACGGTACTTATAAGGCAGTCGCCGTGGGCAATGCCGGGGTTGTGAGTTCAAGCCTCACCTGGGGCACATTTTGTTTCTTAGCACCTGACCTTTTTGAAAATGCTACTGACGACAGATTTTAAAGGAATCACGTGGTTACTCAAATTTTAGAGATGTACGCAAGCCACAGAACACGCCGTCCTCGGTAGTATAGTGGTTAGCATCCCCGCCTGTCACGCGGGAGACCGGGCTTCGATTGCCCGCCGGGGAGATGTGTTTCATTTTTAGTAACTGTCATGACATTTGTCGGACTTGGTGTGCGACTTGTATGGAAAGCAGCAGAGTGTGGCGCCAACTCAGGGGACGTCGGCCAGCGCATCCTCGGTAGTATAGTGGTCAGTATCCCCGCCTGTCACGCGGGAGACCGGGGTTCGATTCCCCGCCGGGGAGATGCAATTTTTATTTCGCATGTTCGCTCAAATTATGACCAACGATCGCGAGAATGATACTTGCCTTTCGGAACGACGATTGCGAATTCTGCACAATCGTAAATAAAGTCCCGCATACTCGAAAATATCTTTGGAATTACCTTCCCCAGGGCAACGGTATTTCAAAGCAACATTCGATCGTTTTGCTCGCCATTTACGCTCTATTTGGGCGACACCGACAATCTGGTAAATCACGCTACATGCTAAATACTTTCGATCGACGTAATAGGAAGGCAAATAATTTTAGCAGAGCGTGGTTTCGATCCACGGACCTCTGGGTTATGGGCCCAGCACGCTTCCACTGCGCCACTCTGCTCGGCTGCTAGTGCCTTCCCTTCAGCATGTCAAGTACAACACATGCCACGTCTTCTTTTAATTGCTCTCATACTTGCTGGTGAGACTTTTGAACACAGCCCAAGGCTCAAGGCTAGACTTGGCTAGACTTGGCTCGACTTAGCTCGACTGACGCTACGCTGACGCTTGCTGGAAGAGGCATTTATTGCATTTTCCCCCAACGTTCATCTGCGAGATACAGAAAAGATAACAGTGCCCTCCACCTCCAACAACGAAAAATTCGCTGTTTACCTACAAAACTCCAAGCACCAAAATACGACCATGCCAGGATTCGAACCTGGAATCTTCTAATCCGTAATCAGACGCGTTATCCGTTGCGCCACAGGGCCCCTGCTTTACGCACACACTAGTGAAGACATTGAAGAAACGACTTATCTCTGCTCTGGGTTTGCATGTCGTCCATTGGCAACGGCGGCGTGGGCACTGTTGCTTCTGGCGACCTGCTGGCTGCTCCTAAGGAAGGCGCCTTTCCTCCAACTGCGTGTCCGCGGTGCGCCTCCACAGCTTAGAGCTCGCCACGCATCTGCGCTCGCTGTGGGACACGTAGCAGAGGACTAGGAGCGCGTTTCCCCCCAAGTTTTTAGCGACTGCCAGCACTCAGTTTGCAAGTAATCGTACCTAATGTAAAAAGAGGAGCATGAAGCGTTTGTAGGCAGTTGCCAAAGTCTCAGGAGAGTCTTCGGTGACAGTCACATGGTGCACGTTTGGCCACTACACGTTTACAAACAGCGCTACTGAGAGACGAAATGCTGTAGCCCCAGTGGCGCAATTGGTTAGCGCACGGTACTTATAAGGCAGTCGCCGTGGGCAATGCCGGGGTTGTGAGTTCAAGCCTCACCTGGGGCACATTTTGTTTCTTAGCACCTGACCTTTTTGAAAATGCTACTGACGACAGATTTTAAAGGAATCACGTGGTTACTCAAATTTTAGAGATGTACGCAAGCCACAGAACACGCCGTCCTCGGTAGTATAGTGGTTAGCATCCCCGCCTGTCACGCGGGAGACCGGGCTTCGATTGCCCGCCGGGGAGATGTGTTTCATTTTTAGTAACTGTCATGACATTTGTCGGACTTGGTGTGCGACTTGTATGGAAAGCAGCAGAGTGTGGCGCCAACTCAGGGGACGTCGGCCAGCGCATCCTCGGTAGTATAGTGGTCAGTATCCCCGCCTGTCACGCGGGAGACCGGGGTTCGATTCCCCGCCGGGGAGATGCAATTTTTATTTCGCATGTTCGCTCAAATTATGACCAACGATCGCGAGAATGATACTTGCCTTTCGGAACGACGATTGCGAATTCTGCACAATCGTAAATAAAGTCCCGCATACTCGAAAATATCTTTGGAATTACCTTCCCCAGGGCAACGGTATTTCAAAGCAACATTCGATCGTTTTGCTCGCCATTTACGCTCTATTTGGGCGACACCGACAATCTGGTAAATCACGCTACATGCTAAATACTTTCGATCGACGTAATAGGAAGGCAAATAATTTTAGCAGAGCGTGGTTTCGATCCACGGACCTCTGGGTTATGGGCCCAGCACGCTTCCACTGCGCCACTCTGCTCGGCTGCTAGTGCCTTCCCTTCAGCATGTCAAGTACAACACATGCCACGTCTTCTTTTAATTGCTCTCATACTTGCTGGTGAGACTTTTGAACACAGCCCAAGGCTCAAGGCTAGACTTGGCTAGACTTGGCTCGACTTAGCTCGACTGACGCTACGCTGACGCTTGCTGGAAGAGGCATTTATTGCATTTTCCCCCAACGTTCATCTGCGAGATACAGAAAAGATAACAGTGCCCTCCACCTCCAACAACGAAAAATTCGCTGTTTACCTACAAAACTCCAAGCACCAAAATACGACCATGCCAGGATTCGAACCTGGAATCTTCTAATCCGTAATCAGACGCGTTATCCGTTGCGCCACAGGGCCCCTGCTTTACGCACACACTAGTGAAGACATTGAAGAAACGACTTATCTCTGCTCTGGGTTTGCATGTCGTCCATTGGCAACGGCGGCGTGGGCACTGTTGCTTCTGGCGACCTGCTGGCTGCTCCTAAGGAAGGCGCCTTTCCTCCAACTGCGTGTCCGCGGTGCGCCTCCACAGCTTAGAGCTCGCCACGCATCTGCGCTCGCTGTGGGACACGTAGCAGAGGACTAGGAGCGCGTTTCCCCCCAAGTTTTTAGCGACTGCCAGCACTCAGTTTGCAAGTAATCGTACCTAATGTAAAAAGAGGAGCATGAAGCGTTTGTAGGCAGTTGCCAAAGTCTCAGGAGAGTCTTCGGTGACAGTCACATGGTGCACGTTTGGCCACTACACGTTTACAAACAGCGCTACTGAGAGACGAAATGCTGTAGCCCCAGTGGCGCAATTGGTTAGCGCACGGTACTTATAAGGCAGTCGCCGTGGGCAATGCCGGGGTTGTGAGTTCAAGCCTCACCTGGGGCACATTTTGTTTCTTAGCACCTGACCTTTTTGAAAATGCTACTGACGACAGATTTTAAAGGAATCACGTGGTTACTCAAATTTTAGAGATGTACGCAAGCCACAGAACACGCCGTCCTCGGTAGTATAGTGGTTAGCATCCCCGCCTGTCACGCGGGAGACCGGGCTTCGATTGCCCGCCGGGGAGATGTGTTTCATTTTTAGTAACTGTCATGACATTTGTCGGACTTGGTGTGCGACTTGTATGGAAAGCAGCAGAGTGTGGCGCCAACTCAGGGGACGTCGGCCAGCGCATCCTCGGTAGTATAGTGGTCAGTATCCCCGCCTGTCACGCGGGAGACCGGGGTTCGATTCCCCGCCGGGGAGATGCAATTTTTATTTCGCATGTTCGCTCAAATTATGACCAACGATCGCGAGAATGATACTTGCCTTTCGGAACGACGATTGCGAATTCTGCACAATCGTAAATAAAGTCCCGCATACTCGAAAATATCTTTGGAATTACCTTCCCCAGGGCAACGGTATTTCAAAGCAACATTCGATCGTTTTGCTCGCCATTTACGCTCTATTTGGGCGACACCGACAATCTGGTAAATCACGCTACATGCTAAATACTTTCGATCGACGTAATAGGAAGGCAAATAATTTTAGCAGAGCGTGGTTTCGATCCACGGACCTCTGGGTTATGGGCCCAGCACGCTTCCACTGCGCCACTCTGCTCGGCTGCTAGTGCCTTCCCTTCAGCATGTCAAGTACAACACATGCCACGTCTTCTTTTAATTGCTCTCATACTTGCTGGTGAGACTTTTGAACACAGCCCAAGGCTCAAGGCTAGACTTGGCTAGACTTGGCTCGACTTAGCTCGACTGACGCTACGCTGACGCTTGCTGGAAGAGGCATTTATTGCATTTTCCCCCAACGTTCATCTGCGAGATACAGAAAAGATAACAGTGCCCTCCACCTCCAACAACGAAAAATTCGCTGTTTACCTACAAAACTCCAAGCACCAAAATACGACCATGCCAGGATTCGAACCTGGAATCTTCTAATCCGTAATCAGACGCGTTATCCGTTGCGCCACAGGGCCCCTGCTTTACGCACACACTAGTGAAGACATTGAAGAAACGACTTATCTCTGCTCTGGGTTTGCATGTCGTCCATTGGCAACGGCGGCGTGGGCACTGTTGCTTCTGGCGACCTGCTGGCTGCTCCTAAGGAAGGCGCCTTTCCTCCAACTGCGTGTCCGCGGTGCGCCTCCACAGCTTAGAGCTCGCCACGCATCTGCGCTCGCTGTGGGACACGTAGCAGAGGACTAGGAGCGCGTTTCCCCCCAAGTTTTTAGCGACTGCCAGCACTCAGTTTGCAAGTAATCGTACCTAATGTAAAAAGAGGAGCATGAAGCGTTTGTAGGCAGTTGCCAAAGTCTCAGGAGAGTCTTCGGTGACAGTCACATGGTGCACGTTTGGCCACTACACGTTTACAAACAGCGCTACTGAGAGACGAAATGCTGTAGCCCCAGTGGCGCAATTGGTTAGCGCACGGTACTTATAAGGCAGTCGCCGTGGGCAATGCCGGGGTTGTGAGTTCAAGCCTCACCTGGGGCACATTTTGTTTCTTAGCACCTGACCTTTTTGAAAATGCTACTGACGACAGATTTTAAAGGAATCACGTGGTTACTCAAATTTTAGAGATGTACGCAAGCCACAGAACACGCCGTCCTCGGTAGTATAGTGGTTAGCATCCCCGCCTGTCACGCGGGAGACCGGGCTTCGATTGCCCGCCGGGGAGATGTGTTTCATTTTTAGTAACTGTCATGACATTTGTCGGACTTGGTGTGCGACTTGTATGGAAAGCAGCAGAGTGTGGCGCCAACTCAGGGGACGTCGGCCAGCGCATCCTCGGTAGTATAGTGGTCAGTATCCCCGCCTGTCACGCGGGAGACCGGGGTTCGATTCCCCGCCGGGGAGATGCAATTTTTATTTCGCATGTTCGCTCAAATTATGACCAACGATCGCGAGAATGATACTTGCCTTTCGGAACGACGATTGCGAATTCTGCACAATCGTAAATAAAGTCCCGCATACTCGAAAATATCTTTGGAATTACCTTCCCCAGGGCAACGGTATTTCAAAGCAACATTCGATCGTTTTGCTCGCCATTTACGCTCTATTTGGGCGACACCGACAATCTGGTAAATCACGCTACATGCTAAATACTTTCGATCGACGTAATAGGAAGGCAAATAATTTTAGCAGAGCGTGGTTTCGATCCACGGACCTCTGGGTTATGGGCCCAGCACGCTTCCACTGCGCCACTCTGCTCGGCTGCTAGTGCCTTCCCTTCAGCATGTCAAGTACAACACATGCCACGTCTTCTTTTAATTGCTCTCATACTTGCTGGTGAGACTTTTGAACACAGCCCAAGGCTCAAGGCTAGACTTGGCTAGACTTGGCTCGACTTAGCTCGACTGACGCTACGCTGACGCTTGCTGGAAGAGGCATTTATTGCATTTTCCCCCAACGTTCATCTGCGAGATACAGAAAAGATAACAGTGCCCTCCACCTCCAACAACGAAAAATTCGCTGTTTACCTACAAAACTCCAAGCACCAAAATACGACCCTGCCAGGATTCGAACCTGGAATCTTCTAATCCGTAATCAGACGCGTTATCCGTTGCGCCACAGGGCCCCTGCTTTACGCACACACTAGTGAAGACATTGAAGAAACGACTTATCTCTGCTCTGGGTTTGCATGTCGTCCATTGGCAACGGCGGCGTGGGCACTGTTGCTTCTGGCGACCTGCTGGCTGCTCCTAAGGAAGGCGCCTTTCCTCCAACTGCGTGTCCGCGGTGCGCCTCCACAGCTTAGAGCTCGCCACGCATCTGCGCTCGCTGTGGGACACGTAGCAGAGGACTAGGAGCGCGTTTCCCCCCAAGTTTTTAGCGACTGCCAGCACTCAGTTTGCAAGTAATCGTACCTAATGTAAAAAGAGGAGCATGAAGCGTTTGTAGGCAGTTGCCAAAGTCTCAGGAGAGTCTTCGGTGACAGTCACATGGTGCACGTTTGGCCACTACACGTTTACAAACAGCGCTACTGAGAGACGAAATGCTGTAGCCCCAGTGGCGCAATTGGTTAGCGCACGGTACTTATAAGGCAGTCGCCGTGGGCAATGCCGGGGTTGTGAGTTCAAGCCTCACCTGGGGCACATTTTGTTTCTTAGCACCTGACCTTTTTGAAAATGCTACTGACGACAGATTTTAAAGGAATCACGTGGTTACTCAAATTTTAGAGATGTACGCAAGCCACAGAACACGCCGTCCTCGGTAGTATAGTGGTTAGCATCCCCGCCTGTCACGCGGGAGACCGGGCTTCGATTGCCCGCCGGGGAGATGTGTTTCATTTTTAGTAACTGTCATGACATTTGTCGGACTTGGTGTGCGACTTGTATGGAAAGCAGCAGAGTGTGGCGCCAACTCAGGGGACGTCGGCCAGCGCATCCTCGGTAGTATAGTGGTCAGTATCCCCGCCTGTCACGCGGGAGACCGGGGTTCGATTCCCCGCCGGGGAGATGCAATTTTTATTTCGCATGTTCGCTCAAATTATGACCAACGATCGCGAGAATGATACTTGCCTTTCGGAACGACGATTGCGAATTCTGCACAATCGTAAATAAAGTCCCGCATACTCGAAAATATCTTTGGAATTACCTTCCCCAGGGCAACGGTATTTCAAAGCAACATTCGATCGTTTTGCTCGCCATTTACGCTCTATTTGGGCGACACCGACAATCTGGTAAATCACGCTACATGCTAAATACTTTCGATCGACGTAATAGGAAGGCAAATAATTTTAGCAGAGCGTGGTTTCGATCCACGGACCTCTGGGTTATGGGCCCAGCACGCTTCCACTGCGCCACTCTGCTCGGCTGCTAGTGCCTTCCCTTCAGCATGTCAAGTACAACACATGCCACGTCTTCTTTTAATTGCTCTCATACTTGCTGGTGAGACTTTTGAACACAGCCCAAGGCTCAAGGCTAGACTTGGCTAGACTTGGCTCGACTTAGCTCGACTGACGCTACGCTGACGCTTGCTGGAAGAGGCATTTATTGCATTTTCCCCCAACGTTCATCTGCGAGATACAGAAAAGATAACAGTGCCCTCCACCTCCAACAACGAAAAATTCGCTGTTTACCTACAAAACTCCAAGCACCAAAATACGACCATGCCAGGATTCGAACCTGGAATCTTCTAATCCGTAATCAGACGCGTTATCCGTTGCGCCACAGGGCCCCTGCTTTACGCACACACTAGTGAAGACATTGAAGAAACGACTTATCTCTGCTCTGGGTTTGCATGTCGTCCATTGGCAACGGCGGCGTGGGCACTGTTGCTTCTGGCGACCTGCTGGCTGCTCCTAAGGAAGGCGCCTTTCCTCCAACTGCGTGTCCGCGGTGCGCCTCCACAGCTTAGAGCTCGCCACGCATCTGCGCTCGCTGTGGGACACGTAGCAGAGGACTAGGAGCGCGTTTCCCCCCAAGTTTTTAGCGACTGCCAGCACTCAGTTTGCAAGTAATCGTACCTAATGTAAAAAGAGGAGCATGAAGCGTTTGTAGGCAGTTGCCAAAGTCTCAGGAGAGTCTTCGGTGACAGTCACATGGTGCACGTTTGGCCACTACACGTTTACAAACAGCGCTACTGAGAGACGAAATGCTGTAGCCCCAGTGGCGCAATTGGTTAGCGCACGGTACTTATAAGGCAGTCGCCGTGGGCAATGCCGGGGTTGTGAGTTCAAGCCTCACCTGGGGCACATTTTGTTTCTTAGCACCTGACCTTTTTGAAAATGCTACTGACGACAGATTTTAAAGGAATCACGTGGTTACTCAAATTTTAGAGATGTACGCAAGCCACAGAACACGCCGTCCTCGGTAGTATAGTGGTTAGCATCCCCGCCTGTCACGCGGGAGACCGGGCTTCGATTGCCCGCCGGGGAGATGTGTTTCATTTTTAGTAACTGTCATGACATTTGTCGGACTTGGTGTGCGACTTGTATGGAAAGCAGCAGAGTGTGGCGCCAACTCAGGGGACGTCGGCCAGCGCATCCTCGGTAGTATAGTGGTCAGTATCCCCGCCTGTCACGCGGGAGACCGGGGTTCGATTCCCCGCCGGGGAGATGCAATTTTTATTTCGCATGTTCGCTCAAATTATGACCAACGATCGCGAGAATGATACTTGCCTTTCGGAACGACGATTGCGAATTCTGCACAATCGTAAATAAAGTCCCGCATACTCGAAAATATCTTTGGAATTACCTTCCCCAGGGCAACGGTATTTCAAAGCAACATTCGATCGTTTTGCTCGCCATTTACGCTCTATTTGGGCGACACCGACAATCTGGTAAATCACGCTACATGCTAAATACTTTCGATCGACGTAATAGGAAGGCAAATAATTTTAGCAGAGCGTGGTTTCGATCCACGGACCTCTGGGTTATGGGCCCAGCACGCTTCCACTGCGCCACTCTGCTCGGCTGCTAGTGCCTTCCCTTCAGCATGTCAAGTACAACACATGCCACGTCTTCTTTTAATTGCTCTCATACTTGCTGGTGAGACTTTTGAACACAGCCCAAGGCTCAAGGCTAGACTTGGCTAGACTTGGCTCGACTTAGCTCGACTGACGCTACGCTGACGCTTGCTGGAAGAGGCATTTATTGCATTTTCCCCCAACGTTCATCTGCGAGATACAGAAAAGATAACAGTGCCCTCCACCTCCAACAACGAAAAATTCGCTGTTTACCTACAAAACTCCAAGCACCAAAATACGACCATGCCAGGATTCGAACCTGGAATCTTCTAATCCGTAATCAGACGCGTTATCCGTTGCGCCACAGGGCCCCTGCTTTACGCACACACTAGTGAAGACATTGAAGAAACGACTTATCTCTGCTCTGGGTTTGCATGTCGTCCATTGGCAACGGCGGCGTGGGCACTGTTGCTTCTGGCGACCTGCTGGCTGCTCCTAAGGAAGGCGCCTTTCCTCCAACTGCGTGTCCGCGGTGCGCCTCCACAGCTTAGAGCTCGCCACGCATCTGCGCTCGCTGTGGGACACGTAGCAGAGGACTAGGAGCGCGTTTCCCCCCAAGTTTTTAGCGACTGCCAGCACTCAGTTTGCAAGTAATCGTACCTAATGTAAAAAGAGGAGCATGAAGCGTTTGTAGGCAGTTGCCAAAGTCTCAGGAGAGTCTTCGGTGACAGTCACATGGTGCACGTTTGGCCACTACACGTTTACAAACAGCGCTACTGAGAGACGAAATGCTGTAGCCCCAGTGGCGCAATTGGTTAGCGCACGGTACTTATAAGGCAGTCGCCGTGGGCAATGCCGGGGTTGTGAGTTCAAGCCTCACCTGGGGCACATTTTGTTTCTTAGCACCTGACCTTTTTGAAAATGCTACTGACGACAGATTTTAAAGGAATCACGTGGTTACTCAAATTTTAGAGATGTACGCAAGCCACAGAACACGCCGTCCTCGGTAGTATAGTGGTTAGCATCCCCGCCTGTCACGCGGGAGACCGGGCTTCGATTGCCCGCCGGGGAGATGTGTTTCATTTTTAGTAACTGTCATGACATTTGTCGGACTTGGTGTGCGACTTGTATGGAAAGCAGCAGAGTGTGGCGCCAACTCAGGGGACGTCGGCCAGCGCATCCTCGGTAGTATAGTGGTCAGTATCCCCGCCTGTCACGCGGGAGACCGGGGTTCGATTCCCCGCCGGGGAGATGCAATTTTTATTTCGCATGTTCGCTCAAATTATGACCAACGATCGCGAGAATGATACTTGCCTTTCGGAACGACGATTGCGAATTCTGCACAATCGTAAATAAAGTCCCGCATACTCGAAAATATCTTTGGAATTACCTTCCCCAGGGCAACGGTATTTCAAAGCAACATTCGATCGTTTTGCTCGCCATTTACGCTCTATTTGGGCGACACCGACAATCTGGTAAATCACGCTACATGCTAAATACTTTCGATCGACGTAATAGGAAGGCAAATAATTTTAGCAGAGCGTGGTTTCGATCCACGGACCTCTGGGTTATGGGCCCAGCACGCTTCCACTGCGCCACTCTGCTCGGCTGCTAGTGCCTTCCCTTCAGCATGTCAAGTACAACACATGCCACGTCTTCTTTTAATTGCTCTCATACTTGCTGGTGAGACTTTTGAACACAGCCCAAGGCTCAAGGCTAGACTTGGCTAGACTTAGCTCGACTGACGCTACGCTGACGCTTGCTGGAAGAGGCATTTATTGCATTTTCCCCCAACGTTCATCTGCGAGATACAGAAAAGATAACAGTGCCCTCCACCTCCAACAACGAAAAATTCGCTGTTTACCTACAAAACTCCAAGCACCAAAATACGACCATGCCAGGATTCGAACCTGGAATCTTCTAATCCGTAATCAGACGCGTTATCCGTTGCGCCACAGGGCCCCTGCTTTACGCACACACTAGTGAAGACATTGAAGAAACGACTTATCTCTGCTCTGGGTTTGCATGTCGTCCATTGGCAACGGCGGCGTGGGCACTGTTGCTTCTGGCGACCTGCTGGCTGCTCCTAAGGAAGGCGCCTTTCCTCCAACTGCGTGTCCGCGGTGCGCCTCCACAGCTTAGAGCTCGCCACGCATCTGCGCTCGCTGTGGGACACGTAGCAGAGGACTAGGAGCGCGTTTCCCCCCAAGTTTTTAGCGACTGCCAGCACTCAGTTTGCAAGTAATCGTACCTAATGTAAAAAGAGGAGCATGAAGCGTTTGTAGGCAGTTGCCAAAGTCTCAGGAGAGTCTTCGGTGACAGTCACATGGTGCACGTTTGGCCACTACACGTTTACAAACAGCGCTACTGAGAGACGAAATGCTGTAGCCCCAGTGGCGCAATTGGTTAGCGCACGGTACTTATAAGGCAGTCGCCGTGGGCAATGCCGGGGTTGTGAGTTCAAGCCTCACCTGGGGCACATTTTGTTTCTTAGCACCTGACCTTTTTGAAAATGCTACTGACGACAGATTTTAAAGGAATCACGTGGTTACTCAAATTTTAGAGATGTACGCAAGCCACAGAACACGCCGTCCTCGGTAGTATAGTGGTTAGCATCCCCGCCTGTCACGCGGGAGACCGGGCTTCGATTGCCCGCCGGGGAGATGTGTTTCATTTTTAGTAACTGTCATGACATTTGTCGGACTTGGTGTGCGACTTGTATGGAAAGCAGCAGAGTGTGGCGCCAACTCAGGGGACGTCGGCCAGCGCATCCTCGGTAGTATAGTGGTCAGTATCCCCGCCTGTCACGCGGGAGACCGGGGTTCGATTCCCCGCCGGGGAGATGCAATTTTTATTTCGCATGTTCGCTCAAATTATGACCAACGATCGCGAGAATGATACTTGCCTTTCGGAACGACGATTGCGAATTCTGCACAATCGTAAATAAAGTCCCGCATACTCGAAAATATCTTTGGAATTACCTTCCCCAGGGCAACGGTATTTCAAAGCAACATTCGATCGTTTTGCTCGCCATTTACGCTCTATTTGGGCGACACCGACAATCTGGTAAATCACGCTACATGCTAAATACTTTCGATCGACGTAATAGGAAGGCAAATAATTTTAGCAGAGCGTGGTTTCGATCCACGGACCTCTGGGTTATGGGCCCAGCACGCTTCCACTGCGCCACTCTGCTCGGCTGCTAGTGCCTTCCCTTCAGCATGTCAAGTACAACACATGCCACGTCTTCTTTTAATTGCTCTCATACTTGCTGGTGAGACTTTTGAACACAGCCCAAGGCTCAAGGCTAGACTTGGCTAGACTTGGCTCGACTTAGCTCGACTGACGCTACGCTGACGCTTGCTGGAAGAGGCATTTATTGCATTTTCCCCCAACGTTCATCTGCGAGATACAGAAAAGATAACAGTGCCCTCCACCTCCAACAACGAAAAATTCGCTGTTTACCTACAAAACTCCAAGCACCAAAATACGACCATGCCAGGATTCGAACCTGGAATCTTCTAATCCGTAATCAGACGCGTTATCCGTTGCGCCACAGGGCCCCTGCTTTACGCACACACTAGTGAAGACATTGAAGAAACGACTTATCTCTGCTCTGGGTTTGCATGTCGTCCATTGGCAACGGCGGCGTGGGCACTGTTGCTTCTGGCGACCTGCTGGCTGCTCCTAAGGAAGGCGCCTTTCCTCCAACTGCGTGTCCGCGGTGCGCCTCCACAGCTTAGAGCTCGCCACGCATCTGCGCTCGCTGTGGGACACGTAGCAGAGGACTAGGAGCGCGTTTCCCCCCAAGTTTTTAGCGACTGCCAGCACTCAGTTTGCAAGTAATCGTACCTAATGTAAAAAGAGGAGCATGAAGCGTTTGTAGGCAGTTGCCAAAGTCTCAGGAGAGTCTTCGGTGACAGTCACATGGTGCACGTTTGGCCACTACACGTTTACAAACAGCGCTACTGAGAGACGAAATGCTGTAGCCCCAGTGGCGCAATTGGTTAGCGCACGGTACTTATAAGGCAGTCGCCGTGGGCAATGCCGGGGTTGTGAGTTCAAGCCTCACCTGGGGCACATTTTGTTTCTTAGCACCTGACCTTTTTGAAAATGCTACTGACGACAGATTTTAAAGGAATCACGTGGTTACTCAAATTTTAGAGATGTACGCAAGCCACAGAACACGCCGTCCTCGGTAGTATAGTGGTTAGCATCCCCGCCTGTCACGCGGGAGACCGGGCTTCGATTGCCCGCCGGGGAGATGTGTTTCATTTTTAGTAACTGTCATGACATTTGTCGGACTTGGTGTGCGACTTGTATGGAAAGCAGCAGAGTGTGGCGCCAACTCAGGGGACGTCGGCCAGCGCATCCTCGGTAGTATAGTGGTCAGTATCCCCGCCTGTCACGCGGGAGACCGGGGTTCGATTCCCCGCCGGGGAGATGCAATTTTTATTTCGCATGTTCGCTCAAATTATGACCAACGATCGCGAGAATGATACTTGCCTTTCGGAACGACGATTGCGAATTCTGCACAATCGTAAATAAAGTCCCGCATACTCGAAAATATCTTTGGAATTACCTTCCCCAGGGCAACGGTATTTCAAAGCAACATTCGATCGTTTTGCTCGCCATTTACGCTCTATTTGGGCGACACCGACAATCTGGTAAATCACGCTACATGCTAAATACTTTCGATCGACGTAATAGGAAGGCAAATAATTTTAGCAGAGCGTGGTTTCGATCCACGGACCTCTGGGTTATGGGCCCAGCACGCTTCCACTGCGCCACTCTGCTCGGCTGCTAGTGCCTTCCCTTCAGCATGTCAAGTACAACACATGCCACGTCTTCTTTTAATTGCTCTCATACTTGCTGGTGAGACTTTTGAACACAGCCCAAGGCTCAAGGCTAGACTTGGCTAGACTTGGCTCGACTTAGCTCGACTGACGCTACGCTGACGCTTGCTGGAAGAGGCATTTATTGCATTTTCCCCCAACGTTCATCTGCGAGATACAGAAAAGATAACAGTGCCCTCCACCTCCAACAACGAAAAATTCGCTGTTTACCTACAAAACTCCAAGCACCAAAATACGACCCTGCCAGGATTCGAACCTGGAATCTTCTAATCCGTAATCAGACGCGTTATCCGTTGCGCCACAGGGCCCCTGCTTTACGCACACACTAGTGAAGACATTGAAGAAACGACTTATCTCTGCTCTGGGTTTGCATGTCGTCCATTGGCAACGGCGGCGTGGGCACTGTTGCTTCTGGCGACCTGCTGGCTGCTCCTAAGGAAGGCGCCTTTCCTCCAACTGCGTGTCCGCGGTGCGCCTCCACAGCTTAGAGCTCGCCACGCATCTGCGCTCGCTGTGGGACACGTAGCAGAGGACTAGGAGCGCGTTTCCCCCCAAGTTTTTAGCGACTGCCAGCACTCAGTTTGCAAGTAATCGTACCTAATGTAAAAAGAGGAGCATGAAGCGTTTGTAGGCAGTTGCCAAAGTCTCAGGAGAGTCTTCGGTGACAGTCACATGGTGCACGTTTGGCCACTACACGTTTACAAACAGCGCTACTGAGAGACGAAATGCTGTAGCCCCAGTGGCGCAATTGGTTAGCGCACGGTACTTATAAGGCAGTCGCCGTGGGCAATGCCGGGGTTGTGAGTTCAAGCCTCACCTGGGGCACATTTTGTTTCTTAGCACCTGACCTTTTTGAAAATGCTACTGACGACAGATTTTAAAGGAATCACGTGGTTACTCAAATTTTAGAGATGTACGCAAGCCACAGAACACGCCGTCCTCGGTAGTATAGTGGTTAGCATCCCCGCCTGTCACGCGGGAGACCGGGCTTCGATTGCCCGCCGGGGAGATGTGTTTCATTTTTAGTAACTGTCATGACATTTGTCGGACTTGGTGTGCGACTTGTATGGAAAGCAGCAGAGTGTGGCGCCAACTCAGGGGACGTCGGCCAGCGCATCCTCGGTAGTATAGTGGTCAGTATCCCCGCCTGTCACGCGGGAGACCGGGGTTCGATTCCCCGCCGGGGAGATGCAATTTTTATTTCGCATGTTCGCTCAAATTATGACCAACGATCGCGAGAATGATACTTGCCTTTCGGAACGACGATTGCGAATTCTGCACAATCGTAAATAAAGTCCCGCATACTCGAAAATATCTTTGGAATTACCTTCCCCAGGGCAACGGTATTTCAAAGCAACATTCGATCGTTTTGCTCGCCATTTACGCTCTATTTGGGCGACACCGACAATCTGGTAAATCACGCTACATGCTAAATACTTTCGATCGACGTAATAGGAAGGCAAATAATTTTAGCAGAGCGTGGTTTCGATCCACGGACCTCTGGGTTATGGGCCCAGCACGCTTCCACTGCGCCACTCTGCTCGGCTGCTAGTGCCTTCCCTTCAGCATGTCAAGTACAACACATGCCACGTCTTCTTTTAATTGCTCTCATACTTGCTGGTGAGACTTTTGAACACAGCCCAAGGCTCAAGGCTAGACTTGGCTAGACTTGGCTCGACTTAGCTCGACTGACGCTACGCTGACGCTTGCTGGAAGAGGCATTTATTGCATTTTCCCCCAACGTTCATCTGCGAGATACAGAAAAGATAACAGTGCCCTCCACCTCCAACAACGAAAAATTCGCTGTTTACCTACAAAACTCCAAGCACCAAAATACGACCATGCCAGGATTCGAACCTGGAATCTTCTAATCCGTAATCAGACGCGTTATCCGTTGCGCCACAGGGCCCCTGCTTTACGCACACACTAGTGAAGACATTGAAGAAACGACTTATCTCTGCTCTGGGTTTGCATGTCGTCCATTGGCAACGGCGGCGTGGGCACTGTTGCTTCTGGCGACCTGCTGGCTGCTCCTAAGGAAGGCGCCTTTCCTCCAACTGCGTGTCCGCGGTGCGCCTCCACAGCTTAGAGCTCGCCACGCATCTGCGCTCGCTGTGGGACACGTAGCAGAGGACTAGGAGCGCGTTTCCCCCCAAGTTTTTAGCGACTGCCAGCACTCAGTTTGCAAGTAATCGTACCTAATGTAAAAAGAGGAGCATGAAGCGTTTGTAGGCAGTTGCCAAAGTCTCAGGAGAGTCTTCGGTGACAGTCACATGGTGCACGTTTGGCCACTACACGTTTACAAACAGCGCTACTGAGAGACGAAATGCTGTAGCCCCAGTGGCGCAATTGGTTAGCGCACGGTACTTATAAGGCAGTCGCCGTGGGCAATGCCGGGGTTGTGAGTTCAAGCCTCACCTGGGGCACATTTTGTTTCTTAGCACCTGACCTTTTTGAAAATGCTACTGACGACAGATTTTAAAGGAATCACGTGGTTACTCAAATTTTAGAGATGTACGCAAGCCACAGAACACGCCGTCCTCGGTAGTATAGTGGTTAGCATCCCCGCCTGTCACGCGGGAGACCGGGCTTCGATTGCCCGCCGGGGAGATGTGTTTCATTTTTAGTAACTGTCATGACATTTGTCGGACTTGGTGTGCGACTTGTATGGAAAGCAGCAGAGTGTGGCGCCAACTCAGGGGACGTCGGCCAGCGCATCCTCGGTAGTATAGTGGTCAGTATCCCCGCCTGTCACGCGGGAGACCGGGGTTCGATTCCCCGCCGGGGAGATGCAATTTTTATTTCGCATGTTCGCTCAAATTATGACCAACGATCGCGAGAATGATACTTGCCTTTCGGAACGACGATTGCGAATTCTGCACAATCGTAAATAAAGTCCCGCATACTCGAAAATATCTTTGGAATTACCTTCCCCAGGGCAACGGTATTTCAAAGCAACATTCGATCGTTTTGCTCGCCATTTACGCTCTATTTGGGCGACACCGACAATCTGGTAAATCACGCTACATGCTAAATACTTTCGATCGACGTAATAGGAAGGCAAATAATTTTAGCAGAGCGTGGTTTCGATCCACGGACCTCTGGGTTATGGGCCCAGCACGCTTCCACTGCGCCACTCTGCTCGGCTGCTAGTGCCTTCCCTTCAGCATGTCAAGTACAACACATGCCACGTCTTCTTTTAATTGCTCTCATACTTGCTGGTGAGACTTTTGAACACAGCCCAAGGCTCAAGGCTAGACTTGGCTAGACTTGGCTCGACTTAGCTCGACTGACGCTACGCTGACGCTTGCTGGAAGAGGCATTTATTGCATTTTCCCCCAACGTTCATCTGCGAGATACAGAAAAGATAACAGTGCCCTCCACCTCCAACAACGAAAAATTCGCTGTTTACCTACAAAACTCCAAGCACCAAAATACGACCATGCCAGGATTCGAACCTGGAATCTTCTAATCCGTAATCAGACGCGTTATCCGTTGCGCCACAGGGCCCCTGCTTTACGCACACACTAGTGAAGACATTGAAGAAACGACTTATCTCTGCTCTGGGTTTGCATGTCGTCCATTGGCAACGGCGGCGTGGGCACTGTTGCTTCTGGCGACCTGCTGGCTGCTCCTAAGGAAGGCGCCTTTCCTCCAACTGCGTGTCCGCGGTGCGCCTCCACAGCTTAGAGCTCGCCACGCATCTGCGCTCGCTGTGGGACACGTAGCAGAGGACTAGGAGCGCGTTTCCCCCCAAGTTTTTAGCGACTGCCAGCACTCAGTTTGCAAGTAATCGTACCTAATGTAAAAAGAGGAGCATGAAGCGTTTGTAGGCAGTTGCCAAAGTCTCAGGAGAGTCTTCGGTGACAGTCACATGGTGCACGTTTGGCCACTACACGTTTACAAACAGCGCTACTGAGAGACGAAATGCTGTAGCCCCAGTGGCGCAATTGGTTAGCGCACGGTACTTATAAGGCAGTCGCCGTGGGCAATGCCGGGGTTGTGAGTTCAAGCCTCACCTGGGGCACATTTTGTTTCTTAGCACCTGACCTTTTTGAAAATGCTACTGACGACAGATTTTAAAGGAATCACGTGGTTACTCAAATTTTAGAGATGTACGCAAGCCACAGAACACGCCGTCCTCGGTAGTATAGTGGTTAGCATCCCCGCCTGTCACGCGGGAGACCGGGCTTCGATTGCCCGCCGGGGAGATGTGTTTCATTTTTAGTAACTGTCATGACATTTGTCGGACTTGGTGTGCGACTTGTATGGAAAGCAGCAGAGTGTGGCGCCAACTCAGGGGACGTCGGCCAGCGCATCCTCGGTAGTATAGTGGTCAGTATCCCCGCCTGTCACGCGGGAGACCGGGGTTCGATTCCCCGCCGGGGAGATGCAATTTTTATTTCGCATGTTCGCTCAAATTATGACCAACGATCGCGAGAATGATACTTGCCTTTCGGAACGACGATTGCGAATTCTGCACAATCGTAAATAAAGTCCCGCATACTCGAAAATATCTTTGGAATTACCTTCCCCAGGGCAACGGTATTTCAAAGCAACATTCGATCGTTTTGCTCGCCATTTACGCTCTATTTGGGCGACACCGACAATCTGGTAAATCACGCTACATGCTAAATACTTTCGATCGACGTAATAGGAAGGCAAATAATTTTAGCAGAGCGTGGTTTCGATCCACGGACCTCTGGGTTATGGGCCCAGCACGCTTCCACTGCGCCACTCTGCTCGGCTGCTAGTGCCTTCCCTTCAGCATGTCAAGTACAACACATGCCACGTCTTCTTTTAATTGCTCTCATACTTGCTGGTGAGACTTTTGAACACAGCCCAAGGCTCAAGGCTAGACTTGGCTAGACTTGGCTCGACTTAGCTCGACTGACGCTACGCTGACGCTTGCTGGAAGAGGCATTTATTGCATTTTCCCCCAACGTTCATCTGCGAGATACAGAAAAGATAACAGTGCCCTCCACCTCCAACAACGAAAAATTCGCTGTTTACCTACAAAACTCCAAGCACCAAAATACGACCATGCCAGGATTCGAACCTGGAATCTTCTAATCCGTAATCAGACGCGTTATCCGTTGCGCCACAGGGCCCCTGCTTTACGCACACACTAGTGAAGACATTGAAGAAACGACTTATCTCTGCTCTGGGTTTGCATGTCGTCCATTGGCAACGGCGGCGTGGGCACTGTTGCTTCTGGCGACCTGCTGGCTGCTCCTAAGGAAGGCGCCTTTCCTCCAACTGCGTGTCCGCGGTGCGCCTCCACAGCTTAGAGCTCGCCACGCATCTGCGCTCGCTGTGGGACACGTAGCAGAGGACTAGGAGCGCGTTTCCCCCCAAGTTTTTAGCGACTGCCAGCACTCAGTTTGCAAGTAATCGTACCTAATGTAAAAAGAGGAGCATGAAGCGTTTGTAGGCAGTTGCCAAAGTCTCAGGAGAGTCTTCGGTGACAGTCACATGGTGCACGTTTGGCCACTACACGTTTACAAACAGCGCTACTGAGAGACGAAATGCTGTAGCCCCAGTGGCGCAATTGGTTAGCGCACGGTACTTATAAGGCAGTCGCCGTGGGCAATGCCGGGGTTGTGAGTTCAAGCCTCACCTGGGGCACATTTTGTTTCTTAGCACCTGACCTTTTTGAAAATGCTACTGACGACAGATTTTAAAGGAATCACGTGGTTACTCAAATTTTAGAGATGTACGCAAGCCACAGAACACGCCGTCCTCGGTAGTATAGTGGTTAGCATCCCCGCCTGTCACGCGGGAGACCGGGCTTCGATTGCCCGCCGGGGAGATGTGTTTCATTTTTAGTAACTGTCATGACATTTGTCGGACTTGGTGTGCGACTTGTATGGAAAGCAGCAGAGTGTGGCGCCAACTCAGGGGACGTCGGCCAGCGCATCCTCGGTAGTATAGTGGTCAGTATCCCCGCCTGTCACGCGGGAGACCGGGGTTCGATTCCCCGCCGGGGAGATGCAATTTTTATTTCGCATGTTCGCTCAAATTATGACCAACGATCGCGAGAATGATACTTGCCTTTCGGAACGACGATTGCGAATTCTGCACAATCGTAAATAAAGTCCCGCATACTCGAAAATATCTTTGGAATTACCTTCCCCAGGGCAACGGTATTTCAAAGCAACATTCGATCGTTTTGCTCGCCATTTACGCTCTATTTGGGCGACACCGACAATCTGGTAAATCACGCTACATGCTAAATACTTTCGATCGACGTAATAGGAAGGCAAATAATTTTAGCAGAGCGTGGTTTCGATCCACGGACCTCTGGGTTATGGGCCCAGCACGCTTCCACTGCGCCACTCTGCTCGGCTGCTAGTGCCTTCCCTTCAGCATGTCAAGTACAACACATGCCACGTCTTCTTTTAATTGCTCTCATACTTGCTGGTGAGACTTTTGAACACAGCCCAAGGCTCAAGGCTAGACTTGGCTAGACTTGGCTCGACTTAGCTCGACTGACGCTACGCTGACGCTTGCTGGAAGAGGCATTTATTGCATTTTCCCCCAACGTTCATCTGCGAGATACAGAAAAGATAACAGTGCCCTCCACCTCCAACAACGAAAAATTCGCTGTTTACCTACAAAACTCCAAGCACCAAAATACGACCATGCCAGGATTCGAACCTGGAATCTTCTAATCCGTAATCAGACGCGTTATCCGTTGCGCCACAGGGCCCCTGCTTTACGCACACACTAGTGAAGACATTGAAGAAACGACTTATCTCTGCTCTGGGTTTGCATGTCGTCCATTGGCAACGGCGGCGTGGGCACTGTTGCTTCTGGCGACCTGCTGGCTGCTCCTAAGGAAGGCGCCTTTCCTCCAACTGCGTGTCCGCGGTGCGCCTCCACAGCTTAGAGCTCGCCACGCATCTGCGCTCGCTGTGGGACACGTAGCAGAGGACTAGGAGCGCGTTTCCCCCCAAGTTTTTAGCGACTGCCAGCACTCAGTTTGCAAGTAATCGTACCTAATGTAAAAAGAGGAGCATGAAGCGTTTGTAGGCAGTTGCCAAAGTCTCAGGAGAGTCTTCGGTGACAGTCACATGGTGCACGTTTGGCCACTACACGTTTACAAACAGCGCTACTGAGAGACGAAATGCTGTAGCCCCAGTGGCGCAATTGGTTAGCGCACGGTACTTATAAGGCAGTCGCCGTGGGCAATGCCGGGGTTGTGAGTTCAAGCCTCACCTGGGGCACATTTTGTTTCTTAGCACCTGACCTTTTTGAAAATGCTACTGACGACAGATTTTAAAGGAATCACGTGGTTACTCAAATTTTAGAGATGTACGCAAGCCACAGAACACGCCGTCCTCGGTAGTATAGTGGTTAGCATCCCCGCCTGTCACGCGGGAGACCGGGCTTCGATTGCCCGCCGGGGAGATGTGTTTCATTTTTAGTAACTGTCATGACATTTGTCGGACTTGGTGTGCGACTTGTATGGAAAGCAGCAGAGTGTGGCGCCAACTCAGGGGACGTCGGCCAGCGCATCCTCGGTAGTATAGTGGTCAGTATCCCCGCCTGTCACGCGGGAGACCGGGGTTCGATTCCCCGCCGGGGAGATGCAATTTTTATTTCGCATGTTCGCTCAAATTATGACCAACGATCGCGAGAATGATACTTGCCTTTCGGAACGACGATTGCGAATTCTGCACAATCGTAAATAAAGTCCCGCATACTCGAAAATATCTTTGGAATTACCTTCCCCAGGGCAACGGTATTTCAAAGCAACATTCGATCGTTTTGCTCGCCATTTACGCTCTATTTGGGCGACACCGACAATCTGGTAAATCACGCTACATGCTAAATACTTTCGATCGACGTAATAGGAAGGCAAATAATTTTAGCAGAGCGTGGTTTCGATCCACGGACCTCTGGGTTATGGGCCCAGCACGCTTCCACTGCGCCACTCTGCTCGGCTGCTAGTGCCTTCCCTTCAGCATGTCAAGTACAACACATGCCACGTCTTCTTTTAATTGCTCTCATACTTGCTGGTGAGACTTTTGAACACAGCCCAAGGCTCAAGGCTAGACTTGGCTAGACTTGGCTCGACTTGGCTCGACTTAGCTCGACTGACGCTACGCTGACGCTTGCTGGAAGAGGCATTTATTGCATTTTCCCCCAACGTTCATCTGCGAGATACAGAAAAGATAACAGTGCCCTCCACCTCCAACAACGAAAAATTCGCTGTTTACCTACAAAACTCCAAGCACCAAAATACGACCATGCCAGGATTCGAACCTGGAATCTTCTAATCCGTAATCAGACGCGTTATCCGTTGCGCCACAGGGCCCCTGCTTTACGCACACACTAGTGAAGACATTGAAGAAACGACTTATCTCTGCTCTGGGTTTGCATGTCGTCCATTGGCAACGGCGGCGTGGGCACTGTTGCTTCTGGCGACCTGCTGGCTGCTCCTAAGGAAGGCGCCTTTCCTCCAACTGCGTGTCCGCGGTGCGCCTCCACAGCTTAGAGCTCGCCACGCATCTGCGCTCGCTGTGGGACACGTAGCAGAGGACTAGGAGCGCGTTTCCCCCCAAGTTTTTAGCGACTGCCAGCACTCAGTTTGCAAGTAATCGTACCTAATGTAAAAAGAGGAGCATGAAGCGTTTGTAGGCAGTTGCCAAAGTCTCAGGAGAGTCTTCGGTGACAGTCACATGGTGCACGTTTGGCCACTACACGTTTACAAACAGCGCTACTGAGAGACGAAATGCTGTAGCCCCAGTGGCGCAATTGGTTAGCGCACGGTACTTATAAGGCAGTCGCCGTGGGCAATGCCGGGGTTGTGAGTTCAAGCCTCACCTGGGGCACATTTTGTTTCTTAGCACCTGACCTTTTTGAAAATGCTACTGACGACAGATTTTAAAGGAATCACGTGGTTACTCAAATTTTAGAGATGTACGCAAGCCACAGAACACGCCGTCCTCGGTAGTATAGTGGTTAGCATCCCCGCCTGTCACGCGGGAGACCGGGCTTCGATTGCCCGCCGGGGAGATGTGTTTCATTTTTAGTAACTGTCATGACATTTGTCGGACTTGGTGTGCGACTTGTATGGAAAGCAGCAGAGTGTGGCGCCAACTCAGGGGACGTCGGCCAGCGCATCCTCGGTAGTATAGTGGTCAGTATCCCCGCCTGTCACGCGGGAGACCGGGGTTCGATTCCCCGCCGGGGAGATGCAATTTTTATTTCGCATGTTCGCTCAAATTATGACCAACGATCGCGAGAATGATACTTGCCTTTCGGAACGACGATTGCGAATTCTGCACAATCGTAAATAAAGTCCCGCATACTCGAAAATATCTTTGGAATTACCTTCCCCAGGGCAACGGTATTTCAAAGCAACATTCGATCGTTTTGCTCGCCATTTACGCTCTATTTGGGCGACACCGACAATCTGGTAAATCACGCTACATGCTAAATACTTTCGATCGACGTAATAGGAAGGCAAATAATTTTAGCAGAGCGTGGTTTCGATCCACGGACCTCTGGGTTATGGGCCCAGCACGCTTCCACTGCGCCACTCTGCTCGGCTGCTAGTGCCTTCCCTTCAGCATGTCAAGTACAACACATGCCACGTCTTCTTTTAATTGCTCTCATACTTGCTGGTGAGACTTTTGAACACAGCCCAAGGCTCAAGGCTAGACTTGGCTCGACTTAGCTCGACTGGCGCTACGCTGACGCTTGCTGGAAGAGGCATTTATTGCATTTTCCCCCAACGTTCATCTGCGAGATACAGAAAAGATAACAGTGCCCTCCACCTCCAACAACGAAAAATTCGCTGTTTACCTACAAAACTCCAAGCACCAAAATACGACCATGCCAGGATTCGAACCTGGAATCTTCTGATCCGTAATCAGACGCGTTATCCGTTGCGCCACAGGGCCCCTGCTTTACGCACACACTAGTGAAGACATTGAAGAAACGACTTGTCTCTGCTCTGGGTTTGCATGTCGTCCATTGGCAACGGCGGCGTGGGCACTGTTGCTTCTGGCGACCTGCTGGCTGCTCCTAAGGAAGGCGCCTTTCCTCCAACTGCGTGTCCGCGGTGCGCCTCCACAGCTTAGAGCTCGCCACGCATCTGCGCTCGCTGTGGGACACGTAGCAGAGGACTAGGAGCGCGTTTCCCCCCAAGTTTTTAGCGACTGCCAGCACTCAGTTTGCAAGTAATCGTACCTAATGTAAAAAGAGGAGCATGAAGCGTTTGTAGGCAGTTGCCAAAGTCTCAGGAGAGTCTTCGGTGACAGTCACATGGTGCACGTTTGGCCACTACACGTTTACAAACAGCGCTACTGAGAGACGAAATGCTGTAGCCCCAGTGGCGCAATTGGTTAGCGCACGGTACTTATAAGGCAGTCGCCGTGGGCAATGCCGGGGTTGTGAGTTCAAGCCTCACCTGGGGCACATTTTGTTTCTTAGCACCTGACCTTTTTGAAAATGCTACTGACGACAGATTTTAAAGGAATCACGTGGTTACTCAAATTTTAGAGATGTACGCAAGCCACAGAACACGCCGTCCTCGGTAGTATAGTGGTTAGCATCCCCGCCTGTCACGCGGGAGACCGGGCTTCGATTGCCCGCCGGGGAGATGTGTTTCATTTTTAGTAACTGTCATGACATTTGTCGGACTTGGTGTGCGACTTGTATGGAAAGCAGCAGAGTGTGGCGCCAACTCAGGGGACGTCGGCCAGCGCATCCTCGGTAGTATAGTGGTCAGTATCCCCGCCTGTCACGCGGGAGACCGGGGTTCGATTCCCCGCCGGGGAGATGCAATTTTTATTTCGCATGTTCGCTCAAATTATGACCAACGATCGCGAGAATGATACTTGCCTTTCGGAACGACGATTGCGAATTCTGCACAATCGTAAATAAAGTCCCGCATACTCGAAAATATCTTTGGAATTACCTTCCCCAGGGCAACGGTATTTCAAAGCAACATTCGATCGTTTTGCTCGTCATTTACGCTCTATTTGGGCGACACCGACAATCTGGTAAATCACGCTACATGCTAAATACTTTCGATCGACGTAATAGGAAGGCAAATAATTTTAGCAGAGCGTGGTTTCGATCCACGGACCTCTGGGTTATGGGCCCAGCACGCTTCCACTGCGCCACTCTGCTCGGCTGCTAGTGCCTTCCCTTCAGCATGTCAAGTACAACACATGCCACGTCTTCTTTTAATTGCTCTCATACTTGCTGGTGAGACTTTTGAACACAGCCCAAGGCTCAAGGCTAGACTTGGCTCGACTTAGCTCGACTGGCGCTACGCTGACGCTTGCTGGAAGAGGCATTTATTGCATTTTCCCCCAACGTTCATCTGCGAGATACAGAAAAGATAACAGTGCCCTCCACCTCCAACAACGAAAAATTCGCTGTTTACATACAAAACTCCAAGCACCAAAATACGACCATGCCAGGATTCGAACCTGGAATCTTCTGATCCGTAATCAGACGCGTTATCCGTTGCGCCACAGGGCCCCTGCTTTACGCACACACTAGTGAAGACATTGAAGAAACGACTTGTCTCTGCTCTGGGTTTGCATGTCGTCCATTGGCAACGGCGGCGTGGGCACTGTTGCTTCTGGCGACCTGCTGGCTGCTCCTAAGGAAGGCGCCTTTCCTCCAACTGCGTGTCCGCGGTGCGCCTCCACAGCTTAGAGCTCGCCACGCATCTGCGCTCGCTGTGGGACACGTAGCAGAGGACTAGGAGCGCGTTTCCCCCCAAGTTTTTAGCGACTGCCAGCACTCAGTTTGCAAGTAATCGTACCTAATGTAAAAAGAGGAGCATGAAGCGTTTGTAGGCAGTTGCCAAAGTCTCAGGAGAGTCTTCGGTGACAGTCACATGGTGCACGTTTGGCCACTACACGTTTACAAACAGCGCTACTGAGAGACGAAATCCTTTAGCCCCAGTGGCGCAATTGGTTAGCGCACGGTACTTATAAGGCAGTCGCCGTGAGCAATGCCGGGGTTGTGAGTTCAAGCCTCACCTGGGGCACATTTTGTTTCTTAGCACCTGACCTTTTTGAAAATGCTCCTGACGACAGATTTTAAAGGAATCACGTGGTTACTCAAATTTTAGAGATGTACGCAAGCCACAGAACACGCCGTCCTCGGTAGTATAGTGGTTAGCATCCCCGCCTGTCACGCGGGAGACCGGGCTTCGATTGCCCGCCGGGGAGATGTGTTTCATTTTTAGTAACTGTCATGACATTTGTCGGACTTGGTGTGCGACTTGTATGGAAAGCAGCAGAGTGTGGCGCCAACTCAGGGGACGTCGGCCAGCGCATCCTCGGTAGTATAGTGGTCAGTATCCCCGCCTGTCACGCGGGAGACCGGGGTTCGATTCCCCGCCGGGGAGATGCAATTGTTATTTCGCATGTTCGCTCAAATTATGACCAACGATCGCGAGAATGATACTTGCCTTTCGGAACGACGATTGCGAATTCTGCACAATCGTAAATAAAGTCCCGCATACTCGAAAATATCTTTGGAATTACCTTCCCCAGGGCAACGGTATTTCAAAGCAACATTCGATCGTTTTGCTCGCCATTTACGCTCTATTTGGGCGACACCGACAATCTGGTAAATCACGCTACATGCTAAATACTTTCGATCGACGTAATAGGAAGGCAAATAATTTTAGCAGAGCGTGGTTTCGATCCACGGACCTCTGGGTTATGGGCCCAGCACGCTTCCACTGCGCCACTCTGCTCGGCTGCTAGTGCCTTCCCTTCAGCATGTCAAGTACAACATATGCCACGTCTTCTTTTAATTGCTCTCATACTTGCTGGTGAGACTTTTGAACACAGCCCAAGGCTCAAGGCTAGACTTGGCTCGACTTAGCTCGACTGGCGCTACGCTGACGCTTGCTGGAAGAGGCATTTATTGCATTTTCCCCCAACGTTCATCTGCGAGATACAGAAAAGATAACAGTGCCCTCCACCTCCAACAACGAAAAATTCGCTGTTTACCTACAAAACTCCAAGCACCAAAATACGACCCTGCCAGGATTCGAACCTGGAATCTTCTGATCCGTAGTCAGACGCGTTATCCGTTGCGCCACAGGGCCCCTGCTTTACGCACACACTAGTGAAGACATTGAAGAAACGACTTGTCTCTGCTCTGGGTTTGCATGTCGTCCATTGGCAACGGCGGCGTGGGCACTGTTGCTTCTGGCGACCTGCTGGCTGCTCCTAAGGAAGGCGCCTGTCCTCCAACTGCGTGTCCGCGGTGCGCCTCCACAGCTTAGAGCTCGCCACGCATCTGCGCTCGCTGTGGGACACGTAGCAGAGGACTAGGAGCGCGTTTCCCCCCAAGTTTTTAGCGACTGCCAGCACTCAGTTTGCAAGTAATCGTACCTAATGTAAAAAGAGGAGCATGAAGCGTTTGTAGGCAGTTGCCAAAGTCTCAGGAGAGTCTTCGGTGACAGTCACATGGTGCACGTTTGGCCACTACACGTTTACAAACAGCGCTACTGAGAGACGAAATGCTGTAGCCCCAGTGGCGCAATTGGTTAGCGCACGGTACTTATAAGGCAGTCGCCGTGGGCAATGCCGGGGTTGTGAGTTCAAGCCTCACCTGGGGCACATTTTGTTTCTTAGCACCTGACCTTTTTGAAAATGCTCCTGACGACAGATTTTAAAGGAATCACGTGGTTACTCAAATTTTAGAGATGTACGCAAGCCACAGAACACGCCGTCCTCGGTAGTATAGTGGTTAGCATCCCCGCCTGTCACGCGGGAGACCGGGCTTCGATTGCCCGCCGGGGAGATGTGTTTCATTTTTAGTAACTGTCATGACATTTGTCGGACTTGGTGTGCGACTTGTATGGAAAGCAGCAGAGTGTGGCGCCAACTCAGGGGACGTCGGCCAGCGCATCCTCGGTAGTATAGTGGTCAGTATCCCCGCCTGTCACTCGCGAGACCGGGGTTCGATTCCCCGCCGGGGAGATGCAATTTTGAGTGTCGAGCTGTCGGCGCGGGCACATCGCGCTGCGCTCCGGGCAGTGTTTACATTCGCGTCGCCTGCGCCGCCGGCGGTTTCCTGGCTGTTGTATATCGCCTGTGCGTAAGTAGCCATGGATTCGGAAGACAGAGAAAATAACGTTCAGTGTTCTTTCGATCGTTCCGTTCCCCGCCCCTCGGCATACGAGATTCATAGATGGATCCATAACGAACTGAAAATTGCTGAAAACGACCTCCTCGGACTGCAACTAGATGTTTTCTTAAACGCACTGTTTTTGAAATTGCCTAGTTCCGAAATATGTGACCAGTTAGTGAACTTTAATGGTGGCTCGCGTCCTTTCAAGCACTTAGACGGTACTGTTAGCAATGTTGTTTTGTCCCACGCAGGGTATGGACTGAGGACAGTACGCGTGTTCAACTTGCCGTTTGAGACACGTAATCAGACTATTGCTAGAAGTTTGGCGCCGTACGGTACTGTGCACTCTGTCACAAAGGAGAAGTGGTCTGCGGCGTACGTGTATAAAGTAGACAATGGTATAAGGTCTGTACGTATGGTAGTTAGACAGCACATCCCGTCTTTTCTAATGATGGGCGGCAACCGTGCTTTTATAACGTACAGCGGCCAGCCGCAGACGTGCTCGTTTTGCCACGCCGCCGGCCACGTCAGGAACCACTGCCCGCGCAGACAGGGCCCCACACAACTGCCCCCCGGCGACGGCGGCGTCTCTTACGCGTCGGTCGCGCTCGGCGTCGTTCCTAACCGCGCACGGCTCGTCGGTGACGAAAGTGCGGCCGTACAAGATGTCTCCATGGACGTAGCGGAAGACGTAGCCGTCAGTGCGACACAACACCTGTCGTGGTGCGATGCTGTAGATGCGGAACGGGCCGCGGCGGCCGCACGTGCAGGACGGGCGGCTGACGGGAGCGCAGGATCAGAACCCGCCTCGCCAGTCGTCGTGCGTGAGGCGACCGAAGCCGCGCCGGGTGCTGAACCCGGTACCGAACAGCAGGTAGTTGGTGCCACTATTGCCTCGGATGTTCCTGTGAGTGAAGTGGATGTTTCACTTGCTCCGGCGGCGGAAATGACTCCCGTTGAGCAACTGAGTGCACAACATGTCGCTCCTGTATTTTTGGATAAGCAGTCTCCGGATGATGGTTTCGTCCCTGCGGCTCCTACTGACCGGTCAACTGAACAGCTACAGTCCGCCGCGCCCTCCGCAGTGCAGGAAGTTCAACCCTCCGCCGCCCCCGCGTTCGACTCGGTGAAGAGCCAGCGGTCGCTCGTCTCCCACGAGCAACCGGGGCCACGACGCGAGTCCAGCTCGGACGGCCGGCGCTCTCGCAGTAGCAGCGCGTCCTCCCCGGAGAAACACAAGTCCCGCCGCAGCCCTTCGCCGGACAAGCGAAAGCGGTCGCGCCAACGTGCCCGTCTCAGGAAGAAGGCTGCCACGAAATCCGCGCAGGACTCAAACCCGGGACATTGGCAGGAAGATACGGACTCCCGCAGTCAACCCGACACAATGGCCAGCTCTTCGCAACGCAAGCGAGATGAAACAGTGCGTAGACTGCGGGAACTTCTGAACAAACAGTCTTCGCACTCTGACATGGATGTTGACAATTTGCCCGGTCGTGACACCAAATCTGTTAAAAGGAAACTGGAAACGAGTCCGGAGGGCCGTGTTAAGCCACCGTTGCCTGGCGTCGGAATTGAACCGTCTGCGGACGTGACGATGTCGGAAACGGCGTCGGCGTCTACAACTAAACAGACACGGACTGCCCCAAGTCAGTAGCGGCGTGGGGGCGGGACGGACCAGGAGGCACGCCCACCGTCAGCTGGCGTGCTATACAGTGGACGTGACAGCCCGTTACCAACACTTTTACTTCTATTTTGATGCTGTCACTATTATTTTTAAATTCGTGTGTCCTAGTGTGTTCCAACTATATAGTATCAGATGCTTTTCTGCTCAGGTGTTGCGCTTTCACTGCCGGAAATATGACTTTTTCGCTGTGTACAATGATCTTATCACCAATTACGGGCAACCACGAGTATTGAACATACTTCGCGTGTTCATGACTCCGGTTTTATGTTAGATTCTTTTTTTTATTTCCATTTTGTGCTCCATCTCGGGCTTAATATCTTTGCACTGGTGACTGTTTTATGCTATGATCTTTTATTTCGTGTGTATGCTCCTCTTATTTCTTGGCTTTCGCAAGACAACCATGTGTGTTATATCTGTCTCCTTACCTATGACGGTTGATCACCGCCTGTATAACATCACCACAGTCAACGTGTCGGAGATTATTGTTTCACGTGCAATGAATGACTTTCCTATCATCAACAGATGTGGTTGCAGGAAATGACACGCGAAGTGCTCAGTTTCATTTCCGGGTTCACGATCGTAGACAATGCATAGCATCTGTGACGGGGGCGGATGTTATCCTGCCTCGTCGGACACCTTACCCCATGACAGAGTGGAATGCCGCAAATGTGGCTTTCTAGGACGCACTACCCACTGTATATTCTCCCGTACGACGACCTGGCTAACCGCATTTCTGCATTCTATCCAAGACGAAATTGGCTAAGTAAAGGGACAGATTGGGTTACAACAGGATGTTTGGCAATATTCTTAACGATTGCTATAAAACATGCTTATGGACGCATAACTGTGACGTGACTGCATAGGTAACGCTTTCAGTACCAGCGGTCCGTACCGCAACATTGCAACGTTAAAACACGTCGTACACTTCTACTTTGTATTTGTTCTGCGGAACAGGTGAAATTTAGTTTTTGTTAATTACCTTTTTGTTGTTCAGAGACTTTGACTTGTTTAAATAGGAGGACATTCTTTTAATTTTCTTTCCCATTTGTCCCCAAAAGTGCGACTGAATTGTGATCTAGTGTTTTCGGAGAAGAATTTTCTGTATCTCTTTTACACTGTAGGGAGTTTATTTATTTATTTATTTATTTATATTTTCTTTGCGTTCGAAAGAAGTTTTATTTAAATTTTCACGTGGATTACGACGGTTTTCTTTCCATGGATGTCGTTAGGTTGGTTGTAGGATTGTGCAGGAGACATCCTACTAGATATCGTCTGTCATAGGTCATTTCAACAAAATGTCGAGTTTTTGTTTAACGTTAAAGTCAGTTGGGTTGAAATATTGAAGATGCCCAATCCAGAAGAGGACCTTTATTTTACAATGTGTATACTCAATTTCATTTAGGTTCTTTTCCATTAATTTATCAACGCACCAACAAGAATGCGTCGGAGTTGTATGGACGATTTCGTCGGCATCCTGTTCAAGATGGCGGATACTATGATTTTCGCACTTTCAACGGGGGAAATAACCAGCAAATTTCATGATAGCTATAGAAGCTCGCCGATGAAGGCGTACTATGGAGAGCGAAAGGAAGGGGTGTAGGGGAGAAGGGAGCCCCATATAAACAAAAAAAAAAAAAAAAAAAAAAAAAAAAAAAAAAAAAAAAAAAAAAAAAAAAAAAAAGAAAAAAAAAACAAAAAAAAAAGCCTCACCTGGGGCACATTTTGTTTCTTAGCACCTGACCTTTTTGAAAATGCTCCTGACGACAGATTTTAAAGGAATCACGTGGTTACTCAAATTTTAGAGATGTACGCAAGCCACAGAACACGCCGTCCTCGGTAGTATAGTGGTTAGCATCCCCGCCTGTCACGCGGGAGACCGGGCTTCGATTGCCCGCCGGGGAGATGTGTTTCATTTTTAGTAACTGTCATGACATTTGTCGGACTTGGTGTGCGACTTGTATGGAAAGCAGCAGAGTGTGGCGCCAACTCAGGGGACGTCGGCCAGCGCATCCTCGGTAGTATAGTGGTCAGTATCCCCGCCTGTCACGCGGGAGACCGGGGTTCGATTCCCCGCCGGGGAGATGCAATTTTTATTTCGCATGTTCGCTCAAATTATGACCAACGATCGCGAGAATGATACTTGCCTTTCGGAACGACGATTGCGAATTCTGCACAATCGTAAATAAAGTCCCGCATACTCGAAAATATCTTTGGAATTACCTTCCCCAGGGCAACGGTATTTCAAAGCAACATTCGATCGTTTTGCTCGCCATTTACGCTCTATTTGGGCGACACCGACAATCTGGTAAATCACGCTACATGCTAAATACTTTCGATCGACGTAATAGGAAGGCAAATAATTTTAGCAGAGCGTGGTTTCGATCCACGGACCTCTGGGTTATGGGCCCAGCACGCTTCCACTGCGCCACTCTGCTCGGCTGCTAGTGCCTTCCCTTCAGCATGTCAAGTACAACACATGCCACGTCTTCTTTTAATTGCTCTCATACTTGCTGGTGAGACTTTTGAACACAGCCCAAGGCTCAAGGCTAGACTTGGCTCGACTTAGCTCGACTGGCGCTACGCTGACGCTTGCTGGAAGAGGCATTTATTGCATTTTCCCCCAACGTTCATCTGCGAGATACAGAAAAGATAACAGTGCCCTCCACCTCCAACAACGAAAAATTCGCTGTTTACCTACAAAACTCCAAGCACCAAAATACGACCCTGCCAGGATTCGAACCTGGAATCTTCTGATCCGTAGTCAGACGCGTTATCCGTTGCGCCACAGGGCCCCTGCTTTACGCACACACTAGTGAAGACATTGAAGAAACGACTTGTCTCTGCTCTGGGTTTGCATGTCGTCCATTGGCAACGGCGGCGTGGGCACTGTTGCTTCTGGCGACCTGCTGGCTGCTCCTAAGGAAGGCGCCTTTCCTCCAACTGCGTGTCCGCGGTGCGCCTCCACAGCTTAGAGCTCGCCACGCATCTGCGCTCGCTGTGGGACACGTAGCAGAGGACTAGGAGCGCGTTTCCCCCCAAGTTTTTAGCGACTGCCAGCACTCAGTTTGCAAGTAATCGTACCTAATGTAAAAAGAGGAGCATGAAGCGTTTGTAGGCAGTTGCCAAAGTCTCAGGAGAGTCTTCGGTGACAGTCACATGGTGCACGTTTGGCCACTACACGTTTACAAACAGCGCTACTGAGAGACGAAATGCTGTAGCCCCAGTGGCGCAATTGGTTAGCGCACGGTACTTATAAGGCAGTCGCCGTGAGCAATGCCGGGGTTGTGAGTTCAAGCCTCACCTGGGGCACATTTTGTTTCTTAGCACCTGACCTTTTTGAAAATGCTCCTGACGACAGATTTTAAAGGAATCACGTGGTTACTCAAATTTTAGAGATGTACGCAAGCCACAGAACACGCCGTCCTCGGTAGTATAGTGGTTAGCATCCCCGCCTGTCACGCGGGAGACCGGGCTTCGATTGCCCGCCGGGGAGATGTGTTTCATTTTTAGTAACTGTCATGACATTTGTCGGACTTGGTGTGCGACTTGTATGGAAAGCAGCAGAGTGTGGCGCCAACTCAGGGGACGTCGGCCAGCGCATCCTCGGTAGTATAGTGGTCAGTATCCCCGCCTGTCACGCGGGAGACCGGGGTTCGATTCCCCGCCGGGGAGATGCAATTTTTATTTCGCATGTTCGCTCAAATTATGACCAACGATCGCGAGAATGATACTTGCCTTTCGGAACGACGATTGCGAATTCTGCACAATCGTAAATAAAGTCCCGCATACTCGAAAATATCTTTGGAATTACCTTCCCCAGGGCAACGGTATTTCAAAGCAACATTCGATCGTTTTGCTCGCCATTTACGCTCTATTTGGGCGACACCGACAATCTGGTAAATCACGCTACATGCTAAATACTTTCGATCGACGTAATAGGAAGGCAAATAATTTTAGCAGAGCGTGGTTTCGATCCACGGACCTCTGGGTTATGGGCCCAGCACGCTTCCACTGCGCCACTCTGCTCGGCTGCTAGTGCCTTCCCTTCAGCATGTCAAGTACAACACATGCCACGTCTTCTTTTAATTGCTCTCATACTTGCTGGTGAGACTTTTGAACACAGCCCAAGGCTCAAGGCTAGACTTGGCTCGACTTAGCTCGACTGGCGCTACGCTGACGCTTGCTGGAAGAGGCATTTATTGCATTTTCCCCCAACGTTCATCTGCGAGATACAGAAAAGATAACAGTGCCCTCCACCTCCAACAACGAAAAATTCGCTGTTTACCTACAAAACTCCAAGCAACAAAATTACGACCCTGCCAGGATTCGAACCTGGAATCTTCTGATCCGTAGTCAGACGCGTTATCCGTTGCGCCACAGGGCCCCTGCTTTACGCACACACTAGTGAAGACATTGAAGAAACGACTTGTCTCTGCTCTGGGTTTGCATGTCGTCCATTGGCAACGGCGGCGTGGGCACTGTTGCTTCTGGCGACCTGCTGGCTGCTCCTAAGGAAGGCGCCTTTCCTCCAACTGCGTGTCCGCGGTGCGCCTCCACAGCTTAGAGCTCGCCACGCATCTGCGCTCGCTGTGGGACACGTAGCAGAGGACTAGGAGCGCGTTTCCCCCCAAGTTTTTAGCGACTGCCAGCACTCAGTTTGCAAGTAATCGTACCTAATGTAAAAAGAGGAGCATGAAGCGTTTGTAGGCAGTTGCCAAAGTCTCAGGAGAGTCTTCGGTGACAGTCACATGGTGCACGTTTGGCCACTACACGTTTACAAACAGCGCTACTGAGAGACGAAATGCTGTAGCCCCAGTGGCGCAATTGGTTAGCGCACGGTACTTATAAGGCAGTCGCCGTGAGCAATGCCGGGGTTGTGAGTTCAAGCCTCACCTGGGGCACATTTTGTTTCTTAGCACCTGACCTTTTTGAAAATGCTCCTGACGACAGATTTTAAAGGAATCACGTGGTTACTCAAATTTTAGAGATGTACGCAAGCCACAGAACACGTCGTCCTCGGTAGTATAGTGGTTAGCATCCCCGCCTGTCACGCGGGAGACCGGGCTTCGATTGCCCGCCGGGGAGATGTGTTTCATTTTTAGTAACTGTCATGACATTTGTCGGACTTGGTGTGCGACTTGTATGGAAAGCAGCAGAGTGTGGCGCCAACTCAGGGGACGTCGGCCAGCGCATCCTCGGTAGTATAGTGGTCAGTATCCCCGCCTGTCACGCGGGAGACCGGGGTTCGATTCCCCGCCGGGGAGATGCAATTTTTATTTCGCATGTTCGCTCAAATTATGACCAACGATCGCGAGAATGATACTTGCCTTTCGGAACGACGATTGCGAATTCTGCACAATCGTAAATAAAGTCCCGCATACTCGAAAATATCTTTGGAATTACCTTCCCCAGGGCAACGGTATTTCAAAGCAACATTCGATCGTTTTGCTCGCCATTTACGCTCTATTTGGGCGACACCGACAATCTGGTAAATCACGCTACATGCTAAATACTTTCGATCGACGTAATAGGAAGGCAAATAATTTTAGCAGAGCGTGGTTTCGATCCACGGACCTCTGGGTTATGGGCCCAGCACGCTTCCACTGCGCCACTCTGCTCGGCTGCTAGTGCCTTCCCTTCAGCATGTCAAGTACAACACATGCCACGTCTTCTTTTAATTGCTCTCATACTTGCTGGTGAGACTTTTGAACACAGCCCAAGGCTCAAGGCTAGACTTAGCTCGACTGGCGCTACGCTGACGCTTGCTGGAAGAGGCATTTATTGCATTTTCCCCCAACGTTCATCTGCGAGATACAGAAAAGATAACAGTGCCCTCCACCTCCAACAACGAAAAATTCGCTGTTTACCTACAAAACTCCAAGCACCAAAATACGACCCTGCCAGGATTCGAACCTGGAATCTTCTGATCCGTAATCAGACGCGTTATCCGTTGCGCCACAGGGCCCCTGCTTTACGCACACACTAGTGAAGACATTGAAGAAACGACTTGTCTCTGCTCTGGGTTTGCATGTCGTCCATTGGCAACGGCGGCGTGGGCACTGTTGCTTCTGGCGACCTGCTGGCTGCTCCTAAGGAAGGCGCCTTTCCTCCAACTGCGTGTCCGCGGTGCGCCTCCACAGCTTAGAGCTCGCCACGCATCTGCGCTCGCTGTGGGACACGTAGCAGAGGACTAGGAGCGCGTTTCCCCCCAAGTTTTTAGCGACTGCCAGCACTCAGTTTGCAAGTAATCGTACCTAATGTAAAAAGAGGAGCATGAAGCGTTTGTAGGCAGTTGCCAAAGTCTCAGGAGAGTCTTCGGTGACAGTCACATGGTGCACGTTTGGCCACTACACGTTTACAAACAGCGCTACTGAGAGACGAAATGCTGTAGCCCCAGTGGCGCAATTGGTTAGCGCACGGTACTTATAAGGCAGTCGCCGTGAGCAATGCCGGGGTTGTGAGTTCAAGCCTCACCTGGGGCACATTTTGTTTCTTAGCACCTGACCTTTTTGAAAATGCTCCTGACGACAGATTTTAAAGGAATCACGTGGTTACTCAAATTTTAGAGATGTACGCAAGCCACAGAACACGCCGTCCTCGGTAGTATAGTGGTTAGCATCCCCGCCTGTCACGCGGGAGACCGGGCTTCGATTGCCCGCCGGGGAGATGTGTTTCATTTTTAGTAACTGTCATGACATTTGTCGGACTTGGTGTGCGACTTGTATGGAAAGCAGCAGAGTGTGGCGCCAACTCAGGGGACGTCGGCCAGCGCATCCTCGGTAGTATAGTGGTCAGTATCCCCGCCTGTCACGCGGGAGACCGGGGTTCGATTCCCCGCCGGGGAGATGCAATTTTGAGTGTCGAGCTGTCGGCGCGGGCACATCGCGCTGCGCTCCGGGCAGTGTTTACATTCGCGTCGCCTGCGCCGCCGGCGGTTTCCTGGCTGTTGTATATCGCCTGTGCGTAAGTAGCCATGGATTCGGAAGACAGAGAAAATAACGTTCAGTGTTCTTTCGATCGTTCCGTTCCCCGCCCCTCGGCATACGAGATTCATAGATGGATCCATAACGAACTGAAAATTGCTGAAAACGACCTCCTCGGACTGCAACTAGATGTTTTCTTAAACGCACTGTTTTTGAAATTGCCTAGTTCCGAAATATGTGACCAGTTAGTGAACTTTAATGGTGGCTCGCGTCCTTTCAAGCACTTAGACGGTACTGTTAGCAATGTTGTTTTGTCCCACGCAGGGTATGGACTGAGGACAGTTCGCGTGTTCAACTTGCCGTTTGAGACACGTAATCAGACTATTGCTAGAAGTTTGGCGCCGTACGGTACTGTGCACTCTGTCACAAGGGAGAAGTGGTCCTCGGCGTACATTTACAAAGTTGAGAACGGCGTCCGGTCTGTGCGTATGGTAGTTCGACAGCACATCCCGTCTTTTCTAATGATGGGCGGCAACCGTGCTTTTATAACGTACAGCGGCCAGCCGCAGACGTGCTCGTTTTGCCACGCAGCCGGCCACGTCAGGAACCACTGCCCGCGCAGACAGGGCCCCACACAACTGCCCCCCGGCGACGGCGGCGTCTCTTACGCGTCGGTCGCGCTCGGCGTCGTTCCTAACCGCGCACGGCTCGTCGGTGACGAAAGTGCGGCCGTACAAGATGTCGCCATGGACGTAGCGGAAGACGTAGCCGTCAGTGCGACACAACACCTGTCGTGGTGCGATGCTGTAGATGCGGAACGGGCCGCGGCGGCCGCACGTGCAGGACGGGCGGCTGACGGGAGCGCAGGATCAGAACCCGCCTCGCCAGTCGTCGTGCGTGAAGCGACCGAAGCCACGCCGGGTACTGAACCCGGTACCGAACAGCAGGTAGTTGGTGCCACTATTGCCTCGGATGTTCCTGTGAGTGAAGTGGATGTTTCCCTTGCTCCGGCGGCGGAAATGACTCCCGCACGTGCGTCTCCTGTTGAGCAACTGAGTGCACAACATGTCGCTCCTGTATTTTTGGATAAGCAGTCTCCGGATGATGGTTTCGTCCCTGCGGCTCCTATTGACCGGTCAACTGAACAGCTACAGTCCGCCGCGCT
The DNA here is from genome assembly GCA_026315105.1 of Locusta migratoria. Taxonomy (NCBI): domain Eukaryota; kingdom Metazoa; phylum Arthropoda; class Insecta; order Orthoptera; family Acrididae; genus Locusta; species Locusta migratoria. Next base: position 152,803,799 of record CM048751.1, on the reverse strand, counting down.
CTCCGCAGTGCAGGAAATTCAACCCTCCGCCGCCCCCGCGTTCGACTCGGTGAAGAGCCAGCCGTCGCTCGTCTCCCACGAGCAACCGGGGCCACGACTCGAGTCCAGCTCGGACGGCCGGCGCTCTCGCAGCAGCAGCGCGTCCTCCCCGGAGAAACATAAGTCCCGCCGCAGCCCTTCGCCGGACAAGCGAAAGCGGTCGCGCCAACGTGCCCGTCTCAGAAAGAAGGCTGCCACGAAATCCGCGCAGGACTCAAACCCGGGACATTGGCAGGAAGATACGGACTCCCGCAGTCAACCCGACACAATGGCCAGCTCTTCGCAACGCAAGCGAGATGAAACAGTGCGTAGACTGCGGGAACTTCTGAAAAAACAGTCTTCGCACTCTGACATGGATGTTGACAATTTGCCCGGTCGTGACACCAAATCTGTTAAAAGGAAACTGGAAACGAGTCCGGAGGGCCGTGTTAAGCCACCGTTGCCTGGCGTCGGAATTGAACCGTCTGCGGACGTGACGATGTCGGAAACGGCGTCGGCGTCTACAACTAAACAGACACGGACTGCCCCAAGTCAGTAGCGGCGTGGGGGCGGGACGGACCAGGAGGCACGCCCACCGTCAGCTGGCGTGCTATACAGTGGACGTGACAGCCCGTTACCAACACTTTTACTTCTATTTTGATGCTGTCACTATTATTTTTAAATTCGTGTGTCCTAGTGTGTTCCAACTATATAGTATCAGATGCTTTTCTGCTCAAGTGTTGCGCTTTCACTGCCGGAAATATGACTTTTTCGCTGTGTACAATGATCTTATCACCAATTACGGGCAACCACGAGTATTGAACATACTTCGCGTGTGTCATGACTCCGGTTTTATGTTAGATTCTTTTTTTTTTATTTCCATTTTGTGCTCCATCTCGGGCTTAATATCTTTGCACTGGTGACTGTTTTATGCTATGATCTTTTGTTTCGTGTGTATGCTCCTCTTATTTCTTGGCTTTCGCAAGACAACCATGTGTGTTATATCTGTCTCCTTACCTATGACGGTTGATCACCGCCTGTATAACATCACCACAGTCAACGTGTCGGAGATGATTGTTTCACGTGCATTGAATGACTTTCCTACCATCAACAGATGTGGTTGCAGGAAATGACACGCGAAGTGCTCAGTTTCATTTCCGGGTTCACGATCGTAGACAATGCATAGCATCTGTGACGGGGGCGGATGTTACCCTGCCTCGTCGGACACCTTACCCCATGACAGAGTGGAATGCCGCAAATGTGGCTTTCTAGGACGCACCACCCACTGTATATTCTCCCGTACGACGACCTGGCTAACCGCATTACTGCATTCTATCCAAGACGAAATTGGCTAAGTAAAGGGACAGATCGGGTTACAACAGGATGTTTGGCAATATTCTTAACGATTGCTATAAAACATGCTTATGGGCACATAACTGTGACGTGACTGCATAGGTAACGCTTTCAGTACCAGCGGTCCGTACCGCAACATTGCAACGTTAAAACACATCGTACACTTCTACTTTGTATTTGTTCTGCGGAACAGGTGAAATTTAGTTTTTGTTAATTACCTTTTTGTTGTTCAGAGACTTTGACTTGTTTCAATAGGAGGACATTCTTTTAATTTTCTTTCCTCTTTGTCCCCAAAAGTGCGACTGAATTGTGATCTAGTGTTTTCGGAGAAGAATTTTCTGTATCTCTTTTACACTGTAGGGAGTTTATTTATTTATTTATATTTTCTTTGCGTTCGAAAGAAGTTTTATTTAAATTTTCACGTGGATTACGACGGTTTTCTTTACATGGATGTCGTTAGGTTGGTTGTAGGATTGTGCAGGAGACATCCTACTAGATATCGTCTGTCATAGGTCATTTCAACAAAATGTCGAGTTTTTTTTAACGTTAAAGTCAGTTGGGTTGAAATATTGAAGATGCCCAATCCAGAAGAGGACCTTTATTTTACAATATGTATACTCAATTTCATTTAGGTTCTTTTCCATTAATTTCTCCACTCACCAACAAGAATGCGTCGGAGTTGTATGGACGATTTCGTCGGCATCCTGTTCAAGATGGCAGCTACTACGATTTTCGCACTTTCAACGGGGAAAATAACCAGCAAATTTCATGATAGCTAAAGAAGCTCGCCGATGAAGGCGTACTATGGAGAGCGAAAGGAAGGGGTGTAGGGGAGAAGGGAGCCCCAATTAAAAAAAAAAAAAAAAAAAAAAGCCTCACCTGGGGCACATTTTGTTTCTTAGCACCTGACCTTTTTGAAAATGCTCCTGACGACAGATTTTAAAGGAATCACGTGGTTACTCAAATTTTAGAGATGTACGCAAGCCACAGAACACGCCGTCCTCGGTAGTATAGTGGTTAGCATCCCCGCCTGTCACGCGGGAGACCGGGCTTCGATTGCCCGCCGGGGAGATGTGTTTCATTTTTAGTAACTGTCATGACATTTGTCGGACTTGGTGTGCGACTTGTATGGAAAGCAGCAGAGTGTGGCGCCAACTCAGGGGACGTCGGCCAGCGCATCCTCGGTAGTATAGTGGTCAGTATCCCCGCCTGTCACGCGGGAGACCGGGGTTCGATTCCCCGCCGGGGAGATGCAATTTTTATTTCGCATGTTCGCTCAAATTATGACCAACGATCGCGAGAATGATACTTGCCTTTCGGAACGACGATTGCGAATTCTGCACAATCGTAAATAAAGTCCCGCATACTCGAAAATATCTTTGGAATTACCTTCCCCAGGGCAACGGTATTTCAAAGCAACATTCGATCGTTTTGCTCGCCATTTACGCTCTATTTGGGCGACACCGACAATCTGGTAAATCACGCTACATGCTAAATACTTTCGATCGACGTAATAGGAAGGCAAATAATTTTAGCAGAGCGTGGTTTCGATCCACGGACCTCTGGGTTATGGGCCCAGCACGCTTCCACTGCGCCACTCTGCTCGGCTGCTAGTGCCTTCCCTTCAGCATGTCAAGTACAACACATGCCACGTCTTCTTTTAATTGCTCTCATACTTGCTGGTGAGACTTTTGAACACAGCCCAAGGCTCAAGGCTAGACTTGGCTCGACTTAGCTCGACTGGCGCTACGCTGACGCTTGCTGGAAGAGGCATTTATTGCATTTTCCCCCAACGTTCATCTGCGAGATACAGAAAAGATAACAGTGCCCTCCACCTCCAACAACGAAAAATTCGCTGTTTACCTACAAAACTCCAAGCACCAAAATACGACCCTGCCAGGATTCGAACCTGGAATCTTCTGATCCGTAGTCAGACGCGTTATCCGTTGCGCCACAGGGCCCCTGCTTTACGCACACACTAGTGAAGACATTGAAGAAACGACTTGTCTCTGCTCTGGGTTTGCATGTCGTCCATTGGCAACGGCGGCGTGGGCACTGTTGCTTCTGGCGACCTGCTGGCTGCTCCTAAGGAAGGCGCCTTTCCTCCAACTGCGTGTCCGCGGTGCGCCTCCACAGCTTAGAGCTCGCCACGCATCTGCGCTCGCTGTGGGACACGTAGCAGAGGACTAGGAGCGCGTTTCCCCCCAAGTTTTTAGCGACTGCCAGCACTCAGTTTGCAAGTAATCGTACCTAATGTAAAAAGAGGAGCATGAAGCGTTTGTAGGCAGTTGCCAAAGTCTCAGGAGAGTCTTCGGTGACAGTCACATGGTGCACGTTTGGCCACTACACGTTTACAAACAGCGCTACTGAGAGACGAAATGCTGTAGCCCCAGTGGCGCAATTGGTTAGCGCACGGTACTTATAAGGCAGTCGCCGTGAGCAATGCCGGGGTTGTGAGTTCAAGCCTCACCTGGGGCACATTTTGTTTCTTAGCACCTGACCTTTTTGAAAATGCTCCTGACGACAGATTTTAAAGGAATCACGTGGTTACTCAAATTTTAGAGATGTACGCAAGCCACAGAACACGCCGTCCTCGGTAGTATAGTGGTTAGCATCCCCGCCTGTCACGCGGGAGACCGGGCTTCGATTGCCCGCCGGGGAGATGTGTTTCATTTTTAGTAACTGTCATGACATTTGTCGGACTTGGTGTGCGACTTGTATGGAAAGCAGCAGAGTGTGGCGCCAACTCAGGGGACGTCGGCCAGCGCATCCTCGGTAGTATAGTGGTCAGTATCCCCGCCTGTCACGCGGGAGACCGGGGTTCGATTCCCCGCCGGGGAGATGCAATTTTTATTTCGCATGTTCGCTCAAATTATGACCAACGATCGCGAGAATGATACTTGCCTTTCGGAACGACGATTGCGAATTCTGCACAATCGTAAATAAAGTCCCGCATACTCGAAAATATCTTTGGAATTACCTTCCCCAGGGCAACGGTATTTCAAAGCAACATTCGATCGTTTTGCTCGCCATTTACGCTCTATTTGGGCGACACCGACAATCTGGTAAATCACGCTACATGCTAAATACTTTCGATCGACGTAATAGGAAGGCAAATAATTTTAGCAGAGCGTGGTTTCGATCCACGGACCTCTGGGTTATGGGCCCAGCACGCTTCCACTGCGCCACTCTGCTCGGCTGCTAGTGCCTTCCCTTCAGCATGTCAAGTACAACACATGCCACGTCTTCTTTTAATTGCTCTCATACTTGCTGGTGAGACTTTTGAACACAGCCCAAGGCTCAAGGCTAGACTTAGCTCGACTGGCGCTACGCTGACGCTTGCTGGAAGAGGCATTTATTGCATTTTCCCCCAACGTTCATCTGCGAGATACAGAAAAGATAACAGTGCCCTCCACCTCCAACAACGAAAAATTCGCTGTTTACCTACAAAACTCCAAGCACCAAAATACGACCCTGCCAGGATTCGAACCTGGAATCTTCTGATCCGTAATCAGACGCGTTATCCGTTGCGCCACAGGGCCCCTGCTTTACGCACACACTAGTGAAGACATTGAAGAAACGACTTGTCTCTGCTCTGGGTTTGCATGTCGTCCATTGGCAACGGCGGCGTGGGCACTGTTGCTTCTGGCGACCTGCTGGCTGCTCCTAAGGAAGGCGCCTTTCCTCCAACTGCGTGTCCGCGGTGCGCCTCCACAGCTTAGAGCTCGCCACGCATCTGCGCTCGCTGTGGGACACGTAGCAGAGGACTAGGAGCGCGTTTCCCCCCAAGTTTTTAGCGACTGCCAGCACTCAGTTTGCAAGTAATCGTACCTAATGTAAAAAGAGGAGCATGAAGCGTTTGTAGGCAGTTGCCAAAGTCTCAGGAGAGTCTTCGGTGACAGTCACATGGTGCACGTTTGGCCACTACACGTTTACAAACAGCGCTACTGAGAGACGAAATGCTGTAGCCCCAGTGGCGCAATTGGTTAGCGCACGGTACTTATAAGGCAGTCGCCGTGAGCAATGCCGGGGTTGTGAGTTCAAGCCTCACCTGGGGCACATTTTGTTTCTTAGCACCTGACCTTTTTGAAAATGCTCCTGACGACAGATTTTAAAGGAATCACGTGGTTACTCAAATTTTAGAGATGTACGCAAGCCACAGAACACGCCGTCCTCGGTAGTATAGTGGTTAGCATCCCCGCCTGTCACGCGGGAGACCGGGCTTCGATTGCCCGCCGGGGAGATGTGTTTCATTTTTAGTAACTGTCATGACATTTGTCGGACTTGGTGTGCGACTTGTATGGAAAGCAGCAGAGTGTGGCGCCAACTCAGGGGACGTCGGCCAGCGCATCCTCGGTAGTATAGTGGTCAGTATCCCCGCCTGTCACGCGGGAGACCGGGGTTCGATTCCCCGCCGGGGAGATGCAATTTTGAGTGTCGAGCTGTCGGCGCGGGCACATCGCGCTGCGCTCCGGGCAGTGTTTACATTCGCGTCGCCTGCGCCGCCGGCGGTTTCCTGGCTGTTGTATATCGCCTGTGCGTAAGTAGCCATGGATTCGGAAGACAGAGAAAATAACGTTCAGTGTTCTTTCGATCGTTCCGTTCCCCGCCCCTCGGCATACGAGATTCATAGATGGATCCATAACGAACTGAAAATTGCTGAAAACGACCTCCTCGGACTGCAACTAGATGTTTTCTTAAACGCACTGTTTTTGAAATTGCCTAGTTCCGAAATATGTGACCAGTTAGTGAACTTTAATGGTGGCTCGCGTCCTTTCAAGCACTTAGACGGTACTGTTAGCAATGTTGTTTTGTCCCACGCAGGGTATGGACTGAGGACAGTTCGCGTGTTCAACTTGCCGTTTGAGACACGTAATCAGACTATTGCTAGAAGTTTGGCGCCGTACGGTACTGTGCACTCTGTCACAAGGGAGAAGTGGTCCTCGGCGTACATTTACAAAGTTGAGAACGGCGTCCGGTCTGTGCGTATGGTAGTTCGACAGCACATCCCGTCTTTTCTAATGATGGGCGGCAACCGTGCTTTTATAACGTACAGCGGCCAGCCGCAGACGTGCTCGTTTTGCCACGCAGCCGGCCACGTCAGGAACCACTGCCCGCGCAGACAGGGCCCCACACAACTGCCCCCCGGCGACGGCGGCGTCTCTTACGCGTCGGTCGCGCTCGGCGTCGTTCCTAACCGCGCACGGCTCGTCGGTGACGAAAGTGCGGCCGTACAAGATGTCGCCATGGACGTAGCGGAAGACGTAGCCGTCAGTGCGACACAACACCTGTCGTGGTGCGATGCTGTAGATGCGGAACGGGCCGCGGCGGCCGCACGTGCAGGACGGGCGGCTGACGGGAGCGCAGGATCAGAACCCGCCTCGCCAGTCGTCGTGCGTGAAGCGACCGAAGCCACGCCGGGTACTGAACCCGGTACCGAACAGCAGGTAGTTGGTGCCACTATTGCCTCGGATGTTCCTGTGAGTGAAGTGGATGTTTCCCTTGCTCCGGCGGCGGAAATGACTCCCGCACGTGCGTCTCCTGTTGAGCAACTGAGTGCACAACATGTCGCTCCTGTATTTTTGGATAAGCAGTCTCCGGATGATGGTTTCGTCCCTGCGGCTCCTATTGACCGGTCAACTGAACAGCTACAGTCCGCCGCGCTCTCCGCAGTGCAGGAAGTTCAACCCTCCGCCGCCCCCGCGTTCGACTCGGTGAAGAGCCAGCCGTCGCTCGTCTCCCACGAGCAACCGGGGCCACGACGCGAGTCCAGCTCGGACGGCCGGCGCTCTCGCAGCAGCAGCGCGTCCTCCCCGGAGAAACATAAGTCCCGCCGCAGCCCTTCGCCGGACAAGCGAAAGCGGTCGCGCCAACGTGCCCGTCTCAGAAAGAAGGCTGCCACGAAATCCGCGCAGGACTCAAACCCGGGACATTGGCAGGAAGATACGGACTCCCGCAGTCAACCCGACACAATGGCCAGCTCTTCGCAACGCAAGCGAGATGAAACAGTGCGTAGACTGCGGGAACTTCTGAACAAACAGTCTTCGCACTCTGACATGGATGTTGACAATTTGCCCGGTCGTGACACCAAATCTGTTAAAAGGAAACTGGAAACGAGTCCGGAGGGCCGTGTTAAGCCACCGTTGCCTGGCGTCGGAATTGAACCGTCTGCGGACGTGACGATGTCGGAAACGGCGTCGGCGTCTACAACTAAACAGACACGGACTGCCCCAAGTCAGTAGCGGCGTGGGGGCGGGACGGACCAGGAGGCACGCCCACCGTCAGCTGGCGTGCTATACAGTGGACGTGACAGCCCGTTACCAACACTTTTACTTCTATTTTGATGCTGTCACTATTATTTTTAAATTCGTGTGTCCTAGTGTGTTCCAACTATATAGTATCAGATGCTTTTCTGCTCAAGTGTTGCGCTTTCACTGCCGGAAATATGACTTTTTCGCTGTGTACAATGATCTTATCACCAATTACGGGCAACCACGAGTATTGAACATACTTCGCGTGTGTCATGACTCCGGTTTTATGTTAGATTCTTTTTTTTTTTATTTCCATTTTGTGCTCCATCTCGGGCTTAATATCTTTGCACTGGTGACTGTTTTATGCTATGATCTTTTGTTTCGTGTGTATGCTCCTCTTATTTCTTGGCTTTCGCAAGACAACCATGTGTGTTATATCTGTCTCCTTACCTATGACGGTTGATCACCGCCTGTATAACATCACCACAGTCAACGTGTCGGAGATGATTGTTTCACGTGCATTGAATGACTTTCCTACCATCAACAGATGTGGTTGCAGGAAATGACACGCGAAGTGCTCAGTTTCATTTCCGGGTTCACGATCGTAGACAATGCATAGCATCTGTGACGGGGGCGGATGTTACCCTGCCTCGTCGGACACCTTACCCCATGACAGAGTGGAATGCCGCAAATGTGGCTTTCTAGGACGCACCACCCACTGTATATTCTCCCGTACGACGACCTGGCTAACCGCATTACTGCATTCTATCCAAGACGAAATTGGCTAAGTAAAGGGACAGATCGGGTTACAACAGGATGTTTGGCAATATTCTTAACGATTGCTATAAAACATGCTTATGGGCACATAACTGTGACGTGACTGCATAGGTAACGCTTTCAGTACCAGCGGTCCGTACCGCAACATTGCAACGTTAAAACACATCGTACACTTCTACTTTGTATTTGTTCTGCGGAACAGGTGAAATTTAGTTTTTGTTAATTACCTTTTTGTTGTTCAGAGACTTTGACTTGTTTCAATAGGAGGACATTCTTTTAATTTTCTTTCCTCTTTGTCCCCAAAAGTGCGACTGAATTGTGATCTAGTGTTTTCGGAGAAGAATTTTCTGTATCTCTTTTACACTGTAGGGAGTTTATTTATTTATTTATATTTTCTTTGCGTTCGAAAGAAGTTTTATTTAAATTTTCACGTGGATTACGACGGTTTTCTTTACATGGATGTCGTTAGGTTGGTTGTAGGATTGTGCAGGAGACATCCTACTAGATATCGTCTGTCATAGGTCATTTCAACAAAATGTCGAGTTTTTTTTAACGTTAAAGTCAGTTGGGTTGAAATATTGAAGATGCCCAATCCAGAAGAGGACCTTTATTTTACAATATGTATACTCAATTTCATTTAGGTTCTTTTCCATTAATTTCTCCACTCACCAACAAGAATGCGTCGGAGTTGTATGGACGATTTCGTCGGCATCCTGTTCAAGATGGCAGCTACTACGATTTTCGCACTTTCAACGGGGAAAATAACCAGCAAATTTCATGATAGCTAAAGAAGCTCGCCGATGAAGGCGTACTATGGAGAGCGAAAGGAAGGGGTGTAGGGGAGAAGGGAGCCCCAATTAAAAAAAAAAAAAAAAAAAAAGCCTCACCTGGGGCACATTTTGTTTCTTAGCACCTGACCTTTTTGAAAATGCTCCTGACGACAGATTTTAAAGGAATCACGTGGTTACTCAAATTTTAGAGATGTACGCAAGCCACAGAACACGCCGTCCTCGGTAGTATAGTGGTTAGCATCCCCGCCTGTCACGCGGGAGACCGGGCTTCGATTGCCCGCCGGGGAGATGTGTTTCATTTTTAGTAACTGTCATGACATTTGTCGGACTTGGTGTGCGACTTGTATGGAAAGCAGCAGAGTGTGGCGCCAACTCAGGGGACGTCGGCCAGCGCATCCTCGGTAGTATAGTGGTCAGTATCCCCGCCTGTCACGCGGGAGACCGGGGTTCGATTCCCCGCCGGGGAGATGCAATTTTGAGTGTCGAGCTGTCGGCGCGGGCACATCGCGCTGCGCTCCGGGCAGTGTTTACATTCGCGTCGCCTGCGCCGCCGGCGGTTTCCTGGCTGTTGTATATCGCCTGTGCGTAAGTAGCCATGGATTCGGAAGACAGAGAAAATAACGTTCAGTGTTCTTTCGATCGTTCCGTTCCCCACCCCTCGGCATACGAGATTCATAGATGGATCCATAACGAACTGAAAATTGCTGAAAACGACCTCCTCGGACTGCAACTAGATGTTTTCTTAAACGCACTGTTTTTGAAATTGCCTAGTTCCGAAATATGTGACCAGTTAGTGAACTTTAATGGTGGCTCGCGTCCTTTCAAGCACTTAGACGGTACTGTTAGCAATGTTGTTTTGTCCCACGCAGGGTATGGACTGAGGACAGTTCGCGTGTTCAACTTGCCGTTTGAGACACGTAATCAGACTATTGCTAGAAGTTTGGCGCCGTACGGTACTGTGCACTCTGTCACAAGGGAGAAGTGGTCCTCGGCGTACATTTACAAAGTTGAGAACGGCGTCCGGTCTGTGCGTATGGTAGTTCGACAGCACATCCCGTCTTTTCTAATGATGGGCGGCAACCGTGCTTTTATAACGTACAGCGGCCAGCCGCAGACGTGCTCGTTTTGCCACGCCGCCGGCCACGTCAGGAACCACTGCCCGCGCAGACAGGGCCCCACACAACTGCCCCCCGGCGACGGCGGCGTCTCTTACGCGTCGGTCGCGCTCGGCGTCGTTCCTAACCGCGCACGGCTCGTCGGTGACGAAAGTGCGGCCGTACAAGATGTCGCCATGGACGTAGCGGAAGACGTAGCCGTCAGTGCGACACAACACCTGTCGTGGTGCGATGCTGTAGATGCGGAACGGGCCGCGGCGGCCGCACGTGCAGGACGGGCGGCTGACGGGAGCGCAGGATCAGAACCCGCCTCGCCAGTCGTCGTGCGTGAAGCGACCGAAGCCACGCCGGGTACTGAACCCGGTACCGAACAGCAGGTAGTTGGTGCCACTATTGCCTCGGATGTTCCTGTGAGTGAAGTGGATGTTTCCCTTGCTCCGGCGGCGGAAATGACTCCCGCACGTGCGTCTCCTGTTGAGCAACTGAGTGCACAACATGTCGCTCCTGTATTTTTGGATAAGCAGTCTCCGGATGATGGTTTCGTCCCTGCGGCTCCTATTGACCGGTCAACTGAACAGCTACAGTCCGCCGCGCTCTCCGCAGTGCAGGAAGTTCAACCCTCCGCCGCCCCCGCGTTCGACTCGGTGAAGAGCCAGCCGTCGCTCGTCTCCCACGAGCAACCGGGGCCACGACGCGAGTCCAGCTCGGACGGCCGGCGCTCTCGCAGCAGCAGCGCGTCCTCCCCGGAGAAACATAAGTCCCGCCGCAGCCCTTCGCCGGACAAGCGAAAGCGGTCGCGCCAACGTGCCCGTCTCAGAAAGAAGGCTGCCACGAAATCCGCGCAGGACTCAAACCCGGGACATTGGCAGGAAGATACGGACTCCCGCAGTCAACCCGACACAATGGCCAGCTCTTCGCAACGCAAGCGAGATGAAACAGTGCGTAGACTGCGGGAACTTCTGAACAAACAGTCTTCGCACTCTGACATGGATGTTGACAATTTGCCCGGTCGTGACACCAAATCTGTTAAAAGGAAACTGGAAACGAGTCCGGAGGGCCGTGTTAAGCCACCGTTGCCTGGCGTCGGAATTGAACCGTCTGCGGACGTGACGATGTCGGAAACGGCGTCGGCGTCTACAACTAAACAGACACGGACTGCCCCAAGTCAGTAGCGGCGTGGGGGCGGGACGGACCAGGAGGCACGCCCACCGTCAGCTGGCGTGCTATACAGTGGACGTGACAGCCCGTTACCAACACTTTTACTTCTATTTTGATGCTGTCACTATTATTTTTAACTCGTGTGTCCTAGTGTGTTCCAACTATATAGTATCAGATGCTTTTCTGCTCAAGTGTTGCGCTTTCACTGCCGGAAATATGACTTTTTCGCTGTGTACAATGATCTTATCACCAATTACGGGCAACCACGAGTATTGAACATACTTCGCGTGTGTCATGACTCCGGTTTTATGTTAGATTCTTTTTTTTTTTATTTCCATTTTGTGCTCCATCTCGGGCTTAATATCTTTGCACTGGTGACTGTTTTATGCTATGATCTTTTGTTTCGTGTGTATGCTCCTCTTATTTCTTGGCTTTCGCAAGACAACCATGTGTGTTATATCTGTCTCCTTACCTATGACGGTTGATCACCGCCTGTATAACATCACCACAGTCAACGTGTCGGAGATGATTGTTTCACGTGCATTGAATGACTTTCCTACCATCAACAGATGTGGTTGCAGGAAATGACACGCGAAGTGCTCAGTTTCAATTCCGGGTTCACGATCGTAGACAATGCATAGCATCTGTGACGGGGGCGGATGTTACCCTGCCTCGTCGGACACCTTACCCCATGACAGAGTGGAATGCCGCAAATGTGGCTTTCTAGGACGCACCACCCACTGTATATTCTCCCGTACGACGACCTGGCTAACCGCATTACTGCATTCTATCCAAGACGAAATTGGCTAAGTAAAGGGACAGATTGGGTTACAACTGGATGTTTGGCAATATTCATAACGATTGCTATAAAACATGCTTATGGGCACATAACTGTGACGTGACTGCATAGGTAACGCTTTCAGTACCAGCGGTCCGTACCGCAACATTGCAACGTTAAAACACATCGTACACTTCTACTTTGTATTTGTTCTGCGGAACAGGTGAAATTTAGTTTTTGTTAATTACCTTTTTGTTGTTCAGAGACTTTGACTTGTTTCAATAGGAGGACATTCTTTTAATTTTCTTTCCTCTTTGTCCCCAAAAGTGCGACTGAATTGTGATCTAGTGTTTTCGGAGAAGAATTTTCTGTATCTCTTTTACACTGTAGGGAGTTTATTTATTTATTTATTTATTTATATTTTCTTTGCGTTCGAAAGAGGTTTTATTTAAATTTTCACGTGGATTACGACGGTTTTCTTTCCATGGATGTCGTTAGGTTAGTTGTAGGATTGTGCAGGAGACATCCTACAAGATATCGTCTGTCATAGGTCATTTCAACAAAATGTCGAGTTTTTTTCACGTTAAAGTCAGTTGGGTTGAAATATTGAAGATGCCCAATCCAGAAGAGGACCTTTATTTTACAATGTGTATACTCAATTTCGTTTAGGTTCTTTTGCATTAATTTATCCACTCACCAACAAGAATGCGTCGGAGTTGTATGGACGATTTCGTCGGCATCCTGTTCAAGATGGCGGATACTATGATTTTCGCACTTTCAACGGGGGAAATAACCAGCAAATTTCATGATAGCTATAGAAGCTCGCCGATGAAGGCGTACTATGGAGAGCGAAAGGAAGGGGTGTAGGGGAGAAGGGAGCCCCCTTTTTAAAAAAAAAAAAAAAAAATAAAAATAAAAACAAAAAAAGCAAAAAAAAAAAAAAAAGCCTCACCTGGGGCACATTTTGTTTCTTAGCACCTGACCTTTTTGAAAATGCTCCTGACGACAGATTTTAAAGGAATCGCGTGGTTACTCAAATTTTACAGATGTACGCAAGCCACAGAACACGCCGTCCTCGGTAGTATAGTGGTTAGCATCCCCGCCTGTCACGCGGGAGACCGGGCTTCGATTGCCCGCCGGGGAGATGTGTTTCATTTTTAGTAACTGTCATGACATTTGTCGGACTTGGTGTGCGACTTGTATGGAAAGCAGCAGAGTGTGGCGCCAACTCAGGGGACGTCGGCCAGCGCATCCTCGGTAGTATAGTGGTCAGTATCCCCGCCTGTCACGCGGGAGACCGGGGTTCGATTCCCCGCCGGGGAGATGCAATTTTTATTTCGCATGTTCGCTCAAATTATGACCAACGATCGCGAGAATGATACTTGCCTTTCGGAACGACGATTGCGAATTCTGCACAATCGTAAATAAAGTCCCGCATACTCGAAAATATCTTTGGAATTACCTTCCCCAGGGCAACGGTATTTCAAAGCAACATTCGATCGTTTTGCTCGCCATTTACGCTCTATTTGGGCGACACCGACAATCTGGTAAATCACGCTACATGCTAAATACTTTCGATCGACGTAATAGGAAGGCAAATAATTTTAGCAGAGCGTGGTTTCGATCCACGGACCTCTGGGTTATGGGCCCAGCACGCTTCCACTGCGCCACTCTGCTCGGCTGCTAGTGCCTTCCCTTCAGCATGTCAAGTACAACACATGCCACGTCTTCTTTTAATTGCTCTCATACTTGCTGGTGAGACTTTTGAACACAGCCCAAGGCTCAAGGCTAGACTTGGCTCGACTTAGCTCGACTGGCGCTACGCTGACGCTTGCTGGAAGAGGCATTTATTGCATTTTCCCCCAACGTTCATCTGCGAGATACAGAAAAGATAACAGTGCCCTCCACCTCCAACAACGAAAAATTCGCTGTTTACCTACAAAACTCCAAGCACCAAAATACGACCCTGCCAGGATTCGAACCTGGAATCTTCTGATCCGTAGTCAGACGCGTTATCCGTTGCGCCACAGGGCCCCTGCTTTACGCACACACTAGTGAAGACATTGAAGAAACGACTTGTCTCTGCTCTGGGTTTGCATGTCGTCCATTGGCAACGGCGGCGTGGGCACTGTTGCTTCTGGCGACCTGCTGGCTGCTCCTAAGGAAGGCGCCTTTCCTCCAACTGCGTGTCCGCGGTGCGCCTCCACAGCTTAGAGCTCGCCACGCATCTGCGCTCGCTGTGGGACACGTAGCAGAGGACTAGGAGCGCGTTTCCCCCCAAGTTTTTAGCGACTGCCAGCACTCAGTTTGCAAGTAATCGTACCTAATGTAAAAAGAGGAGCATGAAGCGTTTGTAGGCAGTTGCCAAAGTCTCAGGAGAGTCTTCGGTGACAGTCACATGGTGCACGTTTGGCCACTACACGTTTACAAACAGCGCTACTGAGAGACGAAATGCTGTAGCCCCAGTGGCGCAATTGGTTAGCGCACGGTACTTATAAGGCAGTCGCCGTGAGCAATGCCGGGGTTGTGAGTTCAAGCCTCACCTGGGGCACATTTTGTTTCTTAGCACCTGACCTTTTTGAAAATGCTCCTGACGACAGATTTTAAAGGAATCGCGTGGTTACTCAAATTTTACAGATGTACGCAAGCCACAGAACACGCCGTCCTCGGTAGTATAGTGGTTAGCATCCCCGCCTGTCACGCGGGAGACCGGGCTTCGATTGCCCGCCGGGGAGATGTGTTTCATTTTTAGTAACTGTCATGACATTTGTCGGACTTGGTGTGCGACTTGTATGGAAAGCAGCAGAGTGTGGCGCCAACTCAGGGGACGTCGGCCAGCGCATCCTCGGTAGTATAGTGGTCAGTATCCCCGCCTGTCACGCGGGAGACCGGGGTTCGATTCCCCGCCGGGGAGATGCAATTTTTATTTCGCATGTTCGCTCAAATTATGACCAACGATCGCGAGAATGATACTTGCCTTTCGGAACGACGATTGCGAATTCTGCACAATCGTAAATAAAGTCCCGCATACTCGAAAATATCTTTGGAATTACCTTCCCCAGGGCAACGGTATTTCAAAGCAACATTCGATCGTTTTGCTCGCCATTTACGCTCTATTTGGGCGACACCGACAATCTGGTAAATCACGCTACATGCTAAATACTTTCGATCGACGTAATAGGAAGGCAAATAATTTTAGCAGAGCGTGGTTTCGATCCACGGACCTCTGGGTTATGGGCCCAGCACGCTTCCACTGCGCCACTCTGCTCGGCTGCTAGTGCCTTCCCTTCAGCATGTCAAGTACAACACATGCCACGTCTTCTTTTAATTGCTCTCATACTTGCTGGTGAGACTTTTGAACACAGCCCAAGGCTCAAGGCTAGACTTGGCTCGACTTAGCTCGACTGGCGCTACGCTGACGCTTGCTGGAAGAGGCATTTATTGCATTTTCCCCCAACGTTCATCTGCGAGATACAGAAAAGATAACAGTGCCCTCCACCTCCAACAACGAAAAATTCGCTGTTTACCTACAAAACTCCAAGCACCAAAATACGACCCTGCCAGGATTCGAACCTGGAATCTTCTGATCCGTAGTCAGACGCGTTATCCGTTGCGCCACAGGGCCCCTGCTTTACGCACACACTAGTGAAGACATTGAAGAAACGACTTGTCTCTGCTCTGGGTTTGCATGTCGTCCATTGGCAACGGCGGCGTGGGCACTGTTGCTTCTGGCGACCTGCTGGCTGCTCCTAAGGAAGGCGCCTTTCCTCCAACTGCGTGTCCGCGGTGCGCCTCCACAGCTTAGAGCTCGCCACGCATCTGCGCTCGCTGTGGGACACGTAGCAGAGGACTAGGAGCGCGTTTCCCCCCAAGTTTTTAGCGACTGCCAGCACTCAGTTTGCAAGTAATCGTACCTAATGTAAAAAGAGGAGCATGAAGCGTTTGTAGGCAGTTGCCAAAGTCTCAGGAGAGTCTTCGGTGACAGTCACATGGTGCACGTTTGGCCACTACACGTTTACAAACAGCGCTACTGAGAGACGAAATGCTGTAGCCCCAGTGGCGCAATTGGTTAGCGCACGGTACTTATAAGGCAGTCGCCGTGAGCAATGCCGGGGTTGTGAGTTCAAGCCTCACCTGGGGCACATTTTGTTTCTTAGCACCTGACCTTTTTGAAAATGCTCCTGACGACAGATTTTAAAGGAATCACGTGGTTACTCAAATTTTAGAGATGTACGCAAGCCACAGAACACGCCGTCCTCGGTAGTATAGTGGTTAGCATCCCCGCCTGTCACGCGGGAGACCGGGCTTCGATTGCCCGCCGGGGAGATGTGTTTCATTTTTAGTGACTGTCATGACATTTGTCGGACTTGGTGTGCGACTTGTATGGAAAGCAGCAGAGTGTGGCGCCAACTCAGGGGACGTCGGCCAGCGCATCCTCGGTAGTATAGTGGTCAGTATCCCCGCCTGTCACGCGGGAGACCGGGGTTCGATTCCCCGCCGGGGAGATGCAATTTTTATTTCGCATGTTCGCTCAAATTATGACCAACGATCGCGAGAATGATACTTGCCTTTCGGAACGACGATTGCGAATTCTGCACAATCGTAAATAAAGTCCCGCATACTCGAAAATATCTTTGGAATTACCTTCCCCAGGGCAACGGTATTTCAAAGCAACATTCGATCGTTTTGCTCGCCATTTACGCTCTATTTGGGCGACACCGACAATCTGGTAAATCACGCTACATGCTAAATACTTTCGATCGACGTAATAGGAAGGCAAATAATTTTAGCAGAGCGTGGTTTCGATCCACGGACCTCTGGGTTATGGGCCCAGCACGCTTCCACTGCGCCACTCTGCTCGGCTGCTAGTGCCTTCCCTTCAGCATGTCAAGTACAACACATGCCACGTCTTCTTTTAATTGCTCTCATACTTGCTGGTGAGACTTTTGAACACAGCCCAAGGCTCAAGGCTAGACTTGGCTCGACTTAGCTCGACTGACGCTACGCTGACGCTTGCTGGAAGAGGCATTTATTGCATTTTCCCCCAACGTTCATCTGCGAGATACAGAAAAGATAACAGTGCCCTCCACCTCCAACAACGAAAAATTCGCTGTTTACCTACAAAACTCCAAGCACCAAAATACGACCCTGCCAGGATTCGAACCTGGAATCTTCTGATCCGTAATCAGACGCGTTATCCGTTGCGCCACAGGGCCCCTGCTTTACGCACACACTAGTGAAGACATTGAAGAAACGACTTGTCTCTGCTCTGGGTTTGCATGTCGTCCATTGGCAACGGCGGCGTGGGCACTGTTGCTTCTGGCGACCTGCTGGCTGCTCCTAAGGAAGGCGCCTTTCCTCCAACTGCGTGTCCGCGGTGCGCCTCCACAGCTTAGAGCTCGCCACGCATCTGCGCTCGCTGTGGGACACGTAGCAGAGGACTAGGAGCGCGTTTCCCCCCAAGTTTTTAGCGACTGCCAGCACTCAGTTTGCAAGTAATCGTACCTAATGTAAAAAGAGGAGCATGAAGCGTTTGTAGGCAGTTGCCAAAGTCTCAGGAGAGTCTTCGGTGACAGTCACATGGTGCACGTTTGGCCACTACACGTTTACAAACAGCGCTACTGAGAGACGAAATGCTGTAGCCCCAGTGGCGCAATTGGTTAGCGCACGGTACTTATAAGGCAGTCGCCGTGAGCAATGCCGGGGTTGTGAGTTCAAGCCTCACCTGGGGCACATTTTGTTTCTTAGCACCTGACCTTTTTGAAAATGCTCCTGACGACAGATTTTAAAGGAATCACGTGGTTACTCAAATTTTAGAGATGTACGCAAGCCACAGAACACGCCGTCCTCGGTAGTATAGTGGTTAGCATCCCCGCCTGTCACGCGGGAGACCGGGCTTCGATTGCCCGCCGGGGAGATGTGTTTCATTTTTAGTAACTGTCATGACATTTGTCGGACTTGGTGTGCGACTTGTATGGAAAGCAGCAGAGTGTGGCGCCAACTCAGGGGACGTCGGCCAGCGCATCCTCGGTAGTATAGTGGTCAGTATCCCCGCCTGTCACGCGGGAGACCGGGGTTCGATTCCCCGCCGGGGAGATGCAATTTTGAGTGTCGAGCTGTCCGCGCGGGCACATCGCGCTGCGCTCCGGGCAGTGTTTACATTCGCGTCGCCTGCGCCGCCGGCGGTTTCCTGGCTGTTGTATATCGCCTGTGCGTAAGTAGCCATGGATTCGGAAGACAGAGAAAATAACGTTCAGTGTTCTTTCGATCGTTCCGTTCCCCGCCCCTCGGCATACGAGATTCATAGATGGATCCATAACGAACTGAAAATTGCTGAAAACGACCTCCTCGGACTGCAACTAGATGTTTTCTTAAACGCACTGTTTTTGAAATTGCCTAGTTCCGAAATATGTGACCAGTTAGTGAACTTTAATGGTGGCTCGCGGCCTTTCAAGCACTTAGACGGTACTGTTAGCAATGTTGTTTTGTCCCACGCAGGGTATGGACTGAGGACAATTCGCGTGTTTAACTTGCCGTTTGAGACGCGAAATGAGACAATTGCGAGAAGTTTGGCGCCGTACGGTACTGTGCACTCTGTCACAAGGGAGAAGTGGTCCTCGGCGTACATTTACAAAGTTGAGAACGGCGTCCGGTCTGTGCGTATGGTAGTTAGACAGCACATCCCGTCTTTTCTAATGATGGGCGGCAACCGTGCTTTTATAACGTACAGCGGCCAGCCGCAGACGTGCTCGTTTTGCCACGCCGCCGGCCACGTCAGGAACCACTGCCCGCGCAGACAGGGCCCCACACAACTGCGCCCCGGCGACGGCGGCGTCTCGTACGCGTCGGTCGCGCTCGGCGTCGTTCCTAACCGCGCTCGGCGCGTCGGTGACGAAAGTGCGGCGGTACAAGACGTAGCCATGGATGTCGCGGAAGACGTAGTCGTAAGTGCGACACAACACCTGTCGTGGAGCGATGCTGTCGATGCGGAACGGGCCGCGGAGGCCGCACGGTCTATTCAGGCGGCTGACGCCGGCACAGGATCAGAACCCGCCTCGCAAGTCGTACCATCTGAAGTGTCTGATTCAGCGCCAGTTACTGAACCCAGTACGGAACAGCAAGTTGTTGGTGCCACTGTAGCGTCAGATGTTCTTGCGAGTGAAGTGGAAGTTTCCCTTGCTCCGGCAGTAGAACAACATTCCGCGCGTGCATTTCCTACAGAGAAGTCGACTGAACAGCATGTCGTTCCTGTAACTTTAGATTTACAGTCTCCGGATCTTGTTTCCGTTCCTGCGGCTTCTGTTGCAAAGTCAACAGAACCCCTGCCTCCTGTTGAGCCTTCTAAAATCCAGGAAGTTCAATCCTCCGCCGCCCCCGCGTCCGTTTCGGTGCAGAGCCAACGATCGCTCGTCTTGCACGAGCAACCGAAGCCACGGCGCGATTCCAGCTCGGACGGCCGGCGCTCTCGCAGCAGCAGCGTGTCCTCCACAGAGGCACACAAGTCCCTCCGCAGCCCTTTACCGGGCAGGCGGAAGCGGTCGCGCCAACGTGCCCGGCTCAGGAAGAAGGCCGCGTCGCAACACGCGCAGGACTCAAACCCGGGACGTCGACAAGAAGGTTCGGCCTCCTGCAGTCAGCACGACGAAGGAGTCAGCTACTCGCTAAGTCAGCGAGATGAGACGGTGCGTAAATTGCGCGACTTCTTGAACAAATCACCTCCTCCATCTGACATGGATGTTGACAATTTTCCCGGTCGTGATTCGAAGTCCGTTAAAAGGAAAATGGAGAAGAGTCCGGAAGGCCGTGTAAAGCCCCCTCTGCCTGGCATCGGGAATGAACCGTCCTCGGACGTGACGATGTCGGAAGCGGCGTCGGCGTCTACGACAGAACAGACACGGGCCGCCCCCAGTCAGTAATGGCGTGGGGACGGGACGGACCAGGGAGGCACGCCGACCACCAACTGGCGTGCTGTACAGTGGATGTGACAGCTCGTTACACAAAAAATTTTAATTCTAATTTTTATGCTGTCAACCAAATTTTACTTTGTGTGTCCCAAAGTATGCGTACCAGGTGTTTTTCCAGCTAGTGTACTGCACCCTTACTGTTTTATCTGCTACTGATATACATCTTAGCAATGCAAAATTTTCATACGATCCCTAACTACTGGCATCCATAAGTATTGAACATGCTTCGCACGTCATGTGACTGTTTTTTATGTGTGATTCTGTGTTGAAATTTAGTGCGTATTTTATGCCTTTTTTATTATTGGCATGGTGATTGTTATATGCAATCATCTTTTATTTCGGATGCGTGCTACTTTAACAACTTGGGGTTTACTTCGACCGCCAAGTGTGTTAAATGCGTCGCTTAACCTATGACGCCTAATACTCGCCTGTGTAATATCATCACAGTGAACGTTAATAAGATGTTTGCTCCATATAAGGGACGTGCACTAAATGACTTTCTTACCACCAACAGATGTCATATTGCGATGCTGCAGGAAGTGACACGCGAAGCACTCAGTTTCATTTCCGGGTTTACGATCATTGACAATGTGCCTCCTGAGCGTGATACGGGAACAGCAATTTTACTCTGTCCGGATCTAGTGGCGAAGGACATAGAATACCTGCCAAACGGCCACGCCATTGCTTGTACAGTGAATGGTATTCTCTTTATTAACGTCTATGCCCCTAGTGGTGACAAATCGGCGAGGCGTAGGTTCTACGGAGAGGAACTTTGTTTACTGTTGCGTCGTAACACCAATAACTTGGTCATCGGCGGAGACTTCAACGCCGTTCTAGCTGACGTTGACCAAATCCCTCAGCCGAACAAAAGCCGAGAATTGCACACGCTCATAGACAGTTACCGATTAAGGGACACATGGCGTGTATTGAACCCGGACAGGACGGAATATACCTACTTCTACTCCACGGGGCGTAGTAGGCTCGATCGAATCTACGTGTCTCCCGACTTCGCAGCCCACGTCACGGCGACAGTGATCCAACCCGTCGCCTTCTCGGATCATTGCAGCTTCATCCTCCGTATCCATCTGCCAACTTTCCCCTCAGTTCGACGTAGAAATATGTGGAAATTTAACTGTAGTCTCCTCGCTGACGATCGCCTGACAACACGGTTCACTGCAGTGTGGAATCAGTTACTGCAAGACAAGGACGACGCCGTCAGCACAGTAGAGTGGTGGGTGTTGACGGCCAAGCCAATCATCCGTTCCTTCCTGATAGACTACAGTCGCGAGAGCGCCCACTGGCGCAGGGCTACTTCCATCTTCTACGAAGAGTGCTTGCGAGACCTCGCGCGGCGCGTGACAGAGCACCCTGACCTGCTGCCAGAATTCAAGCAATACAAGGCGCGGTTTTTAAACGACCTGAGGCGCAAGTGTGAAGGACCGATTGTCCGGAGCCACCCTGTGGGTGCAGTCGGAGGTGAACCACTATCGATTTATCACCTCAATCGCGAACGTAAGCGGCGCGATAAACTTCACGTCGACTCGTGGGTTACCAGGGACGGACAACGAACGACGGACATTAGTGAAATCAAGCGAGACGTGCACCGTTATTTCCAACAGCTGTTTACTGATGCTGCTGTTGACGCAGATGCGCTGCGAACGCTGCTACAGAAAATCCCACACGTTCTAAACCGAGCTGACAGGGCACACCTTAATCAAACTTTTACTCGTGCAGAGCTGGAAGATGCCATAAAAAGAAGTCCACCGGGGAAATCGCCGGGTATGGATGGAATACCCGCTGAGTTTTATTCCAAGTACTTTTATTTATTGGGTGACGTGTTGACAACCATTGCCAATGAACTACAAAATGGGGCCACTGTACCACCTGAGTTCACCGAAGGTGCTATCATTCTTGTGCCAAAGTCCTGCGCAACACCTAGTATCGACAACGTGCGACCAATCACGTTGCTGAACGCTGATTATAAGGTTATCGCTCGATGCGTCGCTAGCCGTTTACAACCGACGATGTCTAAAGTAATCAGTGTTTACCAGTCGTGCGCCGTTCCTGATAGGAATATTTTTGATGCAGTCCTGGCCTACCGAGACTGCATTGGATATGTCAAAGGCAATAGTTTACGAAATGCTGCGATCTTACTAGTAGATTTCAAGAACGCCTTTGACAGGGTAAGTCACCATTACCTAATGAAAGTTATGGCAGGGATGGGCTTTGGGACAAAATTCCCGGCTATGATCCAGAACATTCTTCGATCAGCCTCGTCGACTGTTATCGTGAATGGCTCACGGACAGACAGAATAACCATATGTAGATCAGTGCGCCAAGGTTGTCCCATGTCCATGGCTTTGTACTCAATTGCGCTAGACCCTCTATTGCGTTACATCTCAGAGCAATGTTGGGGCATCAACATTGGCAATTCTAGGCTCATCTGTCGGGCGTACGCCGACGACCTGGGCGTCTTCATAGAACAACCGGAAGACATAGACAGACTCCACACTGTTCTGAGACGTTTTGAGAGGGGCACCGGGGCAGTTGTAAGCACCACGAAGACGGTACTCCTTCCACTGACTAGACGTTTCATGGCAGAAAGACGCGATTGGTACACCATCAGTCAGCAGCACAAAGTACTGGGAGTCGTGATGACGGCCTCTCCTCTAAAGATGGGGGCCCTCAACTGGCGGACCACACTACACAAGATTCGTGCCATTTGCAGGATACATGCGGCGAGGAACTTGGCACTGGCTGACAGAGTGAAGATAATTAACTGCGACATCCTCTCCAGAGCTTGGTACCTGGCGCAAATATTGCCAGTACCAGTGCAGCTAGGACGCGCCATCCAACAAGCGGTCTTCTGGATGTTGTGGAGGGAGGACTTCTTCAAGGTCTCACTGTCAACCTGCACGCTCGCCCCGGCGGAAGGAGGCCTCGGCCTCGTTGACTTCCATCTCAAGAGCGTGGCGCTGTTCCTCAAGAGGACCCGCGCGGTGGCTCGCAGGGCGCCGGGCGGCCCCACCGCAGTGCTCCTTGGCAGATACCGGCCGGCCTCGCTCGCCGCTCCCGTTTCGCTCGCCGACATCCCGCCCACGCTTCGCTACGTCAGGCTCTTCTTCCTGCAGAGCAGTTACATCACCCGGCAGACCCTGCGTTCCAACGACACCCGGAAGCTGCTGGAGGAGCTGCGAGGGTCCCCCGGCAGGAACAAGTGGGAGGCGCGGCTGCCGCAGGTCGACTGGAGGGCCGTCTGGAGGAACATCTCCGCCGACGTCCTCCCCGCCGCGGTGAGAGGCACGTGGTACAAGGTGGTCAACCGGACCGTCGCGACGAACTCCAAGCTCTACGCCGTTCGCCACCATCTTACTGGCGCGTGTGACATCTGCGCGGAGGAAGACACCATAGAACACCGCTTCGTGTGTCAGAAATTTGTGGCAGTGTGGAATACAGCGAGAGATATGGTGCGACTGATCAATCGTCTTCCCATAGCCTCTGTGACAGTGGAGGATGCTACTCTTCCTCAGCGGACACCTTACCCGAGGACAAAGAGGAATGCCACAATATGGCTTTTAGGACACACTATCCACTGTATATTCTCCCTCAAGACGACCGGGCAAATCGACTTTCTGACATATCTATGGGACGAATTTTGCACAGAACAAGGAAGATTAGGTTACCAGAAGAAGTTTGGTAATTTCTTAAAAATTGCTATACAGCATGCATATGACGCCATAAATGTAACGTGACTGCATAGTTACCAGTACCAGAAATCAGTTATGTTCACAATATAACGTTCATATATATCGTACACTTATCTTTTCTATTAATGTCTGTTCACAGAACAGATGAATTTAGAGGCTTAATTTTCTACTTCATTTCTTTATTATGTTATGTAGAAACGTTGATTTAGTTGAATGTGAGGACATTCATTCGTTATTTTGTTTTCCTGTTCTGTCCCCAAGAAGTGCCTGCATTGAGTTATAGTGTTTTCGGACGGAACCCTTCTATTGACATTTTTCACTCAAGTGGAGTTTTATGTTTCTTTAGACGTTCGGAAAAAAAAATCAACTTACTTTTTTCTCAAAAGGATTCCGTCAAATTCTTTATATAGATGTCGCCGGTCAGTGTAGGATTGTGCAGGAGACATCCTACCAAAGTCGTCTGTTACAAAAAAAACAAAAAAAAAAAAAAATAAAAAATAAAAAATAACAAAAAAAAAAATAAAAAAAAAAAAAAAAAAAAAAAAGCCTCACCTGGGGCACATTTTGTTTCTTAGCACCTGACCTTTTTGAAAATGCTCCTGACGACAGATTTTAAAGGAATCACGTGGTTACTCAAATTTTAGAGATGTACGCAAGCCACAGAACACGTCGTCCTCGGTAGTATAGTGGTTAGCATCCCCGCCTGTCACGCGGGAGACCGGGCTTCGATTGCCCGCCGGGGAGATGTGTTTCATTTTTAGTAACTGTCATGACATTTGTCGGACTTGGTGTGCGACTTGTATGGAAAGCAGCAGAGTGTGGCGCCAACTCAGGGGACGTCGGCCAGCGCATCCTCGGTAGTATAGTGGTCAGTATCCCCGCCTGTCACGCGGGAGACCGGGGTTCGATTCCCCGCCGGGGAGATGCAATTTTTATTTCGCATGTTCGCTCAAATTATGACCAACGATCGCGAGAATGATACTTGCCTTTCGGAACGACGATTGCGAATTCTGCACAATCGTAAATAAAGTCCCGCATACTCGAAAATATCTTTGGAATTACCTTCCCCAGGGCAACGGTATTTCAAAGCAACATTCGATCGTTTTGCTCGCCATTTACGCTCTATTTGGGCGACACCGACAATCTGGTAAATCACGCTACATGCTAAATACTTTCGATCGACGTAATAGGAAGGCAAATAATTTTAGCAGAGCGTGGTTTCGATCCACGGACCTCTGGGTTATGGGCCCAGCACGCTTCCACTGCGCCACTCTGCTCGGCTGCTAGTGCCTTCCCTTCAGCATGTCAAGTACAACACATGCCACGTCTTCTTTTAATTGCTCTCATACTTGCTGGTGAGACTTTTGAACACAGTCCAAGGCTCAAGGCTAGACTTGGCTAGACTTGGCTCGACTTAGCTCGACTGACGCTACGCTGACGCTTGCTGGAAGAGGCATTTATTGCATTTTCCCCCAACGTTCATCTGCGAGATACAGAAAAGATAACAGTGCCCTCCACCTCCAACAACGAAAAATTCGCTGTTTACCTACAAAACTCCAAGCACCAAAATACGACCCTGCCAGGATTCGAACCTGGAATCTTCTGATCCGTAATCAGACGCGTTATCCGTTGCGCCACAGGGCCCCTGCTTTACGCACACACTAGTGAAGACATTGAAGAAACGACTTGTCTCTGCTCTGGGTTTGCATGTCGTCCATTGGCAACGGCGGCGTGGGCACTGTTGCTTCTGGCGACCTGCTGGCTGCTCCTAAGGAAGGCGCCTTTCCTCCAACTGCGTGTCCGCGGTGCGCCTCCACAGCTTAGAGCTCGCCACGCATCTGCGCTCGCTGTGGGACACGTAGCAGAGGACTAGGAGCGCGTTTCCCCCCAAGTTTTTAGCGACTGCCAGCACTCAGTTTGCAAGTAATCGTACCTAATGTAAAAAGAGGAGCATGAAGCGTTTGTAGGCAGTTGCCAAAGTCTCAGGAGAGTCTTCGGTGACAGTCACATGGTGCACGTTTGGCCACTACACGTTTACAAACAGCGCTACTGAGAGACGAAATGCTGTAGCCCCAGTGGCGCAATTGGTTAGCGCACGGTACTTATAAGGCAGTCGCCGTGAGCAATGCCGGGGTTGTGAGTTCAAGCCTCACCTGGGGCACATTTTGTTTCTTAGCACCTGACCTTTTTGAAAATGCTCCTGACGACAGATTTTAAAGGAATCACGTGGTTACTCAAATTTTAGAGATGTACGCAAGCCACAGAACACGCCGTCCTCGGTAGTATAGTGGTTAGCATCCCCGCCTGTCACGCGGGAGACCGGG
The DNA here is from genome assembly GCA_026315105.1 of Locusta migratoria. NCBI lineage: Eukaryota > Metazoa > Arthropoda > Insecta > Orthoptera > Acrididae > Locusta > Locusta migratoria. The sequence goes on along the minus strand of CM048751.1, from coordinate 152,777,563 downwards.
CTTCGATTGCCCGCCGGGGAGATGTGTTTCATTTTTAGTAACTGTCATGACATTTGTCGGACTTGGTGTGCGACTTGTATGGAAAGCAGCAGAGTGTGGCGCCAACTCAGGGGACGTCGGCCAGCGCATCCTCGGTAGTATAGTGGTCAGTATCCCCGCCTGTCACGCGGGAGACCGGGGTTCGATTCCCCGCCGGGGAGATGCAATTTTTATTTCGCATGTTCGCTCAAATTATGACCAACGATCGCGAGAATGATACTTGCCTTTCGGAACGACGATTGCGAATTCTGCACAATCGTAAATAAAGTCCCGCATACTCGAAAATATCTTTGGAATTACCTTCCCCAGGGCAACGGTATTTCAAAGCAACATTCGATCGTTTTGCTCGCCATTTACGCTCTATTTGGGCGACACCGACAATCTGGTAAATCACGCTACATGCTAAATACTTTCGATCGACGTAATAGGAAGGCAAATAATTTTAGCAGAGCGTGGTTTCGATCCACGGACCTCTGGGTTATGGGCCCAGCACGCTTCCACTGCGCCACTCTGCTCGGCTGCTAGTGCCTTCCCTTCAGCATGTCAAGTACAACACATGCCACGTCTTCTTTTAATTGCTCTCATACTTGCTGGTGAGACTTTTGAACACAGCCCAAGGCTCAAGGCTAGACTTGGCTCGACTTGGCTCGACTTGGCTCGACTTGGCTCGCTCGACTTGGCTCGACTTGGCTCGACTGACGCTACGCTGACGCTTGCTGGAAGAGGCATTTATTGCATTTTCCCCCAACGTTCATCTGCGAGATACAGAAAAGATAACAGTGCCCTCCACCTCCAACAACGAAAAATTCGCTGTTTACCTACAAAACTCCAAGCACCAAAATACGACCCTGCCAGGATTCGAACCTGGAATCTTCTGATCCGTAATCAGACGCGTTATCCGTTGCGCCACAGGGCCCCTGCTTTACGCACACATTAGTGAAGACATTGAAGAAACGACTTGTCTCTGCTCTGGGTTTGCATGTCGTCCATTGGCAACGGCGGCGTGGGCACTGTTGCTTCTGGCGACCTGCTGGCTGCTCCTAAGGAAGGCGCCTTTCCTCCAACTGCGTGTCCGCGGTGCGCCTCCACAGCTTAGAGCTCGCCACGCATCTGCGCTCGCTGTGGGACACGTAGCAGAGGACTAGGAGCGCGTTTCCCCCCAAGTTTTTAGCGACTGCCAGCACTCAGTTTGCAAGTAATCGTACCTAATGTAAAAAGAGGAGCATGAAGCGTTTGTAGGCAGTTGCCAAAGTCTCAGGAGAGTCTTCGGTGACAGTCACATGGTGCACGTTTGGCCACTACACGTTTACAAACAGCGCTACTGAGAGACGAAATGCTGTAGCCCCAGTGGCGCAATTGGTTAGCGCACGGTACTTATAAGGCAGTCGCCGTGAGCAATGCCGGGGTTGTGAGTTCAAGCCTCACCTGGGGCACATTTTGTTTCTTAGCACCTGACCTTTTTGAAAATGCTCCTGACGACAGATTTTAAAGGAATCACGTGGTTACTCAAATTTTAGAGATGTACGCAAGCCACAGAACACGCCGTCCTCGGTAGTATAGTGGTTAGCATCCCCGCCTGTCACGCGGGAGACCGGGCTTCGATTGCCCGCCGGGGAGATGTGTTTCATTTTTAGTAACTGTCATGACATTTGTCGGACTTGGTGTGCGACTTGTATGGAAAGCAGCAGAGTGTGGCGCCAACTCAGGGGACGTCGGCCAGCGCATCCTCGGTAGTATAGTGGTCAGTATCCCCGCCTGTCACGCGGGAGACCGGGGTTCGATTCCCCGCCGGGGAGATGCAATTTTTATTTCGCATGTTCGCTCAAATTATGACCAACGATCGCGAGAATGATACTTGCCTTTCGGAACGACGATTGCGAATTCTGCACAATCGTAAATAAAGTCCCGCATACTCGAAAATATCTTTGGAATTACCTTCCCCAGGGCAACGGTATTTCAAAGCAACATTCGATCGTTTTGCTCGCCATTTACGCTCTATTTGGGCGACACCGACAATCTGGTAAATCACGCTACATGCTAAATACTTTCGATCGACGTAATAGGAAGGCAAATAATTTTAGCAGAGCGTGGTTTCGATCCACCGACCTCTGGGTTATGGGCCCAGCACGCTTCCACTGCGCCACTCTGCTCGGCTGCTAGTGCCTTCCCTTCAGCATGTCAAGTACAACACATGCCACGTCTTCTTTTAATTGCTCTCATACTTGCTGGTGAGACTTTTGAACACAGCCCAAGGCTCAAGGCTAGACTTGGCTCGACTTAGCTCGACTGACGCTACGCTGACGCTTGCTGGAAGAGGCATTTATTGCATTTTCCCCCAACGTTCATCTGCGAGATACAGAAAAGATAACAGTGCCCTCCACCTCCAACAAAGAAAAATTCGCTGTTTACCTACAAAACTCCAAGCACCAAAATACGACCCTGCCAGGATTCGAACCTGGAATCTTCTGATCCGTAATCAGACGCGTTATCCGTTGCGCCACAGGGCCCCTGCTTTACGGACACACTAGTGAAGACATTGAAGAAACGACTTGTCTCTGCTCTGGGTTTGCATGTCGTCCATTGGCAACGGCGGCGTGGGCACTGTTGCTTCTGGCGACCTGCTGGCTGCTCCTAAGGAAGGCGCCTTTCCTCCAACTGCGTGTCCGCGGTGCGCCTCCACAGCTTAGAGCTCGCCACGCATCTGCGCTCGCTGTGGGACACGTAGCAGAGGACTAGGAGCGCGTTTCCCCCCAAGTTTTTAGCGACTGCCAGCACTCAGTTTGCAAGTAATCGTACCTAATGTAAAAAGAGGAGCATGAAGCGTTTGTAGGCAGTTGCCAAAGTCTCAGGAGAGTCTTCGGTGACAGTCACATGGTGCACGTTTGGCCACTACACGTTTACAAACAGCGCTACTGAGAGACGAAATGCTGTAGCCCCAGTGGCGCAATTGGTTAGCGCACGGTACTTATAAGGCAGTCGCCGTGAGCAATGCCGGGGTTGTGAGTTCAAGCCTCACCTGGGGCACATTTTGTTTCTTAGCACCTGACCTTTTTGAAAATGCTCCTGACGACAGATTTTAAAGGAATCGCGTGGTTACTCAAATTTTACAGATGTACGCAAGCCACAGAACACGCCGTCCTCGGTAGTATAGTGGTTAGCATCCCCGCCTGTCACGCGGGAGACCGGGCTTCGATTGCCCGCCGGGGAGATGTGTTTCATTTTTAGTAACTGTCATGACATTTGTCGGACTTGGTGTGCGACTTGTATGGAAAGCAGCAGAGTGTGGCGCCAACTCAGGGGACGTCGGCCAGCGCATCCTCGGTAGTATAGTGGTCAGTATCCCCGCCTGTCACGCGGGAGACCGGGGTTCGATTCCCCGCCGGGGAGATGCAATTTTTATTTCGCATGTTCGCTCAAATTATGACCAACGATCGCGAGAATGATACTTGCCTTTCGGAACGACGATTGCGAATTCTGCACAATCGTAAATAAAGTCCCGCATACTCGAAAATATCTTTGGAATTACCTTCCCCAGGGCAACGGTATTTCAAAGCAACATTCGATCGTTTTGCTCGCCATTTACGCTCTATTTGGGCGACACCGACAATCTGGTAAATCACGCTACATGCTAAATACTTTCGATCGACGTAATAGGAAGGCAAATAATTTTAGCAGAGCGTGGTTTCGATCCACGGACCTCTGGGTTATGGGCCCAGCACGCTTCCACTGCGCCACTCTGCTCGGCTGCTAGTGCCTTCCCTTCAGCATGTCAAGTACAACACATGCCACGTCTTCTTTTAATTGCTCTCATACTTGCTGGTGAGACTTTTGAACACAGCCCAAGGCTCAAGGCTAGACTTGGCTCGACTTAGCTCGACTGACGCTACGCTGACGCTTGCTGGAAGAGGCATTTATTGCATTTTCCCCCAACGTTCATCTGCGAGATACAGAAAAGATAACAGTGCCCTCCACCTCCAACAACGAAAAATTCGCTGTTTACCTACAAAACTCCAAGCACCAAAATACGACCCTGCCAGGATTCGAACCTGGAATCTTCTGATCCGTAATCAGACGCGTTATCCGTTGCGCCACAGGGCCCCTGCTTTACGCACACACTAGTGAAGACATTGAAGAAACGACTTGTCTCTGCTCTGGGTTTGCATGTCGTCCATTGGCAACGGCGGCGTGGGCACTGTTGCTTCTGGCGACCTGCTGGCTGCTCCTAAGGAAGGCGCCTTTCCTCCAACTGCGTGTCCGCGGTGCGCCTCCACAGCTTAGAGCTCGCCACGCATCTGCGCTCGCTGTGGGACACGTAGCAGAGGACTAGGAGCGCGTTTCCCCCCAAGTTTTTAGCGACTGCCAGCACTCAGTTTGCAAGTAATCGTACCTAATGTAAAAAGAGGAGCATGAAGCGTTTGTAGGCAGTTGCCAAAGTCTCAGGAGAGTCTTCGGTGACAGTCACATGGTGCACGTTTGGCCACTACACGTTTACAAACAGCGCTACTGAGAGACGAAATGCTGTAGCCCCAGTGGCGCAATTGGTTAGCGCACGGTACTTATAAGGCAGTCGCCGTGAGCAATGCCGGGGTTGTGAGTTCAAGCCTCACCTGGGGCACATTTTGTTTCTTAGCACCTGACCTTTTTGAAAATGCTCCTGACGACAGATTTTAAAGGAATCACGTGGTTACTCAAATTTTAGAGATGTACGCAAGCCACAGAACACGCCGTCCTCGGTAGTATAGTGGTTAGCATCCCCGCCTGTCACGCGGGAGACCGGGCTTCGATTGCCCGCCGGGGAGATGTGTTTCATTTTTAGTAACTGTCATGACATTTGTCGGACTTGGTGTGCGACTTGTATGGAAAGCAGCAGAGTGTGGCGCCAACTCAGGGGACGTCGGCCAGCGCATCCTCGGTAGTATAGTGGTCAGTATCCCCGCCTGTCACGCGGGAGACCGGGGTTCGATTCCCCGCCGGGGAGATGCAATTTTTATTTCGCATGTTCGCTCAAATTATGACCAACGATCGCGAGAATGATACTTGCCTTTCGGAACGACGATTGCGAATTCTGCACAATCGTAAATAAAGTCCCGCATACTCGAAAATATCTTTGGAATTACCTTCCCCAGGGCAACGGTATTTCAAAGCAACATTCGATCGTTTTGCTCGCCATTTACGCTCTATTTGGGCGACACCGACAATCTGGTAAATCACGCTACATGCTAAATACTTTCGATCGACGTAATAGGAAGGCAAATAATTTTAGCAGAGCGTGGTTTCGATCCACGGACCTCTGGGTTATGGGCCCAGCACGCTTCCACTGCGCCACTCTGCTCGGCTGCTAGTGCCTTCCCTTCAGCATGTCAAGTACAACACATGCCACGTCTTCTTTTAATTGCTCTCATACTTGCTGGTGAGACTTTTGAACACAGCCCAAGGCTCAAGGCTAGACTTGGCTCGACTTGGCTCGACTTGGCTCGACTTGGCTCGACTTGGCTCGCTCGACTTGGCTCGACTTGGCTCGACTGACGCTACGCTGACGCTTGCTGGAAGAGGCATTTATTGCATTTTCCCCCAACGTTCATCTGCGAGATACAGAAAAGATAACAGTGCCCTCCACCTCCAACAACGAAAAATTCGCTGTTTACCTACAAAACTCCAAGCACCAAAATACGACCCTGCCAGGATTCGAACCTGGAATCTTCTGATCCGTAATCAGACGCGTTATCCGTTGCGCCACAGGGCCCCTGCTTTACGCACACATTAGTGAAGACATTGAAGAAACGACTTGTCTCTGCTCTGGGTTTGCATGTCGTCCATTGGCAACGGCGACGTGGGCACTGTTGCTTCTGGCGACCTGCTGGCTGCTCCTAAGGAAGGCGCCTTTCCTCCAACTGCGTGTCCGCGGTGCGCCTCCACAGCTTAGAGCTCGCCACGCATCTGCGCTCGCTGTGGGACGCGTAGCAGAGGACTAGGAGCGCGTTTCCCCCCAAGTTTTTAGCGACTGCCAGCACTCAGTTTGCAAGTAATCGTACCTAATGTAAAAAGAGGAGCATGAAGCGTTTGTAGGCAGTTGCCAAAGTCTCAGGAGAGTCTTCGGTGACAGTCACATGGTGCACGTTTGGCCACTACACGTTTACAAACAGCGCTACTGAGAGACGAAATGCTGTAGCCCCAGTGGCGCAATTGGTTAGCGCACGGTACTTATAAGGCAGTCGCCGTGAGCAATGCCGGGGTTGTGAGTTCAAGCCTCACCTGGGGCACATTTTGTTTCTTAGCACCTGACCTTTTTGAAAATGCTCCTGACGACAGATTTTAAAGGAATCACGTGGTTACTCAAATTTTAGAGATGTACGCAAGCCACAGAACACGCCGTCCTCGGTAGTATAGTGGTTAGCATCCCCGCCTGTCACGCGGGAGACCGGGCTTCGATTGCCCGCCGGGGAGATGTGTTTCATTTTTAGTAACTGTCATGACATTTGTCGGACTTGGTGTGCGACTTGTATGGAAAGCAGCAGAGTGTGGCGCCAACTCAGGGGACGTCGGCCAGCGCATCCTCGGTAGTATAGTGGTCAGTATCCCCGCCTGTCACGCGGGAGACCGGGGTTCGATTCCCCGCCGGGGAGATGCAATTTTTATTTCGCATGTTCGCTCAAATTATGACCAACGATCGCGAGAATGATACTTGCCTTTCGGAACGACGATTGCGAATTCTGCACAATCGTAAATAAAGTCCCGCATACTCGAAAATATCTTTGGAATTACCTTCCCCAGGGCAACGGTATTTCAAAGCAACATTCGATCGTTTTGCTCGCCATTTACGCTCTATTTGGGCGACACCGACAATCTGGTAAATCACGCTACATGCTAAATACTTTCGATCGACGTAATAGGAAGGCAAATAATTTTAGCAGAGCGTGGTTTCGATCCACGGACCTCTGGGTTATGGGCCCAGCACGCTTCCACTGCGCCACTCTGCTCGGCTGCTAGTGCCTTCCCTTCAGCATGTCAAGTACAACACATGCCACGTCTTCTTTTAATTGCTCTCATACTTGCTGGTGAGACTTTTGAACACAGCCCAAGGCTCAAGGCTAGACTTGGCTCGACTTGGCTCGACTTGGCTCGACTTGGCTCGACTTGGCTCGCTCGACTTGGCTCGACTTGGCTCGACTGACGCTACGCTGACGCTTGCTGGAAGAGGCATTTATTGCATTTTCCCCCAACGTTCATCTGCGAGATACAGAAAAGATAACAGTGCCCTCCACCTCCAACAACGAAAAATTCGCTGTTTACCTACAAAACTCCAAGCACCAAAATACGACCCTGCCAGGATTCGAACCTGGAATCTTCTGATCCGTAATCAGACGCGTTATCCGTTGCGCCACAGGGCCCCTGCTTTACGCACACATTAGTGAAGACATTGAAGAAACGACTTGTCTCTGCTCTGGGTTTGCATGTCGTCCATTGGCAACGGCGGCGTGGGCACTGTTGCTTCTGGCGACCTGCTGGCTGCTCCTAAGGAAGGCGCCTTTCCTCCAACTGCGTGTCCGCGGTGCGCCTCCACAGCTTAGAGCTCGCCACGCATCTGCGCTCGCTGTGGGACACGTAGCAGAGGACTAGGAGCGCGTTTCCCCCCAAGTTTTTAGCGACTGCCAGCACTCAGTTTGCAAGTAATCGTACCTAATGTAAAAAGAGGAGCATGAAGCGTTTGTAGGCAGTTGCCAAAGTCTCAGGAGAGTCTTCGGTGACAGTCACATGGTGCACGTTTGGCCACTACACGTTTACAAACAGCGCTACTGAGAGACGAAATGCTGTAGCCCCAGTGGCGCAATTGGTTAGCGCACGGTACTTATAAGGCAGTCGCCGTGAGCAATGCCGGGGTTGTGAGTTCAAGCCTCACCTGGGGCACATTTTGTTTCTTAGCACCTGACCTTTTTGAAAATGCTCCTGACGACAGATTTTAAAGGAATCACGTGGTTACTCAAATTTTAGAGATGTACGCAAGCCACAGAACACGCCGTCCTCGGTAGTATAGTGGTTAGCATCCCCGCCTGTCACGCGGGAGACCGGGCTTCGATTGCCCGCCGGGGAGATGTGTTTCATTTTTAGTAACTGTCATGACATTTGTCGGACTTGGTGTGCGACTTGTATGGAAAGCAGCAGAGTGTGGCGCCAACTCAGGGGACGTCGGCCAGCGCATCCTCGGTAGTATAGTGGTCAGTATCCCCGCCTGTCACGCGGGAGACCGGGGTTCGATTCCCCGCCGGGGAGATGCAATTTTTATTTCGCATGTTCGCTCAAATTATGACCAACGATCGCGAGAATGATACTTGCCTTTCGGAACGACGATTGCGAATTCTGCACAATCGTAAATAAAGTCCCGCATACTCGAAAATATCTTTGGAATTACCTTCCCCAGGGCAACGGTATTTCAAAGCAACATTCGATCGTTTTGCTCGCCATTTACGCTCTATTTGGGCGACACCGACAATCTGGTAAATCACGCTACATGCTAAATACTTTCGATCGACGTAATAGGAAGGCAAATAATTTTAGCAGAGCGTGGTTTCGATCCACGGACCTCTGGGTTATGGGCCCAGCACGCTTCCACTGCGCCACTCTGCTCGGCTGCTAGTGCCTTCCCTTCAGCATGTCAAGTACAACACATGCCACGTCTTCTTTTAATTGCTCTCATACTTGCTGGTGAGACTTTTGAACACAGCCCAAGGCTCAAGGCTAGACTTGGCTCGACTTAGCTCGACTGGCGCTACGCTGACGCTTGCTGGAAGAGGCATTTATTGCATTTTCCCCCAACGTTCATCTGCGAGATACAGAAAAGATAACAGTGCCCTCCACCTCCAACAACGAAAAATTCGCTGTTTACCTACAAAACTCCAAGCACCAAAATACGACCCTGCCAGGATTCGAACCTGGAATCTTCTGATCCGTAGTCAGACGCGTTATCCGTTGCGCCACAGGGCCCCTGCTTTACGCACACACTAGTGAAGACATTGAAGAAACGACTTGTCTCTGCTCTGGGTTTGCATGTCGTCCATTGGCAACGGCGGCGTGGGCACTGTTGCTTCTGGCGACCTGCTGGCTGCTCCTAAGGAAGGCGCCTTTCCTCCAACTGCGTGTCCGCGGTGCGCCTCCACAGCTTAGAGCTCGCCACGCATCTGCGCTCGCTGTGGGACACGTAGCAGAGGACTAGGAGCGCGTTTCCCCCCAAGTTTTTAGCGACTGCCAGCACTCAGTTTGCAAGTAATCGTACCTAATGTAAAAAGAGGAGCATGAAGCGTTTGTAGGCAGTTGCCAAAGTCTCAGGAGAGTCTTCGGTGACAGTCACATGGTGCACGTTTGGCCACTACACGTTTACAAACAGCGCTACTGAGAGACGAAATGCTGTAGCCCCAGTGGCGCAATTGGTTAGCGCACGGTACTTATAAGGCAGTCGCCGTGAGCAATGCCGGGGTTGTGAGTTCAAGCCTCACCTGGGGCACATTTTGTTTCTTAGCACCTGACCTTTTTGAAAATGCTCCTGACGACAGATTTTAAAGGAATCACGTGGTTACTCAAATTTTAGAGATGTACGCAAGCCACAGAACACGCCGTCCTCGGTAGTATAGTGGTTAGCATCCCCGCCTGTCACGCGGGAGACCGGGCTTCGATTGCCCGCCGGGGAGATGTGTTTCATTTTTAGTAACTGTCATGACATTTGTCGGACTTGGTGTGCGACTTGTATGGAAAGCAGCAGAGTGTGGCGCCAACTCAGGGGACGTCGGCCAGCGCATCCTCGGTAGTATAGTGGTCAGTATCCCCGCCTGTCACGCGGGAGACCGGGGTTCGATTCCCCGCCGGGGAGATGCAATTTTTATTTCGCATGTTCGCTCAAATTATGACCAACGATCGCGAGAATGATACTTGCCTTTCGGAACGACGATTGCGAATTCTGCACAATCGTAAATAAAGTCCCGCATACTCGAAAATATCTTTGGAATTACCTTCCCCAGGGCAACGGTATTTCAAAGCAACATTCGATCGTTTTGCTCGCCATTTACGCTCTATTTGGGCGACACCGACAATCTGGTAAATCACGCTACATGCTAAATACTTTCGATCGACGTAATAGGAAGGCAAATAATTTTAGCAGAGCGTGGTTTCGATCCACGGACCTCTGGGTTATGGGCCCAGCACGCTTCCACTGCGCCACTCTGCTCGGCTGCTAGTGCCTTCCCTTCAGCATGTCAAGTACAACACATGCCACGTCTTCTTTTAATTGCTCTCATACTTGCTGGTGAGACTTTTGAACACAGCCCAAGGCTCAAGGCTAGACTTGGCTCGACTTAGCTCGACTGGCGCTACGCTGACGCTTGCTGGAAGAGGCATTTATTGCATTTTCCCCCAACGTTCATCTGCGAGATACAGAAAAGATAACAGTGCCCTCCACCTCCAACAACGAAAAATTCGCTGTTTACCTACAAAACTCCAAGCACCAAAATACGACCCTGCCAGGATTCGAACCTGGAATCTTCTGATCCGTAATCAGACGCGTTATCCGTTGCGCCACAGGGCCCCTGCTTTACGCACACACTAGTGAAGACATTGAAGAAACGACTTGTCTCTGCTCTGGGTTTGCATGTCGTCCATTGGCAACGGCGGCGTGGGCACTGTTGCTTCTGGCGACCTGCTGGCTGCTCCTAAGGAAGGCGCCTTTCCTCCAACTGCGTGTCCGCGGTGCGCCTCCACAGCTTAGAGCTCGCCACGCATCTGCGCTCGCTGTGGGACACGTAGCAGAGGACTAGGAGCGCGTTTCCCCCCAAGTTTTTAGCGACTGCCAGCACTCAGTTTGCAAGTAATCGTACCTAATGTAAAAAGAGGAGCATGAAGCGTTTGTAGGCAGTTGCCAAAGTCTCAGGAGAGTCTTCGGTGACAGTCACATGGTGCACGTTTGGCCACTACACGTTTACAAACAGCGCTACTGAGAGACGAAATGCTGTAGCCCCAGTGGCGCAATTGGTTAGCGCACGGTACTTATAAGGCAGTCGCCGTGAGCAATGCCGGGGTTGTGAGTTCAAGCCTCACCTGGGGCACATTTTGTTTCTTAGCACCTGACCTTTTTGAAAATGCTCCTGACGACAGATTTTAAAGGAATCACGTGGTTACTCAAATTTTAGAGATGTACGCAAGCCACAGAACACGCCGTCCTCGGTAGTATAGTGGTTAGCATCCCCGCCTGTCACGCGGGAGACCGGGCTTCGATTGCCCGCCGGGGAGATGTGTTTCATTTTTAGTAACTGTCATGACATTTGTCGGACTTGGTGTGCGACTTGTATGGAAAGCAGCAGAGTGTGGCGCCAACTCAGGGGACGTCGGCCAGCGCATCCTCGGTAGTATAGTGGTCAGTATCCCCGCCTGTCACGCGGGAGACCGGGGTTCGATTCCCCGCCGGGGAGATGCAATTTTTATTTCGCATGTTCGCTCAAATTATGACCAACGATCGCGAGAATGATACTTGCCTTTCGGAACGACGATTGCGAATTCTGCACAATCGTAAATAAAGTCCCGCATACTCGAAAATATCTTTGGAATTACCTTCCCCAGGGCAACGGTATTTCAAAGCAACATTCGATCGTTTTGCTCGCCATTTACGCTCTATTTGGGCGACACCGACAATCTGGTAAATCACGCTACATGCTAAATACTTTCGATCGACGTAATAGGAAGGCAAATAATTTTAGCAGAGCGTGGTTTCGATCCACGGACCTCTGGGTTATGGGCCCAGCACGCTTCCACTGCGCCACTCTGCTCGGCTGCTAGTGCCTTCCCTTCAGCATGTCAAGTACAACACATGCCACGTCTTCTTTTAATTGCTCTCATACTTGCTGGTGAGACTTTTGAACACAGCCCAAGGCTCAAGGCTAGACTTGGCTCGACTTAGCTCGACTGGCGCTACGCTGACGCTTGCTGGAAGAGGCATTTATTGCATTTTCCCCCAACGTTCATCTGCGAGATACAGAAAAGATAACAGTGCCCTCCACCTCCAACAACGAAAAATTCGCTGTTTACCTACAAAACTCCAAGCACCAAAATACGACCCTGCCAGGATTCGAACCTGGAATCTTCTGATCCGTAATCAGACGCGTTATCCGTTGCGCCACAGGGCCCCTGCTTTACGCACACACTAGTGAAGACATTGAAGAAACGACTTGTCTCTGCTCTGGGTTTGCATGTCGTCCATTGGCAACGGCGGCGTGGGCACTGTTGCTTCTGGCGACCTGCTGGCTGCTCCTAAGGAAGGCGCCTTTCCTCCAACTGCGTGTCCGCGGTGCGCCTCCACAGCTTAGAGCTCGCCACGCATCTGCGCTCGCTGTGGGACACGTAGCAGAGGACTAGGAGCGCGTTTCCCCCCAAGTTTTTAGCGACTGCCAGCACTCAGTTTGCAAGTAATCGTACCTAATGTAAAAAGAGGAGCATGAAGCGTTTGTAGGCAGTTGCCAAAGTCTCAGGAGAGTCTTCGGTGACAGTCACATGGTGCACGTTTGGCCACTACACGTTTACAAACAGCGCTACTGAGAGACGAAATGCTGTAGCCCCAGTGGCGCAATTGGTTAGCGCACGGTACTTATAAGGCAGTCGCCGTGAGCAATGCCGGGGTTGTGAGTTCAAGCCTCACCTGGGGCACATTTTGTTTCTTAGCACCTGACCTTTTTGAAAATGCTCCTGACGACAGATTTTAAAGGAATCACGTGGTTACTCAAATTTTAGAGATGTACGCAAGCCACAGAACACGCCGTCCTCGGTAGTATAGTGGTTAGCATCCCCGCCTGTCACGCGGGAGACCGGGCTTCGATTGCCCGCCGGGGAGATGTGTTTCATTTTTAGTAACTGTCATGACATTTGTCGGACTTTTTTTTTTTTTTTTTTTTTTTTTTTTTTTTTTTCTTCTTGTTTTTTTTTTTTTTTTTTTGTGAGGCGGCATCGTGTGTCGTGTCGGTACAGCACAGTTTTTTTTTTTTTTTTTTTTTTTTTTTTTTTTTTTTTTTTTTTTACGCAACATACGTAACACGCAGCACTGACTGCCTCTTTCTTTTTTTTTTAACTCAACACACACGCAGCACTGACTGCCTCTTTTTTTTTTTTTTTTTTTTTTTTTTTTTTACTGACTGCCCCTTTTTTTATTAGTTATATAAGTTTTTTATTAGTTATATAAGAAAACCATTGAAAGTAGAATACTTTTAAAATTTCCTTTTCTTAAGGGTCGCTTATTGACTGAATTTTGATTACAATTAATATTAAAATATTAAGAACTTAATCACTGTCTATGATCCACGTGCCTGAGTTCTTTGATGCTTGTCAGTATCAGGCCGTCAGACGCTATCAGACAAGTTAACTTTTCCCTTTCATCCAATACCTTTCTTGCCAAAGGCTATATGTAGCATATTACCAAACTGTTTCTGGTGATTCCTGTACTTTCGTATTTTTTGATATTCATTTTCCAGATACATTTTAAATTCAATGAAATGATCTTCTCCAAGGTTGTTAAAAACATAGCTAATAAATTTACCTAGTAACCAGATAACAGCATTATTTTTGGTTTCGGGGTAGAATTTTATATCCGGTTTGTCCAGTATTGTTGTACACATATTCTTGGCCGCATACCTGGTAATTAAGATGATTTTCTCCTTCGTCCAATTCCAATACTGTAGTCGGTTCCCGCAAGTATAGCGATGTTGTAGTGTGTCATTTAACTGACAAGTGTTGCAGAGGGCAGTAGGACACAGTCCTATTGCATGGAGTCTGGCGTTGGTGCTGATTAAATTATTCACAACTTTGTACCAAGCTGATTTGACGTCCGTCGATAATACCCTACTGTTTATGTTTTTCCATATTACATCCCATTGAACCCCGCTATACTGTCTTTCAATTTTATTTATCCCTTCGTGTTTCTTGTGTTCTTCCAGAATCGCCTTTGTAGTAATGTTCTTGTTATTGATGAGCTCACTACCAAGGTAGCTTTTGACCAGGTAGTATTCCCTGACGTGTTTCAGTTGAAAATTTATTTTCCCGACATTTACCGGTGGTTCAATGCTTGCTGGTCTGACAGCGTCAAAAAGTGTCGCCGTAATACCTTCCGGGAAATCCACTATTATTGCAGTAGTTCTTTTGATGTAAAGAGCTGTAGCTTTGGTCGAAATAGCAGTTAAGGCCATACCTCCGTGTGTAATGTCCAGTGTTACTGTTCTAACGTCCACTCTGAAAATTTCCCCTTTCCAGAGAAAGTTGGTAAGTCTGGACATGATAGATTTGGCTATCATTTTTGGAATGGGGAAAATTTGTGCCATGAAGAATGCTTTCGATAGGATACATGTATTTATGTACTTCACTCTTTGGAATTGATCCATGTTACGAAGGGAATTGTCAATTAGCGCACCTTGAATTTTCACGGAAATATCTCTCCAGTTGTTAGCTATCATCTTTAAGATGGAAGCAGACAGCTTAACTCCAATCGTCTTATGTTCCACAGATTTTTCCGCCCAACCGATGTGAACATGCTCAAGGCCTTGAATATTCAAAAATTTACTCTTAGCGGTATTTATTTTCGCTCCCGAAACTGAGCAGTACCGTTCCAGCTCCACCTCCAGACTGGTTACATCATCTGCGTTCCGAACAACCACCCCTACGTCATCTGCGTAAGCACCAATCACAGTTTTGTGGCCTGCAAGCGTTAATCCAGTAAGAGTAGTCTGTACTCGATGTAGAAAAGGTTCGAGTGATATGACAAACAGTAGCATCGGGAGGGGGCTGCCTTGGGGGATGCCTCTCCTGATCTGTATTGGTTTTGTTAACTGACAATTAACAGAAACATGAGCTGTTAAACCCATTACTACATTTTTAATTACATCAACAACTTTGGGAGTGAAGCCCATCCTAGTCATAGTCTCTGACAAATACCTGTGGTTAACGACGTCAAATGCCTTATTAAAATCAATAAATAGCAGGCCACACCTTAATTTAGTTGCACAAGCCAGAGCTATCACATCTCGATACTGAGCTGCCGTTTGAAAAATTGTCCTCCCGTAAGAACAGGTTTGATATCTGCCAATTAAATTACCAGTGAGTGGGATCAATCTTTTATGGATAGCTCGTGCGACTATCTTGTAGTCGGAGTTGAGTAAAGAGATGGGTCGAAGGTTGTTGATCTGTTTACATCCTCTGTTCTTCGGAATTAGCACGATTTTACATTCTTTAAATTCTAACGGAACGGACTTGCCGTGTAATACTTCATTTACTATTTCTGTTATTTTGTCTCCTATCAAGCCCCAGTATCGATCATAAAATTCAATGGGCAGCCCGTCGGGACCTGCAGATTTTTTTGTTGGAGAGTGTCTTACGATGTCTAACACATCTTCTGTACTAAAATGTCGAACCACAGCGTCATTATCTTCGAGAGTTATTGCTGTAGGAAAAGCATCAAAAAACTCGCCGTAGTCATCTTCATTTGTATCACCAGCACCGTAAGTGTCTTCATAGTATTGGTGTAAGGCATTTACGATATCATTCTGAGTATTAAGAATCCTGCCATCTTCACACATGAGTTCCTCCATGAAAGTTTTCCTTCTGTGCTTAGCATGCTTAATAAGATGATATAATGCAGTAGATTCTTCTTCACCAATGGAGTTAACTTTAGATTTTATTTTGAGGCCCTCCAGCTCCTGTCTCTTAAGACCGATTAATTTAGCCTTTATTTTTTTGATATCTTGTAGTCTATTGTTCACAGCATCCACTTGATTATACAAATCTCGTAACACTCCATAGTAAAATTCCATTGTGTCTTTTATCTGTTTTCTCCTCTCGATACTAAAACACATTAAAACTTTCCGCAACTTTGGTTTCGTTCGTCGTGTCCACCACTCTATCACAGTCGAGTAATTTTGTAGCGAACGTAAACACAGTTGCCATGCCTCCGTTATAGCTTCCTCTAGTTCACTGTCTGTTAGCAAGGATGTATTTAAGTGCCACTGATTCCTAAATCGGCGACTTGGTTGAGGTTTCAGATTTATACATGCAAGAACAGCACTGTGGTCGGAAAAGATAGCAGGGATTGTTTCAACTGTTAACAAACTAGGAACGAGGCTACTGGAGACATATATTCTGTCTATCCTGCTACAAGAAACCTGAGTGATGTAGGTAAACTTGACTAGAGTTGGAAACTTAACTTCCCAAGCATCTTCCATCTTCAGATCATTTACAAGTTTTTTAAGTTCATTACAAAAATTAAAATTTGGCATTTGGTCCTTACGGTTAAGTACGCAGTTAAAATCACCTCCTAGTATTAGATGTTGCGGGTCTTTTCTAAGCAAATAAATAATATCGTCCTTATAAAATGCAGATCTTTGTGAACGATACGAACTTCCGGAGGGAGCATATATATTTACTACAGAGACACCTTGAATATCCACACCAATGCCTCTTCCTGATTCGAGTTGTTCAACGTTTGTCACCGGAATCCCTTCTCGCACTAAAATTGCTGTGCCTGAGTGCAATTCAGGTGCGTAATTTACTACAGCAACGAAACCTGCTATCTCAATTTGAGGCAAAGCCACCTCTTGTAGAAGAGCAATGTCTGTGCTGGAATCATATAAAAATTGCTTCAGTGCAGCTAGTTTAGTATCCGATTGAATCTTATTTACATTGATAGTAGTAACGTTAAAAGCCTGTAACATTTCAAGTGCCGATGTAAGATGACAAGGAGTATATGAAGACAATACTATTTGTAAAACCAAACATTGAAAAACGGCTTGTACAGAACTGGAAAACAAGTGAATATAAATTATAGCAGATTAAGAGTAACACAATTATAGACTTCCTACTAACACGCCCAGTTGGACGAAATTTTCCCATTAGTCGTTACTTTTGTGGGGGGGGGGGGGGGGGAGGATCGTCCAGTTTGTTATAATTCTCGGGTGCAAGTCCCTCTCTCACAATTTCATAACGAATATTTTTAGGTTTGGTATCTGTTTTTTCTTGACTCGTATTCTTAGACTGCAAGTCGGTCTTCCCTACCTTTGACTTCCCTGGCGGTCGTGCAACGGAAAGATTCGGCTGTGGTTTAAGTCTGCGTCTTGTAAATTCATGAGTAGCAGGAGGCGTGTCAGAAGCCACCGCGCTCGCTGTTGTGGCTGCTGGCGGTCGGCCGTCAGTGGTGTGCGCGGTATCTCCCGCTTCATCGTGTTGCCGGACTTTGTTTTGGCAGTGCTGTTTGTCAACTTCTTCGGGCACGGCGGGCGGAAGCAACGGTTGTGCCTCGGCCGCGGCGCGCGGCGTTGTTATTGTTTCCGGGGTCACGGCCATCATATCAGCATCCACCGGTACTTCATTTGAAACGGCCTGCATTTCCGATTCCACCTGCATACTGTCATGTTGAACTACTGCCACTACATTTGATGGCCTAGGTTTCCTGGCCGCATGAGAATTTTTTGACAATTCCTCGTCTGAATAATCATCGACGTGTTCAAGAGGGCGTTTCTTTTTCTGTACTTCGGTTTCATTTACAGGAACTATAGGACTCGATGGCACAACTAACGGAGGGAAATCTTTTTTAACAGAATCTTGGACTTCAGAAGGATTCGCATTAACTGCATCTGCTCCTGAACCCACAGTTGTATTGGAACCGAGAACCTCACTTAAGGTTAATTTGCGCCGCTGCATTAAGGTCGGTTTTAAGACAAAAACACGACGGGTGCAATCTTGCCGTAAGTGTCCGGGTTCGTTGCACACGTGACAGGTCGGTGTTTGGCCATTGTATATCACATGGGCTTTATATCCTTCGACTGTAATGTAAGACGGAATATTCGTCTTCACTTCCATTTCAACTTGTCGAACTCCACTAAAAGCCTGCAGTCGGTACTTGGTTCCCCATCTTTCGTTCACGACTTCTTTAACATCCCCAAACTTTGAAAGGGCCTCTTTAATCCGCTCATTATCAAGTTCAATGGGCAAATTTAAGACACGAACGGTTTTGAAATCAGCATCTGCACGCCTAATTGACACTTTGCTTTTAGTGCCGTCTCTGTGCGTAAATTCTACTTGATTACCAAAGGCAGCCCGTATTCTATCAACTTCTGATGGGCTATGAAATTTTAAAAATAGGCAGTAGTTATCCGAGTCAAGCTGGATAGTATGTATATCATCATTACTGATGCCGATTACCTCAACAAGCCAGTCGTCAATCTCTAGCCGGGTAGGTTGCACTCGCCGGGTTTCCTTGTTGAAACTAAACACCAGATTATTCTTCCTGAGGTTTTTAGCCATGATGATCAGTTGCCGATGGATTTCGGGCAAAACCGGAAATCCGCAGAACGACGAATACTCGCCGTATTAACAGACGAAACACACACGAAACAAAAGTAGAATGACGCAACAGTAAATCACTATCACAATAACAACAAGCAGAACACAACAAGCACTGGCGTAAACACTATCTACGCGGAGCGGAAAGCAGAGACGTCCGAACGCGGCGAAAGCTCAAGCCAGACTGAGACTTGGTGTGCGACTTGTATGGAAAGCAGCAGAGTGTGGCGCCAACTCAGGGGACGTCGGCCAGCGCATCCTCGGTAGTATAGTGGTCAGTATCCCCGCCTGTCACGCGGGAGACCGGGGTTCGATTCCCCGCCGGGGAGATGCAATTTTTATTTCGCATGTTCGCTCAAATTATGACCAACGATCGCGAGAATGATACTTGCCTTTCGGAACGACGATTGCGAATTCTGCACAATCGTAAATAAAGTCCCGCATACTCGAAAATATCTTTGGAATTACCTTCCCCAGGGCAACGGTATTTCAAAGCAACATTCGATCGTTTTGCTCGCCATTTACGCTCTATTTGGGCGACACCGACAATCTGGTAAATCACGCTACATGCTAAATACTTTCGATCGACGTAATAGGAAGGCAAATAATTTTAGCAAGAGCGTGGTTTCGATCCACGGACCTCTGGGTTATGGGCCCAGCACGCTTCCACTGCGCCACTCTGCTCGGCTGCTAGTGCCTTCCCTTCAGCATGTCAAGTACAACACATGCCACGTCTTCTTTTAATTGCTCTCATACTTGCTGGTGAGACTTTTGTACACAGCCCAAGGCTCAAGGCTAGACTTGGCTCGACTTAGCTCGACTGGCGCTACGCTGACGCTTGCTGGAAGAGGCATTTATTGCATTTTCCCCCAACGTTCATCTGCGAGATACAGAAAAGATAACAGTGCCCTCCACCTCCAACAACGAAAAATTCGCTGTTTACCTACAAAACTCCAAGCACCAAAATACGACCCTGCCAGGATTCGAACCTGGAATCTTCTGATCCGTAATCAGACGCGTTATCCGTTGCGCCACAGGGCCCCTGCTTTACGCACACACTAGTGAAGACATTGAAGAAACGACTTGTCTCTGCTCTGGGTTTGCATGTCGTCCATTGGCAACGGCGGCGTGGGCACTGTTGCTTCTGGCGACCTGCTGGCTGCTCCTAAGGAAGGCGCCTTTCCTCCAACTGCGTGTCCGCGGTGCGCCTCCACAGCTTAGAGCTCGCCACGCATCTGCGCTCGCTGTGGGACACGTAGCAGAGGACTAGGAGCGCGTTTCCCCCCAAGTTTTTAGCGACTGCCAGCACTCAGTTTGCAAGTAATCGTACCTAATGTAAAAAGAGGAGCATGAAGCGTTTGTAGGCAGTTGCCAAAGTCTCAGGAGAGTCTTCGGTGACAGTCACATGGTGCACGTTTGGCCAATACACGTTTACAAACAGCGCTACTGAGAGACGAAATGCTGTAGCCCCAGTGGCGCAATTGGTTAGCGCACGGTACTTATAAGGCAGTCGCCGTGAGCAATGCCGGGGTTGTGAGTTCAAGCCTCACCTGGGGCACATTTTGTTTCTTAGCACCTGACCTTTTTGAAAATGCTCCTGACGACAGATTTTAAAGGAATCACGTGGTTACTCAAATTTTAGAGATGTACGCAAGCCACAGAACACGCCGTCCTCGGTAGTATAGTGGTTAGCATCCCCGCCTGTCACGCGGGAGACCGGGCTTCGATTGCCCGCCGGGGAGATGTGTTTCATTTTTAGTAACTGTCATGACATTTGTCGGACTTGGTGTGCGACTTGTATGGAAAGCAGCAGAGTGTGGCGCCAACTCAGGGGACGTCGGCCAGCGCATCCTCGGTAGTATAGTGGTCAGTATCCCCGCCTGTCACGCGGGAGACCGGGGTTCGATTCCCCGCCGGGGAGATGCAATTTTTATTTCGCATGTTCGCTCAAATTATGACCAACGATCGCGAGAATGATACTTGCCTTTCGGAACGACGATTGCGAATTCTGCACAATCGTAAATAAAGTCCCGCATACTCGAAAATATCTTTGGAATTACCTTCCCCAGGGCAACGGTATTTCAAAGCAACATTCGATCGTTTTGCTCGCCATTTACGCTCTATTTGGGCGACACCGACAATCTGGTAAATCACGCTACATGCTAAATACTTTCGATCGACGTAATAGGAAGGCAAATAATTTTAGCAGAGCGTGGTTTCGATCCACGGACCTCTGGGTTATGGGCCCAGCACGCTTCCACTGCGCCACTCTGCTCGGCTGCTAGTGCCTTCCCTTCAGCATGTCAAGTACAACACATGCCACGTCTTCTTTTAATTGCTCTCATACTTGCTGGTGAGACTTTTGAACACAGCCCAAGGCTCAAGGCTAGACTTGGCTCGACTTAGCTCGACTGGCGCTACGCTGACGCTTGCTGGAAGAGGCATTTATTGCATTTTCCCCCAACGTTCATCTGCGAGATACAGAAAAGATAACAGTGCCCTCCACCTCCAACAACGAAAAATTCGCTGTTTACCTACAAAACTCCAAGCACCAAAATACGACCCTGCCAGGATTCGAACCTGGAATCTTCTGATCCGTAATCAGACGCGTTATCCGTTGCGCCACAGGGCCCCTGCTTTACGCACACACTAGTGAAGACATTGAAGAAACGACTTGTCTCTGCTCTGGGTTTGCATGTCGTCCATTGGCAACGGCGGCGTGGGCACTGTTGCTTCTGGCGACCTGCTGGCTGCTCCTAAGGAAGGCGCCTTTCCTCCAACTGCGTGTCCGCGGTGCGCCTCCACAGCTTAGAGCTCGCCACGCATCTGCGCTCGCTGTGGGACACGTAGCAGAGGACTAGGAGCGCGTTTCCCCCCAAGTTTTTAGCGACTGCCAGCACTCAGTTTGCAAGTAATCGTACCTAATGTAAAAAGAGGAGCATGAAGCGTTTGTAGGCAGTTGCCAAAGTCTCAGGAGAGTCTTCGGTGACAGTCACATGGTGCACGTTTGGCCACTACACGTTTACAAACAGCGCTACTGAGAGACGAAATGCTGTAGCCCCAGTGGCGCAATTGGTTAGCGCACGGTACTTATAAGGCAGTCGCCGTGAGCAATGCCGGGGTTGTGAGTTCAAGCCTCACCTGGGGCACATTTTGTTTCTTAGCACCTGACCTTTTTGAAAATGCTCCTGACGACAGATTTTAAAGGAATCACGTGGTTACTCAAATTTTAGAGATGTACGCAAGCCACAGAACACGCCGTCCTCGGTAGTATAGTGGTTAGCATCCCCGCCTGTCACGCGGGAGACCGGGCTTCGATTGCCCGCCGGGGAGATGTGTTTCATTTTTAGTAACTGTCATGACATTTGTCGGACTTGGTGTGCGACTTGTATGGAAAGCAGCAGAGTGTGGCGCCAACTCAGGGGACGTCGGCCAGCGCATCCTCGGTAGTATAGTGGTCAGTATCCCCGCCTGTCACGCGGGAGACCGGGGTTCGATTCCCCGCCGGGGAGATGCAATTTTTATTTCGCATGTTCGCTCAAATTATGACCAACGATCGCGAGAATGATACTTGCCTTTCGGAACGACGATTGCGAATTCTGCACAATCGTAAATAAAGTCCCGCATACTCGAAAATATCTTTGGAATTACCTTCCCCAGGGCAACGGTATTTCAAAGCAACATTCGATCGTTTTGCTCGCCATTTACGCTCTATTTGGGCGACACCGACAATCTGGTAAATCACGCTACATGCTAAATACTTTCGATCGACGTAATAGGAAGGCAAATAATTTTAGCAGAGCGTGGTTTCGATCCACGGACCTCTGGGTTATGGGCCCAGCACGCTTCCACTGCGCCACTCTGCTCGGCTGCTAGTGCCTTCCCTTCAGCATGTCAAGTACAACACATGCCACGTCTTCTTTTAATTGCTCTCATACTTGCTGGTGAGACTTTTGAACACAGCCCAAGG
The DNA here is from genome assembly GCA_026315105.1 of Locusta migratoria. Classification (NCBI taxonomy): domain Eukaryota; kingdom Metazoa; phylum Arthropoda; class Insecta; order Orthoptera; family Acrididae; genus Locusta; species Locusta migratoria. The sequence goes on along the minus strand of CM048751.1, from coordinate 152,755,206 downwards.
CTCAAGGCTAGACTTGGCTCGACTTGGCTCGACTTGGCTCGACTTGGCTCGACTTGGCTCGCTCGACTTGGCTCGACTTGGCTCGACTGACGCTACGCTGACGCTTGCTGGAAGAGGCATTTATTGCATTTTCCCCCAACGTTCATCTGCGAGATACAGAAAAGATAACAGTGCCCTCCACCTCCAACAACGAAAAATTCGCTGTTTACCTACAAAACTCCAAGCACCAAAATACGACCCTGCCAGGATTCGAACCTGGAATCTTCTGATCCGTAATCAGACGCGTTATCCGTTGCGCCACAGGGCCCCTGCTTTACGCACACACTAGTGAAGACATTGAAGAAACGACTTGTCTCTGCTCTGGGTTTGCATGTCGTCCATTGGCAACGGCGGCGTGGGCACTGTTGCTTCTGGCGACCTGCTGGCTGCTCCTAAGGAAGGCGCCTTTCCTCCAACTGCGTGTCCGCGGTGCGCCTCCACAGCTTAGAGCTCGCCACGCATCTGCGCTCGCTGTGGGACACGTAGCAGAGGACTAGGAGCGCGTTTCCCCCCAAGTTTTTAGCGACTGCCAGCACTCAGTTTGCAAGTAATCGTACCTAATGTAAAAAGAGGAGCATGAAGCGTTTGTAGGCAGTTGCCAAAGTCTCAGGAGAGTCTTCGGTGACAGTCACATGGTGCACGTTTGGCCACTACACGTTTACAAACAGCGCTACTGAGAGACGAAATGCTGTAGCCCCAGTGGCGCAATTGGTTAGCGCACGGTACTTATAAGGCAGTCGCCGTGAGCAATGCCGGGGTTGTGAGTTCAAGCCTCACCTGGGGCACATTTTGTTTCTTAGCACCTGACCTTTTTGAAAATGCTCCTGACGACAGATTTTAAAGGAATCACGTGGTTACTCAAATTTTAGAGATGTACGCAAGCCACAGAACACGCCGTCCTCGGTAGTATAGTGGTTAGCATCCCCGCCTGTCACGCGGGAGACCGGGCTTCGATTGCCCGCCGGGGAGATGTGTTTCATTTTTAGTAACTGTCATGACATTTGTCGGACTTGGTGTGCGACTTGTATGGAAAGCAGCAGAGTGTGGCGCCAACTCAGGGGACGTCGGCCAGCGCATCCTCGGTAGTATAGTGGTCAGTATCCCCGCCTGTCACGCGGGAGACCGGGGTTCGATTCCCCGCCGGGGAGATGCAATTTTTATTTCGCATGTTCGCTCAAATTATGACCAACGATCGCGAGAATGATACTTGCCTTTCGGAACGACGATTGCGAATTCTGCACAATCGTAAATAAAGTCCCGCATACTCGAAAATATCTTTGGAATTACCTTCCCCAGGGCAACGGTATTTCAAAGCAACATTCGATCGTTTTGCTCGCCATTTACGCTCTATTTGGGCGACACCGACAATCTGGTAAATCACGCTACATGCTAAATACTTTCGATCGACGTAATAGGAAGGCAAATAATTTTAGCAGAGCGTGGTTTCGATCCACGGACCTCTGGGTTATGGGCCCAGCACGCTTCCACTGCGCCACTCTGCTCGGCTGCTAGTGCCTTCCCTTCAGCATGTCAAGTACAACACATGCCACGTCTTCTTTTAATTGCTCTCATACTTGCTGGTGAGACTTTTGAACACAGCCCAAGGCTCAAGGCTAGACTTGGCTCGACTTAGCTCGACTGGCGCTACGCTGACGCTTGCTGGAAGAGGCATTTATTGCATTTTCCCCCAACGTTCATCTGCGAGATACAGAAAAGATAACAGTGCCCTCCACCTCCAACAACGAAAAATTCGCTGTTTACCTACAAAACTCCAAGCACCAAAATACGACCCTGCCAGGATTCGAACCTGGAATCTTCTGATCCGTAATCAGACGCGTTATCCGTTGCGCCACAGGGCCCCTGCTTTACGCACACACTAGTGAAGACATTGAAGAAACGACTTGTCTCTGCTCTGGGTTTGCATGTCGTCCATTGGCAACGGCGGCGTGGGCACTGTTGCTTCTGGCGACCTGCTGGCTGCTCCTAAGGAAGGCGCCTTTCCTCCAACTGCGTGTCCGCGGTGCGCCTCCACAGCTTAGAGCTCGCCACGCATCTGCGCTCGCTGTGGGACACGTAGCAGAGGACTAGGAGCGCGTTTCCCCCCAAGTTTTTAGCGACTGCCAGCACTCAGTTTGCAAGTAATCGTACCTAATGTAAAAAGAGGAGCATGAAGCGTTTGTAGGCAGTTGCCAAAGTCTCAGGAGAGTCTTCGGTGACAGTCACATGGTGCACGTTTGGCCACTACACGTTTACAAACAGCGCTACTGAGAGACGAAATGCTGTAGCCCCAGTGGCGCAATTGGTTAGCGCACGGTACTTATAAGGCAGTCGCCGTGAGCAATGCCGGGGTTGTGAGTTCAAGCCTCACCTGGGGCACATTTTGTTTCTTAGCACCTGACCTTTTTGAAAATGCTCATGACGACAGATTTTAAAGGAATCACGTGGTTACTCAAATTTTAGAGATGTACGCAAGCCACAGAACACGCCGTCCTCGGTAGTATAGTGGTTAGCATCCCCGCCTGTCACGCGGGAGACCGGGCTTCGATTGCCCGCCGGGGAGATGTGTTTCATTTTTAGTAACTGTCATGACATTTGTCGGACTTGGTGTGCGACTTGTATGGAAAGCAGCAGAGTGTGGCGCCAACTCAGGGGACGTCGGCCAGCGCATCCTCGGTAGTATAGTGGTCAGTATCCCCGCCTGTCACGCGGGAGACCGGGGTTCGATTCCCCGCCGGGGAGATGCAATTTTTATTTCGCATGTTCGCTCAAATTATGACCAACGATCGCGAGAATGATACTTGCCTTTCGGAACGACGATTGCGAATTCTGCACAATCGTAAATAAAGTCCCGCATACTCGAAAATATCTTTGGAATTACCTTCCCCAGGGCAACGGTATTTCAAAGCAACATTCGATCGTTTTGCTCGCCATTTACGCTCTATTTGGGCGACACCGACAATCTGGTAAATCACGCTACATGCTAAATACTTTCGATCGACGTAATAGGAAGGCAAATAATTTTAGCAGAGCGTGGTTTCGATCCACGGACCTCTGGGTTATGGGCCCAGCACGCTTCCACTGCGCCACTCTGCTCGGCTGCTAGTGCCTTCCCTTCAGCATGTCAAGTACAACACATGCCACGTCTTCTTTTAATTGCTCTCATACTTGCTGGTGAGACTTTTGAACACAGCCCAAGGCTCAAGGCTAGACTTGGCTCGACTTAGCTCGACTGGCGCTACGCTGACGCTTGCTGGAAGAGGCATTTATTGCATTTTCCCCCAACGTTCATCTGCGAGATACAGAAAAGATAACAGTGCCCTCCACCTCCAACAACGAAAAATTCGCTGTTTACCTACAAAACTCCAAGCACCAAAATACGACCCTGCCAGGATTCGAACCTGGAATCTTCTGATCCGTAATCAGACGCGTTATCCGTTGCGCCACAGGGCCCCTGCTTTACGCACACACTAGTGAAGACATTGAAGAAACGACTTGTCTCTGCTCTGGGTTTGCATGTCGTCCATTGGCAACGGCGGCGTGGGCACTGTTGCTTCTGGCGACCTGCTGGCTGCTCCTAAGGAAGGCGCCTTTCCTCCAACTGCGTGTCCGCGGTGCGCCTCCACAGCTTAGAGCTCGCCACGCATCTGCGCTCGCTGTGGGACACGTAGCAGAGGACTAGGAGCGCGTTTCCCCCCAAGTTTTTAGCGACTGCCAGCACTCAGTTTGCAAGTAATCGTACCTAATGTAAAAAGAGGAGCATGAAGCGTTTGTAGGCAGTTGCCAAAGTCTCAGGAGAGTCTTCGGTGACAGTCACATGGTGCACGTTTGGCCACTACACGTTTACAAACAGCGCTACTGAGAGACGAAATGCTGTAGCCCCAGTGGCGCAATTGGTTAGCGCACGGTACTTATAAGGCAGTCGCCGTGAGCAATGCCGGGGTTGTGAGTTCAAGCCTCACCTGGGGCACATTTTGTTTCTTAGCACCTGACCTTTTTGAAAATGCTCCTGACGACAGATTTTAAAGGAATCACGTGGTTACTCAAATTTTAGAGATGTACGCAAGCCACAGAACACGTCGTCCTCGGTAGTATAGTGGTTAGCATCCCCGCCTGTCACGCGGGAGACCGGGCTTCGATTGCCCGCCGGGGAGATGTGTTTCATTTTTAGTAACTGTCATGACATTTGTCGGACTTGGTGTGCGACTTGTATGGAAAGCAGCAGAGTGTGGCGCCAACTCAGGGGACGTCGGCCAGCGCATCCTCGGTAGTATAGTGGTCAGTATCCCCGCCTGTCACGCGGGAGACCGGGGTTCGATTCCCCGCCGGGGAGATGCAATTTTTATTTCGCATGTTCGCTCAAATTATGACCAACGATCGCGAGAATGATACTTGCCTTTCGGAACGACGATTGCGAATTCTGCACAATCGTAAATAAAGTCCCGCATACTCGAAAATATCTTTGGAATTACCTTCCCCAGGGCAACGGTATTTCAAAGCAACATTCGATCGTTTTGCTCGCCATTTACGCTCTATTTGGGCGACACCGACAATCTGGTAAATCACGCTACATGCTAAATACTTTCGATCGACGTAATAGGAAGGCAAATAATTTTAGCAGAGCGTGGTTTCGATCCACGGACCTCTGGGTTATGGGCCCAGCACGCTTCCACTGCGCCACTCTGCTCGGCTGCTAGTGCCTTCCCTTCAGCATGTCAAGTACAACACATGCCACGTCTTCTTTTAATTGCTCTCATACTTGCTGGTGAGACTTTTGAACACAGCCCAAGGCTCAAGGCTAGACTTGGCTCGACTTAGCTCGACTGGCGCTACGCTGACGCTTGCTGGAAGAGGCATTTATTGCATTTTCCCCCAACGTTCATCTGCGAGATACAGAAAAGATAACAGTGCCCTCCACCTCCAACAACGAAAAATTCGCTGTTTACCTACAAAACTCCAAGCACCAAAATACGACCCTGCCAGGATTCGAACCTGGAATCTTCTGATCCGTAATCAGACGCGTTATCCGTTGCGCCACAGGGCCCCTGCTTTACGCACACACTAGTGAAGACATTGAAGAAACGACTTGTCTCTGCTCTGGGTTTGCATGTCGTCCATTGGCAACGGCGGCGTGGGCACTGTTGCTTCTGGCGACCTGCTGGCTGCTCCTAAGGAAGGCGCCTTTCCTCCAACTGCGTGTCCGCGGTGCGCCTCCACAGCTTAGAGCTCGCCACGCATCTGCGCTCGCTGTGGGACACGTAGCAGAGGACTAGGAGCGCGTTTCCCCCCAAGTTTTTAGCGACTGCCAGCACTCAGTTTGCAAGTAATCGTACCTAATGTAAAAAGAGGAGCATGAAGCGTTTGTAGGCAGTTGCCAAAGTCTCAGGAGAGTCTTCGGTGACAGTCACATGGTGCACGTTTGGCCACTACACGTTTACAAACAGCGCTACTGAGAGACGAAATGCTGTAGCCCCAGTGGCGCAATTGGTTAGCGCACGGTACTTATAAGGCAGTCGCCGTGAGCAATGCCGGGGTTGTGAGTTCAAGCCTCACCTGGGGCACATTTTGTTTCTTAGCACCTGACCTTTTTGAAAATGCTCCTGACGACAGATTTTAAAGGAATCACGTGGTTACTCAAATTTTAGAGATGTACGCAAGCCACAGAACACGTCGTCCTCGGTAGTATAGTGGTTAGCATCCCCGCCTGTCACGCGGGAGACCGGGCTTCGATTGCCCGCCGGGGAGATGTGTTTCATTTTTAGTAACTGTCATGACATTTGTCGGACTTGGTGTGCGACTTGTATGGAAAGCAGCAGAGTGTGGCGCCAACTCAGGGGACGTCGGCCAGCGCATCCTCGGTAGTATAGTGGTCAGTATCCCCGCCTGTCACGCGGGAGACCGGGGTTCGATTCCCCGCCGGGGAGATGCAATTTTTATTTCGCATGTTCGCTCAAATTATGACCAACGATCGCGAGAATGATACTTGCCTTTCGGAACGACGATTGCGAATTCTGCACAATCGTAAATAAAGTCCCGCATACTCGAAAATATCTTTGGAATTACCTTCCCCAGGGCAACGGTATTTCAAAGCAACATTCGATCGTTTTGCTCGCCATTTACGCTCTATTTGGGCGACACCGACAATCTGGTAAATCACGCTACATGCTAAATACTTTCGATCGACGTAATAGGAAGGCAAATAATTTTAGCAGAGCGTGGTTTCGATCCACGGACCTCTGGGTTATGGGCCCAGCACGCTTCCACTGCGCCACTCTGCTCGGCTGCTAGTGCCTTCCCTTCAGCATGTCAAGTACAACACATGCCACGTCTTCTTTTAATTGCTCTCATACTTGCTGGTGAGACTTTTGAACACAGCCCAAGGCTCAAGGCTAGACTTGGCTCGACTTGGCTCGACTTGGCTCGACTGACGCTACGCTGACGCTTGCTGGAAGAGGCATTTATTGCATTTTCCCCCAACGTTCATCTGCGAGATACAGAAAAGATAACAGTGCCCTCCACCTCCAACAACGAAAAATTCGCTGTTTACCTACAAAACTCCAAGCACCAAAATACGACCCTGCCAGGATTCGAACCTGGAATCTTCTGATCCGTAATCAGACGCGTTATCCGTTGCGCCACAGGGCCCCTGCTTTACGCACACACTAGTGAAGACATTGAAGAAACGACTTGTCTCTGCTCTGGGTTTGCATGTCGTCCATTGGCAACGGCGGCGTGGGCACTGTTGCTTCTGGCGACCTGCTGGCTGCTCCTAAGGAAGGCGCCTTTCCTCCAACTGCGTGTCCGCGGTGCGCCTCCACAGCTTAGAGCTCGCCACGCATCTGCGCTCGCTGTGGGACACGTAGCAGAGGACTAGGAGCGCGTTTCCCCCCAAGTTTTTAGCGACTGCCAGCACTCAGTTTGCAAGTAATCGTACCTAATGTAAAAAGAGGAGCATGAAGCGTTTGTAGGCAGTTGCCAAAGTCTCAGGAGAGTCTTCGGTGACAGTCACATGGTGCACGTTTGGCCACTACACGTTTACAAACAGCGCTACTGAGAGACGAAATGCTGTAGCCCCAGTGGCGCAATTGGTTAGCGCACGGTACTTATAAGGCAGTCGCCGTGAGCAATGCCGGGGTTGTGAGTTCAAGCCTCACCTGGGGCACATTTTGTTTCTTAGCACCTGACCTTTTTGAAAATGCTCCTGACGACAGATTTTAAAGGAATCACGTGGTTACTCAAATTTTAGAGATGTACGCAAGCCACAGAACACGTCGTCCTCGGTAGTATAGTGGTTAGCATCCCCGCCTGTCACGCGGGAGACCGGGCTTCGATTGCCCGCCGGGGAGATGTGTTTCATTTTTAGTAACTGTCATGACATTTGTCGGACTTGGTGTGCGACTTGTATGGAAAGCAGCAGAGTGTGGCGCCAACTCAGGGGACGTCGGCCAGCGCATCCTCGGTAGTATAGTGGTCAGTATCCCCGCCTGTCACGCGGGAGACCGGGGTTCGATTCCCCGCCGGGGAGATGCAATTTTTATTTCGCATGTTCGCTCAAATTATGACCAACGATCGCGAGAATGATACTTGCCTTTCGGAACGACGATTGCGAATTCTGCACAATCGTAAATAAAGTCCCGCATACTCGAAAATATCTTTGGAATTACCTTCCCCAGGGCAACGGTATTTCAAAGCAACATTCGATCGTTTTGCTCGCCATTTACGCTCTATTTGGGCGACACCGACAATCTGGTAAATCACGCTACATGCTAAATACTTTCGATCGACGTAATAGGAAGGCAAATAATTTTAGCAGAGCGTGGTTTCGATCCACGGACCTCTGGGTTATGGGCCCAGCACGCTTCCACTGCGCCACTCTGCTCGGCTGCTAGTGCCTTCCCTTCAGCATGTCAAGTACAACACATGCCACGTCTTCTTTTAATTGCTCTCATACTTGCTGGTGAGACTTTTGAACACAGCCCAAGGCTCAAGGCTAGACTTGGCTCGACTTGGCTCGACTTGGCTCGACTGACGCTACGCTGACGCTTGCTGGAAGAGGCATTTATTGCATTTTCCCCCAACGTTCATCTGCGAGATACAGAAAAGATAACAGTGCCCTCCACCTCCAACAACGAAAAATTCGCTGTTTACCTACAAAACTCCAAGCACCAAAATACGACCCTGCCAGGATTCGAACCTGGAATCTTCTGATCCGTAATCAGACGCGTTATCCGTTGCGCCACAGGGCCCCTGCTTTACGCACACACTAGTGAAGACATTGAAGAAACGACTTGTCTCTGCTCTGGGTTTGCATGTCGTCCATTGGCAACGGCGGCGTGGGCACTGTTGCTTCTGGCGACCTGCTGGCTGCTCCTAAGGAAGGCGCCTTTCCTCCAACTGCGTGTCCGCGGTGCGCCTCCACAGCTTAGAGCTCGCCACGCATCTGCGCTCGCTGTGGGACACGTAGCAGAGGACTAGGAGCGCGTTTCCCCCCAAGTTTTTAGCGACTGCCAGCACTCAGTTTGCAAGTAATCGTACCTAATGTAAAAAGAGGAGCATGAAGCGTTTGTAGGCAGTTGCCAAAGTCTCAGGAGAGTCTTCGGTGACAGTCACATGGTGCACGTTTGGCCACTACACGTTTACAAACAGCGCTACTGAGAGACGAAATGCTGTAGCCCCAGTGGCGCAATTGGTTAGCGCACGGTACTTATAAGGCAGTCGCCGTGAGCAATGCCGGGGTTGTGAGTTCAAGCCTCACCTGGGGCACATTTTGTTTCTTAGCACCTGACCTTTTTGAAAATGCTCCTGACGACAGATTTTAAAGGAATCACGTGGTTACTCAAATTTTAGAGATGTACGCAAGCCACAGAACACGTCGTCCTCGGTAGTATAGTGGTTAGCATCCCCGCCTGTCACGCGGGAGACCGGGCTTCGATTGCCCGCCGGGGAGATGTGTTTCATTTTTAGTAACTGTCATGACATTTGTCGGACTTGGTGTGCGACTTGTATGGAAAGCAGCAGAGTGTGGCGCCAACTCAGGGGACGTCGGCCAGCGCATCCTCGGTAGTATAGTGGTCAGTATCCCCGCCTGTCACGCGGGAGACCGGGGTTCGATTCCCCGCCGGGGAGATGCAATTTTTATTTCGCATGTTCGCTCAAATTATGACCAACGATCGCGAGAATGATACTTGCCTTTCGGAACGACGATTGCGAATTCTGCACAATCGTAAATAAAGTCCCGCATACTCGAAAATATCTTTGGAATTACCTTCCCCAGGGCAACGGTATTTCAAAGCAACATTCGATCGTTTTGCTCGCCATTTACGCTCTATTTGGGCGACACCGACAATCTGGTAAATCACGCTACATGCTAAATACTTTCGATCGACGTAATAGGAAGGCAAATAATTTTAGCAGAGCGTGGTTTCGATCCACGGACCTCTGGGTTATGGGCCCAGCACGCTTCCACTGCGCCACTCTGCTCGGCTGCTAGTGCCTTCCCTTCAGCATGTCAAGTACAACACATGCCACGTCTTCTTTTAATTGCTCTCATACTTGCTGGTGAGACTTTTGAACACAGCCCAAGGCTCAAGGCTAGACTTGGCTCGACTTAGCTCGACTGACGCTACGCTGACGCTTGCTGGAAGAGGCATTTATTGCATTTTCCCCCAACGTTCATCTGCGAGATACAGAAAAGATAACAGTGCCCTCCACCTCCAACAACGAAAAATTCGCTGTTTACCTACAAAACTCCAAGCACCAAAATACGACCCTGCCAGGATTCGAACCTGGAATCTTCTGATCCGTAATCAGACGCGTTATCCGTTGCGCCACAGGGCCCCTGCTTTACGCACACACTAGTGAAGACATTGAAGAAACGACTTGTCTCTGCTCTGGGTTTGCATGTCGTCCATTGGCAACGGCGGCGTGGACACTGTTGCTTCTGGCGACCTGCTGGCTGCTCCTAAGGAAGGCGCCTTTCCTCCAACTGCGTGTCCGCGGTGCGCCTCCACAGCTTAGAGCTCGCCACGCATCTGCGCTCGCTGTGGGACACGTAGCAGAGGACTAGGAGCGCGTTTCCCCCCAAGTTTTTAGCGACTGCCAGCACTCAGTTTGCAAGTAATCGTACCTAATGTAAAAAGAGGAGCATGAAGCGTTTGTAGGCAGTTGCCAAAGTCTCAGGAGAGTCTTCGGTGACAGTCACATGGTGCACGTTTGGCCACTACACGTTTACAAACAGCGCTACTGAGAGACGAAATGCTGTAGCCCCAGTGGCGCAATTGGTTAGCGCACGGTACTTATAAGGCAGTCGCCGTGAGCAATGCCGGGGTTGTGAGTTCAAGCCTCACCTGGGGCACATTTTGTTTCTTAGCACCTGACCTTTTTGAAAATGCTCCTGACGACAGATTTTAAAGGAATCACGTGGTTACTCAAATTTTAGAGATGTACGCAAGCCACAGAACACGCCGTCCTCGGTAGTATAGTGGTTAGCATCCCCGCCTGTCACGCGGGAGACCGGGCTTCGATTGCCCGCCGGGGAGATGTGTTTCATTTTTAGTAACTGTCATGACATTTGTCGGACTTGGTGTGCGACTTGTATGGAAAGCAGCAGAGTGTGGCGCCAACTCAGGGGACGTCGGCCAGCGCATCCTCGGTAGTATAGTGGTCAGTATCCCCGCCTGTCACGCGGGAGACCGGGGTTCGATTCCCCGCCGGGGAGATGCAATTTTTATTTCGCATGTTCGCTCAAATTATGACCAACGATCGCGAGAATGATACTTGCCTTTCGGAACGACGATTGCGAATTCTGCACAATCGTAAATAAAGTCCCGCATACTCGAAAATATCTTTGGAATTACCTTCCCCAGGGCAACGGTATTTCAAAGCAACATTCGATCGTTTTGCTCGCCATTTACGCTCTATTTGGGCGACACCGACAATCTGGTAAATCACGCTACATGCTAAATACTTTCGATCGACGTAATAGGAAGGCAAATAATTTTAGCAGAGCGTGGTTTCGATCCACGGACCTCTGGGTTATGGGCCCAGCACGCTTCCACTGCGCCACTCTGCTCGGCTGCTAGTGCCTTCCCTTCAGCATGTCAAGTACAACACATGCCACGTCTTCTTTTAATTGCTCTCATACTTGCTGGTGAGACTTTTGAACACAGCCCAAGGCTCAAGGCTAGACTTGGCTCGACTTAGCTCGACTGGCGCTACGCTGACGCTTGCTGGAAGAGGCATTTATTGCATTTTCCCCCAACGTTCATCTGCGAGATACAGAAAAGATAACAGTGCCCTCCACCTCCAACAACGAAAAATTCGCTGTTTACCTACAAAACTCCAAGCAACAAAATACGACCCTGCCAGGATTCGAACCTGGAATCTTCTGATCCGTAATCAGACGCGTTATCCGTTGCGCCACAGGGCCCCTGCTTTACGCACACACTAGTGAAGACATTGAAGAAACGACTTGTCTCTGCTCTGGGTTTGCATGTCGTCCATTGGCAACGGCGGCGTGGGCACTGTTGCTTCTGGCGACCTGCTGGCTGCTCCTAAGGAAGGCGCCTTTCCTCCAACTGCGTGTCCGCGGTGCGCCTCCACAGCTTAGAGCTCGCCACGCATCTGCGCTCGCTGTGGGACACGTAGCAGAGGACTAGGAGCGCGTTTCCCCCCAAGTTTTTAGCGACTGCCAGCACTCAGTTTGCAAGTAATCGTACCTAATGTAAAAAGAGGAGCATGAAGCGTTTGTAGGCAGTTGCCAAAGTCTCAGGAGAGTCTTCGGTGACAGTCACATGGTGCACGTTTGGCCACTACACGTTTACAAACAGCGCTACTGAGAGACGAAATGCTGTAGCCCCAGTGGCGCAATTGGTTAGCGCACGGTACTTATAAGGCAGTCGCCGTGAGCAATGCCGGGGTTGTGAGTTCAAGCCTCACCTGGGGCACATTTTGTTTCTTAGCACCTGACCTTTTTGAAAATGCTACTGACGACAGATTTTAAAGGAATCACGTAGTTACTCAAATTTTAGAGATGTACGCAAGCCACAGAACACGTCGTCCTCGGTAGTATAGTGGTTAGCATCCCCGCCTGTCACGCGGGAGACCGGGCTTCGATTGCCCGCCGGGGAGATGTGTTTCATTTTTAGTAACTGTCATGACATTTGTCGGACTTGGTGTGCGACTTGTATGGAAAGCAGCAGAGTGTGGCGCCAACTCAGGGGACGTCGGCCAGCGCATCCTCGGTAGTATAGTGGTCAGTATCCCCGCCTGTCACGCGGGAGACCGGGGTTCGATTCCCCGCCGGGGAGATGCAATTTTTATTTCGCATGTTCGCTCAAATTATGACCAACGATCGCGAGAATGATACTTGCCTTTCGGAACGACGATTGCGAATTCTGCACAATCGTAAATAAAGTCCCGCATACTCGAAAATATCTTTGGAATTACCTTCCCCAGGGCAACGGTATTTCAAAGCAACATTCGATCGTTTTGCTCGCCATTTACGCTCTATTTGGGCGACACCGACAATCTGGTAAATCACGCTACATGCTAAATACTTTCGATCGACGTAATAGGAAGGCAAATAATTTTAGCAGAGCGTGGTTTCGATCCACGGACCTCTGGGTTATGGGCCCAGCACGCTTCCACTGCGCCACTCTGCTCGGCTGCTAGTGCCTTCCCTTCAGCATGTCAAGTACAACACATGCCACGTCTTCTTTTAATTGCTCTCATACTTGCTGGTGAGACTTTTGAACACAGCCCAAGGCTCAAGGCTAGACTTGGCTCGACTTAGCTCGACTGGCGCTACGCTGACGCTTGCTGGAAGAGGCATTTATTGCATTTTCCCCCAACGTTCATCTGCGAGATACAGAAAAGATAACAGTGCCCTCCACCTCCAACAACGAAAAATTCGCTGTTTACCTACAAAACTCCAAGCACCAAAATACGACCCTGCCAGGATTCGAACCTGGAATCTTCTGATCCGTAATCAGACGCGTTATCCGTTGCGCCACAGGGCCCCTGCTTTACGCACACACTAGTGAAGACATTGAAGAAACGACTTGTCTCTGCTCTGGGTTTGCATGTCGTCCATTGGCAACGGCGGCGTGGGCACTGTTGCTTCTGGCGACCTGCTGGCTGCTCCTAAGGAAGGCGCCTTTCCTCCAACTGCGTGTCCGCGGTGCGCCTCCACAGCTTAGAGCTCGCCACGCATCTGCGCTCGCTGTGGGACACGTAGCAGAGGACTAGGAGCGCGTTTCCCCCCAAGTTTTTAGCGACTGCCAGCACTCAGTTTGCAAGTAATCGTACCTAATGTAAAAAGAGGAGCATGAAGCGTTTGTAGGCAGTTGCCAAAGTCTCAGGAGAGTCTTCGGTGACAGTCACATGGTGCACGTTTGGCCACTACACGTTTACAAACAGCGCTACTGAGAGACGAAATGCTGTAGCCCCAGTGGCGCAATTGGTTAGCGCACGGTACTTATAAGGCAGTCGCCGTGAGCAATGCCGGGGTTGTGAGTGTCGAGCTGTCGGCGCGGGCACATCGCGCTGCGCTCCGGGCAGTGTTTACATTCGCGTCGCCTGCGCCGCCGGCGGTTTCCTGGCTGTTGTATATCGCCTGTGCGTAAGTAGCCATGGATTCGGAAGACAGAGAAAATAACGTTCAGTGTTCTTTCGATCGTTCCGTTCCTCGCCCCTCGGCATACGAGATTCATAGATGGATCCATAACGAACTGAAAATTGCTGAAAACGACCTCCTCGGACTTCAACTAGATGTTTTCTTAAACGCACTGTTTTTGAAATTGCCTAGTTCCGAAATATGTGACCAGTTAGTGAACTTTAATGGTGGCTCGCGTCCTTTCAAGCACTTAGACGGTACTGTTAGCAATGTTGTTTTGTCCCACGCAGGGTATGGACTGAGGACAGTTCGCGTGTTCAACTTGCCGTTTGAGACACGTAATCAGACTATTGCTAGAAGTTTGGCGCCGTACGGTACTGTGCACTCTGTCACAAAGGAGAAGTGGTCTGCGGCGTACGTGTATAAAGTAGACAATGGTATAAGGTCTGTACGTATGGTAGTTAGACAGCACATCCCGTCTTTTCTAATGATGGGCGGCAACCGTGCTTTTATAACGTACAGCGGCCAGCCGCAGACGTGCTCGTTTTGCCACGCCGCCGGCCACGTCAGGAACCACTGCCCGCGCAGACAGGGCCCCACACAACTGCCCCCCGGCGACGGCGGCGTCTCTTACGCGTCGGTCGCGCTCGGCGTCGTTCCTAACCGCGCACGGCTCGTCGGTGACGAAAGTGCGGCCGTACAAGATGTCGCCATGGACGTAGCGGAAGACGTAGCCGTCAGTGCGACACAACACCTGTCGTGGTGCGATGCTGTAGATGCGGAACGGGCCGCGGCGGCCGCGCGTGCAGGACGGGCGGCTGACGGGAGCGCAGGATCAGAACCCGCATCGCCAGTCGTCGTGCGTGAGGCGACCGAAGCCGCGCCGGGTGCTGAACCCGGTACCGAACAGCAGGTAGTTGGTGCCACTATTGCCTCGGATGTTCCTGTGAGTGAAGTGGATGTTTCACTTGCTCCGGCGGCGGAAATGACTCCCGTTGAGCAACTGAGTGCACAACATGTCGCTCCTGTATTTTTGGATAAGCAGTCTCCGGATGATGGTTTCGTCCCTGCGGCTCCTACTGACCGGTCAACTGAACAGCTACAGTCCGCCGCGCCCTCCGCAGTGCAGGAAGTTCAACCCTCCGCCGCCCCCGCGTTCGACTCGGTGAAGAGCCAGCGGTCGCTCGTCTCCCACGAGCAACCGGGGCCACGACGCGAGTCCAGCTCGGACGGCCGGCGCTCTCGCAGCAGCAGCGCGTCCTCCCCGGAGAAACACAAGTCCCGCCGCAGCCCTTCGCCGGACAAGCGAAAGCGGTCGCGCCAACGTGCCCGTCTCAGGAAGAAGGCTGCCACGAAATCCGCGCAGGACTCAAACCCGGGACATTGGCAGGAAGATACGGACTCCCGCAGTCAACCCGACAACATGGCCAGCTCGTCGCAAAGAAAGCGAGATGAAACGGTGCGTAAACTGCGGGAACTTCTGAACAAACAGTCTTCGCACTCTGACATGGATGTTGACAATTTGCCCGTTCGTGATTCCCAATCTGTTAAAAGGAAACTGGAATCGAGTCCGGAGGGCCGTGTTAAGCCACCGTTGCCTGGCGTCGGAATTAAACCGTCTGCGGACGTGACGATGTCGGAAACGGCGTCGGCGTCTACAACTAAACAGACACGGACTGCCCCAAGTCAGTAGCGGCGTGGGGGCGGGACTGACCAGGAGGCACGCCCACCGTCAGCTGGCGTGCTATACAGTGGACGTGACAGCCCGTTACCAACACTTTTACTTCTATTTTGATGCTGTCACTATTATTTTTAAATTCGTGTGTCCTAGTGTGTTCCAACTATATAGTATCAGATGCTTTTCTGCTCAGGTGTTGCGCTTTCACAGCCGGAAATATGACTTTTTCGCTGTGTACAAAGATCTTATCACCAATTACGGGCAACCACGAGTATTGAACATACTTCGCGTGTGTCATGACTCCGGTTTTATGTTAGATTCTTTTTTTTATTTCCATTTTGTGCTCCATCTCGGGCTTAATATCTTTGCACTGGTGACTGTTTTATGCTATGATATTTTATTTCGTGTGTATGCTCCTCTTATTTCTTGGCTTTCGCAAGACAACCATGTGTGTTATATCTGTCTCCTTACCTATGACGGTTGATCACCGCCTGTATAACATCACCACAGTCAACGTGTCGGAGATTATTGTTTCACGTGCATTGAATGACTTTCCTATCATCAACAGATGTGGTTGCAGGAAATGACACGCGAAGTGCTCAGTTTCATTTCCGGGTTCACGATCGTAGACAATGCATAGCATCTGTGACGGGGGCGGATTTTACCCTGCCTCGTCGGACACCTAACCCCATGACAGAGTGGAATGCCGCAAATGTGGCTTTCTAGGACGCACTACCCACTGTATATTCTCCCATACGACGACCTGGCTAACCGCATTTCTGCATTCTATCCAAGACGAAATTGGCTAAGTAAAGGGACAGATTGGGTTACAACTGGATGTTTGGCAATATTCATAACGATTGCTATAAAACATGCTTATGGACACATAACTGTGACGTGACTGCATAGGTAACGCTTTCAGTACCAGCGGTCCGTACCGCAACATTGCAACGTTAAAACACATCGTACACTTCTACTTTGTATTTGTTCTGCGGAACAGGTGAAATTTAGTTTTTGTTAATTACCTTTTTGTTGTTCAGAGACTTTGACTTGTTTAAATAGGAGGACATTCTTTTAATTTTCTTTCCTATTTGTCCCCAAAAGTGCGACTGAATTGTGATCTAGTGTTTTCGGAGAAGAATTTTCTGTATCTCTTTTACACTGTAGGGAGTTTATTTATTTATTTATTTATTTATATTTTCTTTGCGTTCGAAAGAAGTTTTATTTAAATTTTCACGTGGATTACAACGGTTTTCTTTCCATGGATGTCGTTAGGTTGGTTGTAGGATTGTGCAGGAGACATCCTACTAGATATCGTCTGTCATAGGTCATTTCAACAAAATGTCGAGTTTTTTTTTAACGTTAAAGTCAGTTGGGTTGAAATATTGAAGATGCCCAATCCAGAAGAGGACCTTTATTTTACAATGTGTATACTCAATTTCATTTAGGTTCTTTTCCATTAATTTATCCACTCACCAACAAGAATGCGTCGGAGTTGTATGGACGATTTCGTCGGCATCCTGTTCAAGATGGCGGATACTATGATTTTCGCACTTTCAACGGGGGAAATAACCAGCAAATTTCATGATAGCTATAGAAACTCGCCGATGAAGGCGTACTATGGAGAGCGAAAGGAAGGGGTGTAGGGGAGAAGGGAGCCCCATTAAAAAAAAAAAAAAAAAAAAAAAAAAAAAAAAAAAGCCTCACCTGGGGCACATTTTGTTTCTTAGCACCTGACCTTTTTGAAAATGCTCCTGACGACAGATTTTAAAGGAATCACGTGGTTACTCAAATTTTAGAGATGTACGCAAGCCACAGAACACGCCGTCCTCGGTAGTATAGTGGTTAGCATCCCCGCCTGTCACGCGGGAGACCGGGCTTCGATTGCCCGCCGGGGAGATGTGTTTCATTTTTAGTAACTGTCATGACATTTGTCGGACTTGGTGTGCGACTTGTATGGAAAGCAGCAGAGTGTGGCGCCAACTCAGGGGACGTCGGCCAGCGCATCCTCGGTAGTATAGTGGTCAGTATCCCCGCCTGTCACGCGGGAGACCGGGGTTCGATTCCCCGCCGGGGAGATGCAATTTTTATTTCGCATGTTCGCTCAAATTATGACCAACGATCGCGAGAATGATACTTGCCTTTCGGAACGACGATTGCGAATTCTGCACAATCGTAAATAAAGTCCCGCATACTCGAAAATATCTTTGGAATTACCTTCCCCAGGGCAACGGTATTTCAAAGCAACATTCGATCGTTTTGCTCGCCATTTACGCTCTATTTGGGCGACACCGACAATCTGGTAAATCACGCTACATGCTAAATACTTTCGATCGACGTAATAGGAAGGCAAATAATTTTAGCAGAGCGTGGTTTCGATCCACGGACCTCTGGGTTATGGGCCCAGCACGCTTCCACTGCGCCACTCTGCTCGGCTGCTAGTGCCTTCCCTTCAGCATGTCAAGTACAACACATGCCACGTCTTCTTTTAATTGCTCTCATACTTGCTGGTGAGACTTTTGAACACAGCCCAAGGCTCAAGGCTAGACTTGGCTAGACTTGGCTCGACTTAGCTCGACTGACGCTACGCTGACGCTTGCTGGAAGAGGCATTTATTGCATTTTCCCCCAACGTTCATCTGCGAGATACAGAAAAGATAACAGTGCCCTCCACCTCCAACAACGAAAAATTCGCTGTTTACCTACAAAACTCCAAGCACCAAAATACGACCCTGCCAGGATTCGAACCTGGAATCTTCTGATCCGTAATCAGACGCGTTATCCGTTGCGCCACAGGGCCCCTGCTTTACGCACACACTAGTGAAGACATTGAAGAAACGACTTGTCTCTGCTCTGGGTTTGCATGTCGTCCATTGGCAACGGCGGCGTGGGCACTGTTGCTTCTGGCGACCTGCTGGCTGCTCCTAAGGAAGGCGCCTTTCCTCCAACTGCGTGTCCGCGGTGCGCCTCCACAGCTTAGAGCTCGCCACGCATCTGCGCTCGCTGTGGGACACGTAGCAGAGGACTAGGAGCGCGTTTCCCCCCAAGTTTTTAGCGACTGCCAGCACTCAGTTTGCAAGTAATCGTACCTAATGTAAAAAGAGGAGCATGAAGCGTTTGTAGGCAGTTGCCAAAGTCTCAGGAGAGTCTTCGGTGACAGTCACATGGTGCACGTTTGGCCACTACACGTTTACAAACAGCGCTACTGAGAGACGAAATGCTGTAGCCCCAGTGGCGCAATTGGTTAGCGCACGGTACTTATAAGGCAGTCGCCGTGAGCAATGCCGGGGTTGTGAGTTCAAGCCTCACCTGGGGCACATTTTGTTTCTTAGCACCTGACCTTTTTGAAAATGCTACTGACGACAGATTTTAAAGGAATCACGTAGTTACTCAAATTTTAGAGATGTACGCAAGCCACAGAACACGTCGTCCTCGGTAGTATAGTGGTTAGCATCCCCGCCTGTCACGCGGGAGACCGGGCTTCGATTGCCCGCCGGGGAGATGTGTTTCATTTTTAGTAACTGTCATGACATTTGTCGGACTTGGTGTGCGACTTGTATGGAAAGCAGCAGAGTGTGGCGCCAACTCAGGGGACGTCGGCCAGCGCATCCTCGGTAGTATAGTGGTCAGTATCCCCGCCTGTCACGCGGGAGACCGGGGTTCGATTCCCCGCCGGGGAGATGCAATTTTTATTTCGCATGTTCGCTCAAATTATGACCAACGATCGCGAGAATGATACTTGCCTTTCGGAACGACGATTGCGAATTCTGCACAATCGTAAATAAAGTCCCGCATACTCGAAAATATCTTTGGAATTACCTTCCCCAGGGCAACGGTATTTCAAAGCAACATTCGATCGTTTTGCTCGCCATTTACGCTCTATTTGGGCGACACCGACAATCTGGTAAATCACGCTACATGCTAAATACTTTCGATCGACGTAATAGGAAGGCAAATAATTTTAGCAGAGCGTGGTTTCGATCCACGGACCTCTGGGTTATGGGCCCAGCACGCTTCCACTGCGCCACTCTGCTCGGCTGCTAGTGCCTTCCCTTCAGCATGTCAAGTACAACACATGCCACGTCTTCTTTTAATTGCTCTCATACTTGCTGGTGAGACTTTTGAACACAGCCCAAGGCTCAAGGCTAGACTTGGCTCGACTTAGCTCGACTGGCGCTACGCTGACGCTTGCTGGAAGAGGCATTTATTGCATTTTCCCCCAACGTTCATCTGCGAGATACAGAAAAGATAACAGTGCCCTCCACCTCCAACAACGAAAAATTCGCTGTTTACCTACAAAACTCCAAGCAACAAAATTACGACCCTGCCAGGATTCGAACCTGGAATCTTCTGATCCGTAGTCAGACGCGTTATCCGTTGCGCCACAGGGCCCCTGCTTTACGCACACACTAGTGAAGACATTGAAGAAACGACTTGTCTCTGCTCTGGGTTTGCATGTCGTCCATTGGCAACGGCGGCGTGGGCACTGTTGCTTCTGGCGACCTGCTGGCTGCTCCTAAGGAAGGCGCCTTTCCTCCAACTGCGTGTCCGCGGTGCGCCTCCACAGCTTAGAGCTCGCCACGCATCTGCGCTCGCTGTGGGACACGTAGCAGAGGACTAGGAGCGCGTTTCCCCCCAAGTTTTTAGCGACTGCCAGCACTCAGTTTGCAAGTAATCGTACCTAATGTAAAAAGAGGAGCATGAAGCGTTTGTAGGCAGTTGCCAAAGTCTCAGGAGAGTCTTCGGTGACAGTCACATGGTGCACGTTTGGCCACTACACGTTTACAAACAGCGCTACTGAGAGACGAAATGCTGTAGCCCCAGTGGCGCAATTGGTTAGCGCACGGTACTTATAAGGCAGTCGCCGTGAGCAATGCCGGGGTTGTGAGTTCAAGCCTCACCTGGGGCACATTTTGTTTCTTAGCACCTGACCTTTTTGAAAATGCTACTGACGACAGATTTTAAAGGAATCACGTAGTTACTCAAATTTTAGAGATGTACGCAAGCCACAGAACACGTCGTCCTCGGTAGTATAGTGGTTAGCATCCCCGCCTGTCACGCGGGAGACCGGGCTTCGATTGCCCGCCGGGGAGATGTGTTTCATTTTTAGTAACTGTCATGACATTTGTCGGACTTGGTGTGCGACTTGTATGGAAAGCAGCAGAGTGTGGCGCCAACTCAGGGGACGTCGGCCAGCGCATCCTCGGTAGTATAGTGGTCAGTATCCCCGCCTGTCACGCGGGAGACCGGGGTTCGATTCCCCGCCGGGGAGATGCAATTTTTATTTCGCATGTTCGCTCAAATTATGACCAACGATCGCGAGAATGATACTTGCCTTTCGGAACGACGATTGCGAATTCTGCACAATCGTAAATAAAGTCCCGCATACTCGAAAATATCTTTGGAATTACCTTCCCCAGGGCAACGGTATTTCAAAGCAACATTCGATCGTTTTGCTCGCCATTTACGCTCTATTTGGGCGACACCGACAATCTGGTAAATCACGCTACATGCTAAATACTTTCGATCGACGTAATAGGAAGGCAAATAATTTTAGCAGAGCGTGGTTTCGATCCACGGACCTCTGGGTTATGGGCCCAGCACGCTTCCACTGCGCCACTCTGCTCGGCTGCTAGTGCCTTCCCTTCAGCATGTCAAGTACAACACATGCCACGTCTTCTTTTAATTGCTCTCATACTTGCTGGTGAGACTTTTGAACACAGCCCAAGGCTCAAGGCTAGACTTGGCTCGACTTAGCTCGACTGGCGCTACGCTGACGCTTGCTGGAAGAGGCATTTATTGCATTTTCCCCCAACGTTCATCTGCGAGATACAGAAAAGATAACAGTGCCCTCCACCTCCAACAACGAAAAATTCGCTGTTTACCTACAAAACTCCAAGCAACAAAATTACGACCCTGCCAGGATTCGAACCTGGAATCTTCTGATCCGTAGTCAGACGCGTTATCCGTTGCGCCACAGGGCCCCTGCTTTACGCACACACTAGTGAAGACATTGAAGAAACGACTTGTCTCTGCTCTGGGTTTGCATGTCGTCCATTGGCAACGGCGGCGTGGGCACTGTTGCTTCTGGCGACCTGCTGGCTGCTCCTAAGGAAGGCGCCTTTCCTCCAACTGCGTGTCCGCGGTGCGCCTCCACAGCTTAGAGCTCGCCACGCATCTGCGCTCGCTGTGGGACACGTAGCAGAGGACTAGGAGCGCGTTTCCCCCCAAGTTTTTAGCGACTGCCAGCACTCAGTTTGCAAGTAATCGTACCTAATGTAAAAAGAGGAGCATGAAGCGTTTGTAGGCAGTTGCCAAAGTCTCAGGAGAGTCTTCGGTGACAGTCACATGGTGCACGTTTGGCCACTACACGTTTACAAACAGCGCTACTGAGAGACGAAATGCTGTAGCCCCAGTGGCGCAATTGGTTAGCGCACGGTACTTATAAGGCAGTCGCCGTGAGCAATGCCGGGGTTGTGAGTTCAAGCCTCACCTGGGGCACATTTTGTTTCTTAGCACCTGACCTTTTTGAAAATGCTACTGACGACAGATTTTAAAGGAATCACGTGGTTACTCAAATTTTAGAGATGTACGCAAGCCACAGAACACGTCGTCCTCGGTAGTATAGTGGTTAGCATCTCCGCCTGTCACGCGGGAGACCGGGCTTCGATTGCCCGCCGGGGAGATGTGTTTCATTTTTAGTAACTGTCATGACATTTGTCGGACTTGGTGTGCGACTTGTATGGAAAGCAGCAGAGTGTGGCGCCAACTCAGGGGACGTCGGCCAGCGCATCCTCGGTAGTATAGTGGTCAGTATCCCCGCCTGTCACGCGGGAGACCGGGGTTCGATTCCCCGCCGGGGAGATGCAATTTTTATTTCGCATGTTCGCTCAAATTATGACCAACGATCGCGAGAATGATACTTGCCTTTCGGAACGACGATTGCGAATTCTGCACAATCGTAAATAAAGTCCCGCATACTCGAAAATATCTTTGGAATTACCTTCCCCAGGGCAACGGTATTTCAAAGCAACATTCGATCGTTTTGCTCGCCATTTACGCTCTATTTGGGCGACACCGACAATCTGGTAAATCACGCTACATGCTAAATACTTTCGATCGACGTAATAGGAAGGCAAATAATTTTAGCAGAGCGTGGTTTCGATCCACGGACCTCTGGGTTATGGGCCCAGCACGCTTCCACTGCGCCACTCTGCTCGGCTGCTAGTGCCTTCCCTTCAGCATGTCAAGTACAACACATGCCACGTCTTCTTTTAATTGCTCTCATACTTGCTGGTGAGACTTTTGAACACAGCCCAAGGCTCAAGGCTAGACTTGGCTCGACTTAGCTCGACTGGCGCTACGCTGACGCTTGCTGGAAGAGGCATTTATTGCATTTTCCCCCAACGTTCATCTGCGAGATACAGAAAAGATAACAGTGCCCTCCACCTCCAACAACGAAAAATTCGCTGTTTACCTACAAAACTCCAAGCACCAAAATACGACCCTGCCAGGATTCGAACCTGGAATCTTCTGATCCGTAATCAGACGCGTTATCCGTTGCGCCACAGGGCCCCTGCTTTACGCACACACTAGTGAAGACATTGAAGAAACGACTTGTCTCTGCTCTGGGTTTGCATGTCGTCCATTGGCAACGGCGGCGTGGGCACTGTTGCTTCTGGCGACCTGCTGGCTGCTCCTAAGGAAGGCGCCTTTCCTCCAACTGCGTGTCCGCGGTGCGCCTCCACAGCTTAGAGCTCGCCACGCATCTGCGCTCGCTGTGGGACACGTAGCAGAGGACTAGGAGCGCGTTTCCCCCCAAGTTTTTAGCGACTGCCAGCACTCAGTTTGCAAGTAATCGTACCTAATGTAAAAAGAGGAGCATGAAGCGTTTGTAGGCAGTTGCCAAAGTCTCAGGAGAGTCTTCGGTGACAGTCACATGGTGCACGTTTGGCCACTACACGTTTACAAACAGCGCTACTGAGAGACGAAATGCTGTAGCCCCAGTGGCGCAATTGGTTAGCGCACGGTACTTATAAGGCAGTCGCCGTGAGCAATGCCGGGGTTGTGAGTGTCGAGCTGTCGGCGCGGGCACATCGCGCTGCGCTCCGGGCAGTGTTTACATTCGCGTCGCCTGCGCCGCCGGCGGTTTCCTGGCTGTTGTATATCGCCTGTGCGTAAGTAGCCATGGATTCGGAAGACAGAGAAAATAACGTTCAGTGTTCTTTCGATCGTTCCGTTCCTCGCCCCTCGGCATACGAGATTCATAGATGGATCCATAACGAACTGAAAATTGCTGAAAACGACCTCCTCGGACTTCAACTAGATGTTTTCTTAAACGCACTGTTTTTGAAATTGCCTAGTTCCGAAATATGTGACCAGTTAGTGAACTTTAATGGTGGCTCGCGTCCTTTCAAGCACTTAGACGGTACTGTTAGCAATGTTGTTTTGTCCCACGCAGGGTATGGACTGAGGACAGTTCGCGTGTTCAACTTGCCGTTTGAGACACGTAATCAGACTATTGCTAGAAGTTTGGCGCCGTACGGTACTGTGCACTCTGTCACAAAGGAGAAGTGGTCTGCGGCGTACGTGTATAAAGTAGACAATGGTATAAGGTCTGTACGTATGGTAGTTAGACAGCACATCCCGTCTTTTCTAATGATGGGCGGCAACCGTGCTTTTATAACGTACAGCGGCCAGCCGCAGACGTGCTCGTTTTGCCACGCCGCCGGCCACGTCAGGAACCACTGCCCGCGCAGACAGGGCCCCACACAACTGCCCCCCGGCGACGGCGGCGTCTCTTACGCGTCGGTCGCGCTCGGCGTCGTTCCTAACCGCGCACGGCTCGTCGGTGACGAAAGTGCGGCCGTACAAGATGTCGCCATGGACGTAGCGGAAGACGTAGCCGTCAGTGCGACACAACACCTGTCGTGGTGCGATGCTGTAGATGCGGAACGGGCCGCGGCGGCCGCGCGTGCAGGACGGGCGGCTGACGGGAGCGCAGGATCAGAACCCGCATCGCCAGTCGTCGTGCGTGAGGCGACCGAAGCCGCGCCGGGTGCTGAACCCGGTACCGAACAGCAGGTAGTTGGTGCCACTATTGCCTCGGATGTTCCTGTGAGTGAAGTGGATGTTTCACTTGCTCCGGCGGCGGAAATGACTCCCGTTGAGCAACTGAGTGCACAACATGTCGCTCCTGTATTTTTGGATAAGCAGTCTCCGGATGATGGTTTCGTCCCTGCGGCTCCTACTGACCGGTCAACTGAACAGCTACAGTCCGCCGCGCCCTCCGCAGTGCAGGAAGTTCAACCCTCCGCCGCCCCCGCGTTCGACTCGGTGAAGAGCCAGCGGTCGCTCGTCTCCCACGAGCAACCGGGGCCACGACGCGAGTCCAGCTCGGACGGCCGGCGCTCTCGCAGCAGCAGCGCGTCCTCCCCGGAGAAACACAAGTCCCGCCGCAGCCCTTCGCCGGACAAGCGAAAGCGGTCGCGCCAACGTGCCCGTCTCAGGAAGAAGGCTGCCACGAAATCCGCGCAGGACTCAAACCCGGGACATTGGCAGGAAGATACGGACTCCCGCAGTCAACCCGACAACATGGCCAGCTCGTCGCAAAGAAAGCGAGATGAAACGGTGCGTAAACTGCGGGAACTTCTGAACAAACAGTCTTCGCACTCTGACATGGATGTTGACAATTTGCCCGTTCGTGATTCCCAATCTGTTAAAAGGAAACTGGAATCGAGTCCGGAGGGCCGTGTTAAGCCACCGTTGCCTGGCGTCGGAATTAAACCGTCTGCGGACGTGACGATGTCGGAAACGGCGTCGGCGTCTACAACTAAACAGACACGGACTGCCCCAAGTCAGTAGCGGCGTGGGGGCGGGACTGACCAGGAGGCACGCCCACCGTCAGCTGGCGTGCTATACAGTGGACGTGACAGCCCGTTACCAACACTTTTACTTCTATTTTGATGCTGTCACTATTATTTTTAAATTCGTGTGTCCTAGTGTGTTCCAACTATATAGTATCAGATGCTTTTCTGCTCAGGTGTTGCGCTTTCACAGCCGGAAATATGACTTTTTCGCTGTGTACAAAGATCTTATCACCAATTACGGGCAACCACGAGTATTGAACATACTTCGCGTGTGTCATGACTCCGGTTTTATGTTAGATTCTTTTTTTTATTTCCATTTTGTGCTCCATCTCGGGCTTAATATCTTTGCACTGGTGACTGTTTTATGCTATGATATTTTATTTCGTGTGTATGCTCCTCTTATTTCTTGGCTTTCGCAAGACAACCATGTGTGTTATATCTGTCTCCTTACCTATGACGGTTGATCACCGCCTGTATAACATCACCACAGTCAACGTGTCGGAGATTATTGTTTCACGTGCATTGAATGACTTTCCTATCATCAACAGATGTGGTTGCAGGAAATGACACGCGAAGTGCTCAGTTTCATTTCCGGGTTCACGATCGTAGACAATGCATAGCATCTGTGACGGGGGCGGATTTTACCCTGCCTCGTCGGACACCTAACCCCATGACAGAGTGGAATGCCGCAAATGTGGCTTTCTAGGACGCACTACCCACTGTATATTCTCCCATACGACGACCTGGCTAACCGCATTTCTGCATTCTATCCAAGACGAAATTGGCTAAGTAAAGGGACAGATTGGGTTACAACTGGATGTTTGGCAATATTCATAACGATTGCTATAAAACATGCTTATGGACACATAACTGTGACGTGACTGCATAGGTAACGCTTTCAGTACCAGCGGTCCGTACCGCAACATTGCAACGTTAAAACACATCGTACACTTCTACTTTGTATTTGTTCTGCGGAACAGGTGAAATTTAGTTTTTGTTAATTACCTTTTTGTTGTTCAGAGACTTTGACTTGTTTAAATAGGAGGACATTCTTTTAATTTTCTTTCCTATTTGTCCCCAAAAGTGCGACTGAATTGTGATCTAGTGTTTTCGGAGAAGAATTTTCTGTATCTCTTTTACACTGTAGGGAGTTTATTTATTTATTTATTTATTTATATTTTCTTTGCGTTCGAAAGAAGTTTTATTTAAATTTTCACGTGGATTACAACGGTTTTCTTTCCATGGATGTCGTTAGGTTGGTTGTAGGATTGTGCAGGAGACATCCTACTAGATATCGTCTGTCATAGGTCATTTCAACAAAATGTCGAGTTTTTTTTTAACGTTAAAGTCAGTTGGGTTGAAATATTGAAGATGCCCAATCCAGAAGAGGACCTTTATTTTACAATGTGTATACTCAATTTCATTTAGGTTCTTTTCCATTAATTTATCCACTCACCAACAAGAATGCGTCGGAGTTGTATGGACGATTTCGTCGGCATCCTGTTCAAGATGGCGGATACTATGATTTTCGCACTTTCAACGGGGGAAATAACCAGCAAATTTCATGATAGCTATAGAAGCTCGCCGATGAAGGCGTACTATGGAGAGCGAAAGGAAGGGGTGTAGGGGAGAAGGGAGCCCCATTAAAAAAAAAAAAAAAAAAAAAAAAAAAAAAAAAAAGCCTCACCTGGGGCACATTTTGTTTCTTAGCACCTGACCTTTTTGAAAATGCTCCTGACGACAGATTTTAAAGGAATCACGTGGTTACTCAAATTTTAGAGATGTACGCAAGCCACAGAACACGCCGTCCTCGGTAGTATAGTGGTTAGCATCCCCGCCTGTCACGCGGGAGACCGGGCTTCGATTGCCCGCCGGGGAGATGTGTTTCATTTTTAGTAACTGTCATGACATTTGTCGGACTTGGTGTGCGACTTGTATGGAAAGCAGCAGAGTGTGGCGCCAACTCAGGGGACGTCGGCCAGCGCATCCTCGGTAGTATAGTGGTCAGTATCCCCGCCTGTCACGCGGGAGACCGGGGTTCGATTCCCCGCCGGGGAGATGCAATTTTTATTTCGCATGTTCGCTCAAATTATGACCAACGATCGCGAGAATGATACTTGCCTTTCGGAACGACGATTGCGAATTCTGCACAATCGTAAATAAAGTCCCGCATACTCGAAAATATCTTTGGAATTACCTTCCCCAGGGCAACGGTATTTCAAAGCAACATTCGATCGTTTTGCTCGCCATTTACGCTCTATTTGGGCGACACCGACAATCTGGTAAATCACGCTACATGCTAAATACTTTCGATCGACGTAATAGGAAGGCAAATAATTTTAGCAGAGCGTGGTTTCGATCCACGGACCTCTGGGTTATGGGCCCAGCACGCTTCCACTGCGCCACTCTGCTCGGCTGCTAGTGCCTTCCCTTCAGCATGTCAAGTACAACACATGCCACGTCTTCTTTTAATTGCTCTCATACTTGCTGGTGAGACTTTTGAACACAGCCCAAGGCTCAAGGCTAGACTTGGCTCGACTTGGCTCGACTTAGCTCGACTGACGCTACGCTGACGCTTGCTGGAAGAGGCATTTATTGCATTTTCCCCCAACGTTCATCTGCGAGATACAGAAAAGATAACAGTGCCCTCCACCTCCAACAACGAAAAATTCGCTGTTTACCTACAAAACTCCAAGCACCAAAATACGACCCTGCCAGGATTCGAACCTGGAATCTTCTGATCCGTAATCAGACGCGTTATCCGTTGCGCCACAGGGCCCCTGCTTTACGCACACACTAGTGAAGACATTGAAGAAACGACTTGTCTCTGCTCTGGGTTTGCATGTCGTCCATTGGCAACGGCGGCGTGGGCACTGTTGCTTCTGGCGACCTGCTGGCTGCTCCTAAGGAAGGCGCCTTTCCTCCAACTGCGTGTCCGCGGTGCGCCTCCACAGCTTAGAGCTCGCCACGCATCTGCGCTCGCTGTGGGACACGTAGCAGAGGACTAGGAGCGCGTTTCCCCCCAAGTTTTTAGCGACTGCCAGCACTCAGTTTGCAAGTAATCGTACCTAATGTAAAAAGAGGAGCATGAAGCGTTTGTAGGCAGTTGCCAAAGTCTCAGGAGAGTCTTCGGTGACAGTCACATGGTGCACGTTTGGCCACTACACGTTTACAAACAGCGCTACTGAGAGACGAAATGCTGTAGCCCCAGTGGCGCAATTGGTTAGCGCACGGTACTTATAAGGCAGTCGCCGTGAGCAATGCCGGGGTTGTGAGTTCAAGCCTCACCTGGGGCACATTTTGTTTCTTAGCACCTGACCTTTTTGAAAATGCTACTGACGACAGATTTTAAAGGAATCACGTAGTTACTCAAATTTTAGAGATGTACGCAAGCCACAGAACACGTCGTCCTCGGTAGTATAGTGGTTAGCATCCCCGCCTGTCACGCGGGAGACCGGGCTTCGATTGCCCGCCGGGGAGATGTGTTTCATTTTTAGTAACTGTCATGACATTTGTCGGACTTGGTGTGCGACTTGTATGGAAAGCAGCAGAGTGTGGCGCCAACTCAGGGGACGTCGGCCAGCGCATCCTCGGTAGTATAGTGGTCAGTATCCCCGCCTGTCACGCGGGAGACCGGGGTTCGATTCCCCGCCGGGGAGATGCAATTTTTATTTCGCATGTTCGCTCAAATTATGACCAACGATCGCGAGAATGATACTTGCCTTTCGGAACGACGATTGCGAATTCTGCACAATCGTAAATAAAGTCCCGCATACTCGAAAATATCTTTGGAATTACCTTCCCCAGGGCAACGGTATTTCAAAGCAACATTCGATCGTTTTGCTCGCCATTTACGCTCTATTTGGGCGACACCGACAATCTGGTAAATCACGCTACATGCTAAATACTTTCGATCGACGTAATAGGAAGGCAAATAATTTTAGCAGAGCGTGGTTTCGATCCACGGACCTCTGGGTTATGGGCCCAGCACGCTTCCACTGCGCCACTCTGCTCGGCTGCTAGTGCCTTCCCTTCAGCATGTCAAGTACAACACATGCCACGTCTTCTTTTAATTGCTCTCATACTTGCTGGTGAGACTTTTGAACACAGCCCAAGGCTCAAGGCTAGACTTGGCTAGACTTGGCTCGACTTAGCTCGACTGACGCTACGCTGACGCTTGCTGGAAGAGGCATTTATTGCATTTTCCCCCAACGTTCATCTGCGAGATACAGAAAAGATAACAGTGCCCTCCACCTCCAACAACGAAAAATTCGCTGTTTACCTACAAAACTCCAAGCACCAAAATACGACCCTGCCAGGATTCGAACCTGGAATCTTCTGATCCGTAATCAGACGCGTTATCCGTTGCGCCACAGGGCCCCTGCTTTACGCACACACTAGTGAAGACATTGAAGAAACGACTTGTCTCTGCTCTGGGTTTGCATGTCGTCCATTGGCAACGGCGGCGTGGGCACTGTTGCTTCTGGCGACCTGCTGGCTGCTCCTAAGGAAGGCGCCTTTCCTCCAACTGCGTGTCCGCGGTGCGCCTCCACAGCTTAGAGCTCGCCACGCATCTGCGCTCGCTGTGGGACACGTAGCAGAGGACTAGGAGCGCGTTTCCCCCCAAGTTTTTAGCGACTGCCAGCACTCAGTTTGCAAGTAATCGTACCTAATGTAAAAAGAGGAGCATGAAGCGTTTGTAGGCAGTTGCCAAAGTCTCAGGAGAGTCTTCGGTGACAGTCACATGGTGCACGTTTGGCCACTACACGTTTACAAACAGCGCTACTGAGAGACGAAATGCTGTAGCCCCAGTGGCGCAATTGGTTAGCGCACGGTACTTATAAGGCAGTCGCCGTGAGCAATGCCGGGGTTGTGAGTTCAAGCCTCACCTGGGGCACATTTTGTTTCTTAGCACCTGACCTTTTTGAAAATGCTACTGACGACAGATTTTAAAGGAATCACGTAGTTACTCAAATTTTAGAGATGTACGCAAGCCACAGAACACGTCGTCCTCGGTAGTATAGTGGTTAGCATCCCCGCCTGTCACGCGGGAGACCGGGCTTCGATTGCCCGCCGGGGAGATGTGTTTCATTTTTAGTAACTGTCATGACATTTGTCGGACTTGGTGTGCGACTTGTATGGAAAGCAGCAGAGTGTGGCGCCAACTCAGGGGACGTCGGCCAGCGCATCCTCGGTAGTATAGTGGTCAGTATCCCCGCCTGTCACGCGGGAGACCGGGGTTCGATTCCCCGCCGGGGAGATGCAATTTTTATTTCGCATGTTCGCTCAAATTATGACCAACGATCGCGAGAATGATACTTGCCTTTCGGAACGACGATTGCGAATTCTGCACAATCGTAAATAAAGTC
This sequence comes from Locusta migratoria, assembly GCA_026315105.1. NCBI lineage: Eukaryota > Metazoa > Arthropoda > Insecta > Orthoptera > Acrididae > Locusta > Locusta migratoria. Next base: position 152,724,640 of record CM048751.1, on the reverse strand, counting down.
CCGCATACTCGAAAATATCTTTGGAATTACCTTCCCCAGGGCAACGGTATTTCAAAGCAACATTCGATCGTTTTGCTCGCCATTTACGCTCTATTTGGGCGACACCGACAATCTGGTAAATCACGCTACATGCTAAATACTTTCGATCGACGTAATAGGAAGGCAAATAATTTTAGCAGAGCGTGGTTTCGATCCACGGACCTCTGGGTTATGGGCCCAGCACGCTTCCACTGCGCCACTCTGCTCGGCTGCTAGTGCCTTCCCTTCAGCATGTCAAGTACAACACATGCCACGTCTTCTTTTAATTGCTCTCATACTTGCTGGTGAGACTTTTGAACACAGCCCAAGGCTCAAGGCTAGACTTGGCTAGACTTGGCTCGACTTAGCTCGACTGACGCTACGCTGACGCTTGCTGGAAGAGGCATTTATTGCATTTTCCCCCAACGTTCATCTGCGAGATACAGAAAAGATAACAGTGCCCTCCACCTCCAACAACGAAAAATTCGCTGTTTACCTACAAAACTCCAAGCACCAAAATACGACCCTGCCAGGATTCGAACCTGGAATCTTCTGATCCGTAATCAGACGCGTTATCCGTTGCGCCACAGGGCCCCTGCTTTACGCACACACTAGTGAAGACATTGAAGAAACGACTTGTCTCTGCTCTGGGTTTGCATGTCGTCCATTGGCAACGGCGGCGTGGGCACTGTTGCTTCTGGCGACCTGCTGGCTGCTCCTAAGGAAGGCGCCTTTCCTCCAACTGCGTGTCCGCGGTGCGCCTCCACAGCTTAGAGCTCGCCACGCATCTGCGCTCGCTGTGGGACACGTAGCAGAGGACTAGGAGCGCGTTTCCCCCCAAGTTTTTAGCGACTGCCAGCACTCAGTTTGCAAGTAATCGTACCTAATGTAAAAAGAGGAGCATGAAGCGTTTGTAGGCAGTTGCCAAAGTCTCAGGAGAGTCTTCGGTGACAGTCACATGGTGCACGTTTGGCCACTACACGTTTACAAACAGCGCTACTGAGAGACGAAATGCTGTAGCCCCAGTGGCGCAATTGGTTAGCGCACGGTACTTATAAGGCAGTCGCCGTGAGCAATGCCGGGGTTGTGAGTTCAAGCCTCACCTGGGGCACATTTTGTTTCTTAGCACCTGACCTTTTTGAAAATGCTACTGACGACAGATTTTAAAGGAATCACGTGGTTACTCAAATTTTAGAGATGTACGCAAGCCACAGAACACGTCGTCCTCGGTAGTATAGTGGTTAGCATCCCCGCCTGTCACGCGGGAGACCGGGCTTCGATTGCCCGCCGGGGAGATGTGTTTCATTTTTAGTAACTGTCATGACATTTGTCGGACTTGGTGTGCGACTTGTATGGAAAGCAGCAGAGTGTGGCGCCAACTCAGGGGACGTCGGCCAGCGCATCCTCGGTAGTATAGTGGTCAGTATCCCCACCTGTCACGCGGGAGACCGGGGTTCGATTCCCCGCCGGGGAGATGCAATTTTTATTTCGCATGTTCGCTCAAATTATGACCAACGATCGCGAGAATGATACTTGCCTTTCGGAACGACGATTGCGAATTCTGCACAATCGTAAATAAAGTCCCGCATACTCGAAAATATCTTTGGAATTACCTTCCCCAGGGCAACGGTATTTCAAAGCAACATTCGATCGTTTTGCTCGCCATTTACGCTCTATTTGGGCGACACCGACAATCTGGTAAATCACGCTACATGCTAAATACTTTCGATCGACGTAATAGGAAGGCAAATAATTTTAGCAGAGCGTGGTTTCGATCCACGGACCTCTGGGTTATGGGCCCAGCACGCTTCCACTGCGCCACTCTGCTCGGCTGCTAGTGCCTTCCCTTCAGCATGTCAAGTACAACACATGCCACGTCTTCTTTTAATTGCTCTCATACTTGCTGGTGAGACTTTTGAACACAGCCCAAGGCTCAAGGCTAGACTTGGCTCGACTTAGCTCGACTGGCGCTACGCTGACGCTTGCTGGAAGAGGCATTTATTGCATTTTCCCCCAACGTTCATCTGCGAGATACAGAAAAGATAACAGTGCCCTCCACCTCCAACAACGAAAAATTCGCTGTTTACCTACAAAACTCCAAGCACCAAAATACGACCCTGCCAGGATTCGAACCTGGAATCTTCTGATCCGTAATCAGACGCGTTATCCGTTGCGCCACAGGGCCCCTGCTTTACGCACACACTAGTGAAGACATTGAAGAAACGACTTGTCTCTGCTCTGGGTTTGCATGTCGTCCATTGGCAACGGCGGCGTGGGCACTGTTGCTTCTGGCGACCTGCTGGCTGCTCCTAAGGAAGGCGCCTTTCCTCCAACTGCGTGTCCGCGGTGCGCCTCCACAGCTTAGAGCTCGCCACGCATCTGCGCTCGCTGTGGGACACGTAGCAGAGGACTAGGAGCGCGTTTCCCCCCAAGTTTTTAGCGACTGCCAGCACTCAGTTTGCAAGTAATCGTACCTAATGTAAAAAGAGGAGCATGAAGCGTTTGTAGGCAGTTGCCAAAGTCTCAGGAGAGTCTTCGGTGACAGTCACATGGTGCACGTTTGGCCACTACACGTTTACAAACAGCGCTACTGAGAGACGAAATGCTGTAGCCCCAGTGGCGCAATTGGTTAGCGCACGGTACTTATAAGGCAGTCGCCGTGAGCAATGCCGGGGTTGTGAGTGTCGAGCTGTCGGCGCGGGCACATCGCGCTGCGCTCCGGGCAGTGTTTACATTCGCGTCGCCTGCGCCGCCGGCGGTTTCCTGGCTGTTGTATATCGCCTGTGCGTAAGTAGCCATGGATTCGGAAGACAGAGAAAATAACGTTCAGTGTTCTTTCGATCGTTCCGTTCCTCGCCCCTCGGCATACGAGATTCATAGATGGATCCATAACGAACTGAAAATTGCTGAAAACGACCTCCTCGGACTTCAACTAGATGTTTTCTTAAACGCACTGTTTTTGAAATTGCCTAGTTCCGAAATATGTGACCAGTTAGTGAACTTTAATGGTGGCTCGCGTCCTTTCAAGCACTTAGACGGTACTGTTAGCAATGTTGTTTTGTCCCACGCAGGGTATGGACTGAGGACAGTTCGCGTGTTCAACTTGCCGTTTGAGACACGTAATCAGACTATTGCTAGAAGTTTGGCGCCGTACGGTACTGTGCACTCTGTCACAAAGGAGAAGTGGTCTGCGGCGTACGTGTATAAAGTAGACAATGGTATAAGGTCTGTACGTATGGTAGTTAGACAGCACATCCCGTCTTTTCTAATGATGGGCGGCAACCGTGCTTTTATAACGTACAGCGGCCAGCCGCAGACGTGCTCGTTTTGCCACGCCGCCGGCCACGTCAGGAACCACTGCCCGCGCAGACAGGGCCCCACACAACTGCCCCCCGGCGACGGCGGCGTCTCTTACGCGTCGGTCGCGCTCGGCGTCGTTCCTAACCGCGCACGGCTCGTCGGTGACGAAAGTGCGGCCGTACAAGATGTCGCCATGGACGTAGCGGAAGACGTAGCCGTCAGTGCGACACAACACCTGTCGTGGTGCGATGCTGTAGATGCGGAACGGGCCGCGGCGGCCGCGCGTGCAGGACGGGCGGCTGACGGGAGCGCAGGATCAGAACCCGCATCGCCAGTCGTCGTGCGTGAGGCGACCGAAGCCGCGCCGGGTGCTGAACCCGGTACCGAACAGCAGGTAGTTGGTGCCACTATTGCCTCGGATGTTCCTGTGAGTGAAGTGGATGTTTCACTTGCTCCGGCGGCGGAAATGACTCCCGTTGAGCAACTGAGTGCACAACATGTCGCTCCTGTATTTTTGGATAAGCAGTCTCCGGATGATGGTTTCGTCCCTGCGGCTCCTACTGACCGGTCAACTGAACAGCTACAGTCCGCCGCGCCCTCCGCAGTGCAGGAAGTTCAACCCTCCGCCGCCCCCGCGTTCGACTCGGTGAAGAGCCAGCGGTCGCTCGTCTCCCACGAGCAACCGGGGCCACGACGCGAGTCCAGCTCGGACGGCCGGCGCTCTCGCAGCAGCAGCGCGTCCTCCCCGGAGAAACACAAGTCCCGCCGCAGCCCTTCGCCGGACAAGCGAAAGCGGTCGCGCCAACGTGCCCGTCTCAGGAAGAAGGCTGCCACGAAATCCGCGCAGGACTCAAACCCGGGACATTGGCAGGAAGATACGGACTCCCGCAGTCAACCCGACAACATGGCCAGCTCGTCGCAAAGAAAGCGAGATGAAACGGTGCGTAAACTGCGGGAACTTCTGAACAAACAGTCTTCGCACTCTGACATGGATGTTGACAATTTGCCCGTTCGTGATTCCCAATCTGTTAAAAGGAAACTGGAATCGAGTCCGGAGGGCCGTGTTAAGCCACCGTTGCCTGGCGTCGGAATTAAACCGTCTGCGGACGTGACGATGTCGGAAACGGCGTCGGCGTCTACAACTAAACAGACACGGACTGCCCCAAGTCAGTAGCGGCGTGGGGGCGGGACTGACCAGGAGGCACGCCCACCGTCAGCTGGCGTGCTATACAGTGGACGTGACAGCCCGTTACCAACACTTTTACTTCTATTTTGATGCTGTCACTATTATTTTTAAATTCGTGTGTCCTAGTGTGTTCCAACTATATAGTATCAGATGCTTTTCTGCTCAGGTGTTGCGCTTTCACAGCCGGAAATATGACTTTTTCGCTGTGTACAAAGATCTTATCACCAATTACGGGCAACCACGAGTATTGAACATACTTCGCGTGTGTCATGACTCCGGTTTTATGTTAGATTCTTTTTTTTATTTCCATTTTGTGCTCCATCTCGGGCTTAATATCTTTGCACTGGTGACTGTTTTATGTTATGATATTTTATTTCGTGTGTATGCTCCTCTTATTTCTTGGCTTTCGCAAGACAACCATGTGTGTTATATCTGTCTCCTTACCTATGACGGTTGATCACCGCCTGTATAACATCACCACAGTCAACGTGTCGGAGATTATTGTTTCACGTGCATTGAATGACTTTCCTATCATCAACAGATGTGGTTGCAGGAAATGACACGCGAAGTGCTCAGTTTCATTTCCGGGTTCACGATCGTAGACAATGCATAGCATCTGTGACGGGGGCGGATTTTACCCTGCCTCGTCGGACACCTAACCCCATGACAGAGTGGAATGCCGCAAATGTGGCTTTCTAGGACGCACTACCCACTGTATATTCTCCCATACGACGACCTGGCTAACCGCATTTCTGCATTCTATCCAAGACGAAATTGGCTAAGTAAAGGGACAGATTGGGTTACAACTGGATGTTTGGCAATATTCATAACGATTGCTATAAAACATGCTTATGGACACATAACTGTGACGTGACTGCATAGGTAACGCTTTCAGTACCAGCGGTCCGTACCGCAACATTGCAACGTTAAAACACATCGTACACTTCTACTTTGTATTTGTTCTGCGGAACAGGTGAAATTTAGTTTTTGTTAATTACCTTTTTGTTGTTCAGAGACTTTGACTTGTTTAAATAGGAGGACATTCTTTTAATTTTCTTTCCTATTTGTCCCCAAAAGTGCGACTGAATTGTGATCTAGTGTTTTCGGAGAAGAATTTTCTGTATCTCTTTTACACTGTAGGGAGTTTATTTATTTATTTATTTATTTATATTTTCTTTGCGTTCGAAAGAAGTTTTATTTAAATTTTCACGTGGATTACAACGGTTTTCTTTCCATGGATGTCGTTAGGTTGGTTGTAGGATTGTGCAGGAGACATCCTACTAGATATCGTCTGTCATAGGTCATTTCAACAAAATGTCGAGTTTTTTTTTAACGTTAAAGTCAGTTGGGTTGAAATATTGAAGATGCCCAATCCAGAAGAGGACCTTTATTTTACAATGTGTATACTCAATTTCATTTAGGTTCTTTTCCATTAATTTATCCACTCACCAACAAGAATGCGTCGGAGTTGTATGGACGATTTCGTCGGCATCCTGTTCAAGATGGCGGATACTATGATTTTCGCACTTTCAACGGGGGAAATAACCAGCAAATTTCATGATAGCTATAGAAGCTCGCCGATGAAGGCGTACTATGGAGAGCGAAAGGAAGGGGTGTAGGGGAGAAGGGAGCCCCATTAAAAAAAAAAAAAAAAAAAAAAAAAAAAAAAAAAAAAAAAAAAAAAAAAAAAGCCTCACCTGGGGCACATTTTGTTTCTTAGCACCTGACCTTTTTGAAAATGCTCCTGACGACAGATTTTAAAGGAATCACGTGGTTACTCAAATTTTAGAGATGTACGCAAGCCACAGAACACGCCGTCCTCGGTAGTATAGTGGTTAGCATCCCCGCCTGTCACGCGGGAGACCGGGCTTCGATTGCCCGCCGGGGAGATGTGTTTCATTTTTAGTAACTGTCATGACATTTGTCGGACTTGGTGTGCGACTTGTATGGAAAGCAGCAGAGTGTGGCGCCAACTCAGGGGACGTCGGCCAGCGCATCCTCGGTAGTATAGTGGTCAGTATCCCCGCCTGTCACGCGGGAGACCGGGGTTCGATTCCCCGCCGGGGAGATGCAATTTTTATTTCGCATGTTCGCTCAAATTATGACCAACGATCGCGAGAATGATACTTGCCTTTCGGAACGACGATTGCGAATTCTGCACAATCGTAAATAAAGTCCCGCATACTCGAAAATATCTTTGGAATTACCTTCCCCAGGGCAACGGTATTTCAAAGCAACATTCGATCGTTTTGCTCGCCATTTACGCTCTATTTGGGCGACACCGACAATCTGGTAAATCACGCTACATGCTAAATACTTTCGATCGACGTAATAGGAAGGCAAATAATTTTAGCAGAGCGTGGTTTCGATCCACGGACCTCTGGGTTATGGGCCCAGCACGCTTCCACTGCGCCACTCTGCTCGGCTGCTAGTGCCTTCCCTTCAGCATGTCAAGTACAACACATGCCACGTCTTCTTTTAATTGCTCTCATACTTGCTGGTGAGACTTTTGAACACAGCCCAAGGCTCAAGGCTAGACTTGGCTAGACTTGGCTCGACTTAGCTCGACTGACGCTACGCTGACGCTTGCTGGAAGAGGCATTTATTGCATTTTCCCCCAACGTTCATCTGCGAGATACAGAAAAGATAACAGTGCCCTCCACCTCCAACAACGAAAAATTCGCTGTTTACCTACAAAACTCCAAGCACCAAAATACGACCCTGCCAGGATTCGAACCTGGAATCTTCTGATCCGTAATCAGACGCGTTATCCGTTGCGCCACAGGGCCCCTGCTTTACGCACACACTAGTGAAGACATTGAAGAAACGACTTGTCTCTGCTCTGGGTTTGCATGTCGTCCATTGGCAACGGCGGCGTGGGCACTGTTGCTTCTGGCGACCTGCTGGCTGCTCCTAAGGAAGGCGCCTTTCCTCCAACTGCGTGTCCGCGGTGCGCCTCCACAGCTTAGAGCTCGCCACGCATCTGCGCTCGCTGTGGGACACGTAGCAGAGGACTAGGAGCGCGTTTCCCCCCAAGTTTTTAGCGACTGCCAGCACTCAGTTTGCAAGTAATCGTACCTAATGTAAAAAGAGGAGCATGAAGCGTTTGTAGGCAGTTGCCAAAGTCTCAGGAGAGTCTTCGGTGACAGTCACATGGTGCACGTTTGGCCACTACACGTTTACAAACAGCGCTACTGAGAGACGAAATGCTGTAGCCCCAGTGGCGCAATTGGTTAGCGCACGGTACTTATAAGGCAGTCGCCGTGAGCAATGCCGGGGTTGTGAGTTCAAGCCTCACCTGGGGCACATTTTGTTTCTTAGCACCTGACCTTTTTGAAAATGCTCCTGACGACAGATTTTAAAGGAATCACGTGGTTACTCAAATTTTAGAGATGTACGCAAGCCACAGAACACGCCGTCCTCGGTAGTATAGTGGTTAGCATCCCCGCCTGTCACGCGGGAGACCGGGCTTCGATTGCCCGCCGGGGAGATGTGTTTCATTTTTAGTAACTGTCATGACATTTGTCGGACTTGGTGTGCGACTTGTATGGAAAGCAGCAGAGTGTGGCGCCAACTCAGGGGACGTCGGCCAGCGCATCCTCGGTAGTATAGTGGTCAGTATCCCCGCCTGTCACGCGGGAGACCGGGGTTCGATTCCCCGCCGGGGAGATGCAATTTTTATTTCGCATGTTCGCTCAAATTATGACCAACGATCGCGAGAATGATACTTGCCTTTCGGAACGACGATTGCGAATTCTGCACAATCGTAAATAAAGTCCCGCATACTCGAAAATATCTTTGGAATTACCTTCCCCAGGGCAACGGTATTTCAAAGCAACATTCGATCGTTTTGCTCGCCATTTACGCTCTATTTGGGCGACACCGACAATCTGGTAAATCACGCTACATGCTAAATACTTTCGATCGACGTAATAGGAAGGCAAATAATTTTAGCAGAGCGTGGTTTCGATCCACGGACCTCTGGGTTATGGGCCCAGCACGCTTCCACTGCGCCACTCTGCTCGGCTGCTAGTGCCTTCCCTTCAGCATGTCAAGTACAACACATGCCACGTCTTCTTTTAATTGCTCTCATACTTGCTGGTGAGACTTTTGAACACAGCCCAAGGCTCAAGGCTAGACTTGGCTAGACTTGGCTCGACTTAGCTCGACTGACGCTACGCTGACGCTTGCTGGAAGAGGCATTTATTGCATTTTCCCCCAACGTTCATCTGCGAGATACAGAAAAGATAACAGTGCCCTCCACCTCCAACAACGAAAAATTCGCTGTTTACCTACAAAACTCCAAGCACCAAAATACGACCCTGCCAGGATTCGAACCTGGAATCTTCTGATCCGTAATCAGACGCGTTATCCGTTGCGCCACAGGGCCCCTGCTTTACGCACACACTAGTGAAGACATTGAAGAAACGACTTGTCTCTGCTCTGGGTTTGCATGTCGTCCATTGGCAACGGCGGCGTGGGCACTGTTGCTTCTGGCGACCTGCTGGCTGCTCCTAAGGAAGGCGCCTTTCCTCCAACTGCGTGTCCGCGGTGCGCCTCCACAGCTTAGAGCTCGCCACGCATCTGCGCTCGCTGTGGGACACGTAGCAGAGGACTAGGAGCGCGTTTCCCCCCAAGTTTTTAGCGACTGCCAGCACTCAGTTTGCAAGTAATCGTACCTAATGTAAAAAGAGGAGCATGAAGCGTTTGTAGGCAGTTGCCAAAGTCTCAGGAGAGTCTTCGGTGACAGTCACATGGTGCACGTTTGGCCACTACACGTTTACAAACAGCGCTACTGAGAGACGAAATGCTGTAGCCCCAGTGGCGCAATTGGTTAGCGCACGGTACTTATAAGGCAGTCGCCGTGAGCAATGCCGGGGTTGTGAGTTCAAGCCTCACCTGGGGCACATTTTGTTTCTTAGCACCTGACCTTTTTGAAAATGCTCCTGACGACAGATTTTAAAGGAATCACGTGGTTACTCAAATTTTAGAGATGTACGCAAGCCACAGAACACGCCGTCCTCGGTAGTATAGTGGTTAGCATCCCCGCCTGTCACGCGGGAGACCGGGCTTCGATTGCCCGCCGGGGAGATGTGTTTCATTTTTAGTAACTGTCATGACATTTGTCGGACTTGGTGTGCGACTTGTATGGAAAGCAGCAGAGTGTGGCGCCAACTCAGGGGACGTCGGCCAGCGCATCCTCGGTAGTATAGTGGTCAGTATCCCCGCCTGTCACGCGGGAGACCGGGGTTCGATTCCCCGCCGGGGAGATGCAATTTTTATTTCGCATGTTCGCTCAAATTATGACCAACGATCGCGAGAATGATACTTGCCTTTCGGAACGACGATTGCGAATTCTGCACAATCGTAAATAAAGTCCCGCATACTCGAAAATATCTTTGGAATTACCTTCCCCAGGGCAACGGTATTTCAAAGCAACATTCGATCGTTTTGCTCGCCATTTACGCTCTATTTGGGCGACACCGACAATCTGGTAAATCACGCTACATGCTAAATACTTTCGATCGACGTAATAGGAAGGCAAATAATTTTAGCAGAGCGTGGTTTCGATCCACGGACCTCTGGGTTATGGGCCCAGCACGCTTCCACTGCGCCACTCTGCTCGGCTGCTAGTGCCTTCCCTTCAGCATGTCAAGTACAACACATGCCACGTCTTCTTTTAATTGCTCTCATACTTGCTGGTGAGACTTTTGAACACAGCCCAAGGCTCAAGGCTAGACTTGGCTCGACTTGGCTCGACTTGGCTCGACTGACGCTACGCTGACGCTTGCTGGAAGAGGCATTTATTGCATTTTCCCCCAACGTTCATCTGCGAGATACAGAAAAGATAACAGTGCCCTCCACCTCCAACAACGAAAAATTCGCTGTTTACCTACAAAACTCCAAGCACCAAAATACGACCCTGCCAGGATTCGAACCTGGAATCTTCTGATCCGTAATCAGACGCGTTATCCGTTGCGCCACAGGGCCCCTGCTTTACGCACACACTAGTGAAGACATTGAAGAAACGACTTGTCTCTGCTCTGGGTTTGCATGTCGTCCATTGGCAACGGCGGCGTGGGCACTGTTGCTTCTGGCGACCTGCTGGCTGCTCCTAAGGAAGGCGCCTTTCCTCCAACTGCGTGTCCGCGGTGCGCCTCCACAGCTTAGAGCTCGCCACGCATCTGCGCTCGCTGTGGGACACGTAGCAGAGGACTAGGAGCGCGTTTCCCCCCAAGTTTTTAGCGACTGCCAGCACTCAGTTTGCAAGTAATCGTACCTAATGTAAAAAGAGGAGCATGAAGCGTTTGTAGGCAGTTGCCAAAGTCTCAGGAGAGTCTTCGGTGACAGTCACATGGTGCACGTTTGGCCACTACACGTTTACAAACAGCGCTACTGAGAGACGAAATGCTGTAGCCCCAGTGGCGCAATTGGTTAGCGCACGGTACTTATAAGGCAGTCGCCGTGAGCAATGCCGGGGTTGTGAGTTCAAGCCTCACCTGGGGCACATTTTGTTTCTTAGCACCTGACCTTTTTGAAAATGCTCCTGACGACAGATTTTAAAGGAATCACGTGGTTACTCAAATTTTAGAGATGTACGCAAGCCACAGAACACGCCGTCCTCGGTAGTATAGTGGTTAGCATCCCCGCCTGTCACGCGGGAGACCGGGCTTCGATTGCCCGCCGGGGAGATGTGTTTCATTTTTAGTAACTGTCATGACATTTGTCGGACTTGGTGTGCGACTTGTATGGAAAGCAGCAGAGTGTGGCGCCAACTCAGGGGACGTCGGCCAGCGCATCCTCGGTAGTATAGTGGTCAGTATCCCCGCCTGTCACGCGGGAGACCGGGGTTCGATTCCCCGCCGGGGAGATGCAATTTTTATTTCGCATGTTCGCTCAAATTATGACCAACGATCGCGAGAATGATACTTGCCTTTCGGAACGACGATTGCGAATTCTGCACAATCGTAAATAAAGTCCCGCATACTCGAAAATATCTTTGGAATTACCTTCCCCAGGGCAACGGTATTTCAAAGCAACATTCGATCGTTTTGCTCGCCATTTACGCTCTATTTGGGCGACACCGACAATCTGGTAAATCACGCTACATGCTAAATACTTTCGATCGACGTAATAGGAAGGCAAATAATTTTAGCAGAGCGTGGTTTCGATCCACGGACCTCTGGGTTATGGGCCCAGCACGCTTCCACTGCGCCACTCTGCTCGGCTGCTAGTGCCTTCCCTTCAGCATGTCAAGTACAACACATGCCACGTCTTCTTTTAATTGCTCTCATACTTGCTGGTGAGACTTTTGAACACAGCCCAAGGCTCAAGGCTAGACTTGGCTCGACTTGGCTCGACTTGGCTCGACTGACGCTACGCTGACGCTTGCTGGAAGAGGCATTTATTGCATTTTCCCCCAACGTTCATCTGCGAGATACAGAAAAGATAACAGTGCCCTCCACCTCCAACAACGAAAAATTCGCTGTTTACCTACAAAACTCCAAGCACCAAAATACGACCCTGCCAGGATTCGAACCTGGAATCTTCTGATCCGTAATCAGACGCGTTATCCGTTGCGCCACAGGGCCCCTGCTTTACGCACACACTAGTGAAGACATTGAAGAAACGACTTGTCTCTGCTCTGGGTTTGCATGTCGTCCATTGGCAACGGCGGCGTGGGCACTGTTGCTTCTGGCGACCTGCTGGCTGCTCCTAAGGAAGGCGCCTTTCCTCCAACTGCGTGTCCGCGGTGCGCCTCCACAGCTTAGAGCTCGCCACGCATCTGCGCTCGCTGTGGGACACGTAGCAGAGGACTAGGAGCGCGTTTCCCCCCAAGTTTTTAGCGACTGCCAGCACTCAGTTTGCAAGTAATCGTACCTAATGTAAAAAGAGGAGCATGAAGCGTTTGTAGGCAGTTGCCAAAGTCTCAGGAGAGTCTTCGGTGACAGTCACATGGTGCACGTTTGGCCACTACACGTTTACAAACAGCGCTACTGAGAGACGAAATGCTGTAGCCCCAGTGGCGCAATTGGTTAGCGCACGGTACTTATAAGGCAGTCGCCGTGAGCAATGCCGGGGTTGTGAGTTCAAGCCTCACCTGGGGCACATTTTGTTTCTTAGCACCTGACCTTTTTGAAAATGCTACTGACGACAGATTTTAAAGGAATCACGTAGTTACTCAAATTTTAGAGATGTACGCAAGCCACAGAACACGTCGTCCTCGGTAGTATAGTGGTTAGCATCCCCGCCTGTCACGCGGGAGACCGGGCTTCGATTGCCCGCCGGGGAGATGTGTTTCATTTTTAGTAACTGTCATGACATTTGTCGGACTTGGTGTGCGACTTGTATGGAAAGCAGCAGAGTGTGGCGCCAACTCAGGGGACGTCGGCCAGCGCATCCTCGGTAGTATAGTGGTCAGTATCCCCGCCTGTCACGCGGGAGACCGGGGTTCGATTCCCCGCCGGGGAGATGCAATTTTTATTTCGCATGTTCGCTCAAATTATGACCAACGATCGCGAGAATGATACTTGCCTTTCGGAACGACGATTGCGAATTCTGCACAATCGTAAATAAAGTCCCGCATACTCGAAAATATCTTTGGAATTACCTTCCCCAGGGCAACGGTATTTCAAAGCAACATTCGATCGTTTTGCTCGCCATTTACGCTCTATTTGGGCGACACCGACAATCTGGTAAATCACGCTACATGCTAAATACTTTCGATCGACGTAATAGGAAGGCAAATAATTTTAGCAGAGCGTGGTTTCGATCCACGGACCTCTGGGTTATGGGCCCAGCACGCTTCCACTGCGCCACTCTGCTCGGCTGCTAGTGCCTTCCCTTCAGCATGTCAAGTACAACACATGCCACGTCTTCTTTTAATTGCTCTCATACTTGCTGGTGAGACTTTTGAACACAGCCCAAGGCTCAAGGCTAGACTTGGCTAGACTTGGCTCGACTTAGCTCGACTGACGCTACGCTGACGCTTGCTGGAAGAGGCATTTATTGCATTTTCCCCCAACGTTCATCTGCGAGATACAGAAAAGATAACAGTGCCCTCCACCTCCAACAACGAAAAATTCGCTGTTTACCTACAAAACTCCAAGCACCAAAATACGACCCTGCCAGGATTCGAACCTGGAATCTTCTGATCCGTAATCAGACGCGTTATCCGTTGCGCCACAGGGCCCCTGCTTTACGCACACACTAGTGAAGACATTGAAGAAACGACTTGTCTCTGCTCTGGGTTTGCATGTCGTCCATTGGCAACGGCGGCGTGGGCACTGTTGCTTCTGGCGACCTGCTGGCTGCTCCTAAGGAAGGCGCCTTTCCTCCAACTGCGTGTCCGCGGTGCGCCTCCACAGCTTAGAGCTCGCCACGCATCTGCGCTCGCTGTGGGACACGTAGCAGAGGACTAGGAGCGCGTTTCCCCCCAAGTTTTTAGCGACTGCCAGCACTCAGTTTGCAAGTAATCGTACCTAATGTAAAAAGAGGAGCATGAAGCGTTTGTAGGCAGTTGCCAAAGTCTCAGGAGAGTCTTCGGTGACAGTCACATGGTGCACGTTTGGCCACTACACGTTTACAAACAGCGCTACTGAGAGACGAAATGCTGTAGCCCCAGTGGCGCAATTGGTTAGCGCACGGTACTTATAAGGCAGTCGCCGTGAGCAATGCCGGGGTTGTGAGTTCAAGCCTCACCTGGGGCACATTTTGTTTCTTAGCACCTGACCTTTTTGAAAATGCTACTGACGACAGATTTTAAAGGAATCACGTAGTTACTCAAATTTTAGAGATGTACGCAAGCCACAGAACACGTCGTCCTCGGTAGTATAGTGGTTAGCATCCCCGCCTGTCACGCGGGAGACCGGGCTTCGATTGCCCGCCGGGGAGATGTGTTTCATTTTTAGTAACTGTCATGACATTTGTCGGACTTGGTGTGCGACTTGTATGGAAAGCAGCAGAGTGTGGCGCCAACTCAGGGGACGTCGGCCAGCGCATCCTCGGTAGTATAGTGGTCAGTATCCCCGCCTGTCACGCGGGAGACCGGGGTTCGATTCCCCGCCGGGGAGATGCAATTTTTATTTCGCATGTTCGCTCAAATTATGACCAACGATCGCGAGAATGATACTTGCCTTTCGGAACGACGATTGCGAATTCTGCACAATCGTAAATAAAGTCCCGCATACTCGAAAATATCTTTGGAATTACCTTCCCCAGGGCAACGGTATTTCAAAGCAACATTCGATCGTTTTGCTCGCCATTTACGCTCTATTTGGGCGACACCGACAATCTGGTAAATCACGCTACATGCTAAATACTTTCGATCGACGTAATAGGAAGGCAAATAATTTTAGCAGAGCGTGGTTTCGATCCACGGACCTCTGGGTTATGGGCCCAGCACGCTTCCACTGCGCCACTCTGCTCGGCTGCTAGTGCCTTCCCTTCAGCATGTCAAGTACAACACATGCCACGTCTTCTTTTAATTGCTCTCATACTTGCTGGTGAGACTTTTGAACACAGCCCAAGGCTCAAGGCTAGACTTGGCTAGACTTGGCTCGACTTAGCTCGACTGACGCTACGCTGACGCTTGCTGGAAGAGGCATTTATTGCATTTTCCCCCAACGTTCATCTGCGAGATACAGAAAAGATAACAGTGCCCTCCACCTCCAACAACGAAAAATTCGCTGTTTACCTACAAAACTCCAAGCACCAAAATACGACCCTGCCAGGATTCGAACCTGGAATCTTCTGATCCGTAATCAGACGCGTTATCCGTTGCGCCACAGGGCCCCTGCTTTACGCACACACTAGTGAAGACATTGAAGAAACGACTTGTCTCTGCTCTGGGTTTGCATGTCGTCCATTGGCAACGGCGGCGTGGGCACTGTTGCTTCTGGCGACCTGCTGGCTGCTCCTAAGGAAGGCGCCTTTCCTCCAACTGCGTGTCCGCGGTGCGCCTCCACAGCTTAGAGCTCGCCACGCATCTGCGCTCGCTGTGGGACACGTAGCAGAGGACTAGGAGCGCGTTTCCCCCCAAGTTTTTAGCGACTGCCAGCACTCAGTTTGCAAGTAATCGTACCTAATGTAAAAAGAGGAGCATGAAGCGTTTGTAGGCAGTTGCCAAAGTCTCAGGAGAGTCTTCGGTGACAGTCACATGGTGCACGTTTGGCCACTACACGTTTACAAACAGCGCTACTGAGAGACGAAATGCTGTAGCCCCAGTGGCGCAATTGGTTAGCGCACGGTACTTATAAGGCAGTCGCCGTGAGCAATGCCGGGGTTGTGAGTTCAAGCCTCACCTGGGGCACATTTTGTTTCTTAGCACCTGACCTTTTTGAAAATGCTCCTGACGACAGATTTTAAAGGAATCACGTGGTTACTCAAATTTTAGAGATGTACGCAAGCCACAGAACACGCCGTCCTCGGTAGTATAGTGGTTAGCATCCCCGCCTGTCACGCGGGAGACCGGGCTTCGATTGCCCGCCGGGGAGATGTGTTTCATTTTTAGTAACTGTCATGACATTTGTCGGACTTGGTGTGCGACTTGTATGGAAAGCAGCAGAGTGTGGCGCCAACTCAGGGGACGTCGGCCAGCGCATCCTCGGTAGTATAGTGGTCAGTATCCCCGCCTGTCACGCGGGAGACCGGGGTTCGATTCCCCGCCGGGGAGATGCAATTTTTATTTCGCATGTTCGCTCAAATTATGACCAACGATCGCGAGAATGATACTTGCCTTTCGGAACGACGATTGCGAATTCTGCACAATCGTAAATAAAGTCCCGCATACTCGAAAATATCTTTGGAATTACCTTCCCCAGGGCAACGGTATTTCAAAGCAACATTCGATCGTTTTGCTCGCCATTTACGCTCTATTTGGGCGACACCGACAATCTGGTAAATCACGCTACATGCTAAATACTTTCGATCGACGTAATAGGAAGGCAAATAATTTTAGCAGAGCGTGGTTTCGATCCACGGACCTCTGGGTTATGGGCCCAGCACGCTTCCACTGCGCCACTCTGCTCGGCTGCTAGTGCCTTCCCTTCAGCATGTCAAGTACAACACATGCCACGTCTTCTTTTAATTGCTCTCATACTTGCTGGTGAGACTTTTGAACACAGCCCAAGGCTCAAGGCTAGACTTGGCTCGACTTGGCTCGACTTGGCTCGACTGACGCTACGCTGACGCTTGCTGGAAGAGGCATTTATTGCATTTTCCCCCAACGTTCATCTGCGAGATACAGAAAAGATAACAGTGCCCTCCACCTCCAACAACGAAAAATTCGCTGTTTACCTACAAAACTCCAAGCACCAAAATACGACCCTGCCAGGATTCGAACCTGGAATCTTCTGATCCGTAATCAGACGCGTTATCCGTTGCGCCACAGGGCCCCTGCTTTACGCACACACTAGTGAAGACATTGAAGAAACGACTTGTCTCTGCTCTGGGTTTGCATGTCGTCCATTGGCAACGGCGGCGTGGGCACTGTTGCTTCTGGCGACCTGCTGGCTGCTCCTAAGGAAGGCGCCTTTCCTCCAACTGCGCGTCCGCGGTGCGCCTCCACAGCTTAGAGCTCGCCACGCATCTGCGCTCGCTGTGGGACACGTAGCAGAGGACTAGGAGCGCGTTTCCCCCCAAGTTTTTAGCGACTGCCAGCACTCAGTTTGCAAGTAATCGTACCTAATGTAAAAAGAGGAGCATGAAGCGTTTGTAGGCAGTTGCCAAAGTCTCAGGAGAGTCTTCGGTGACAGTCACATGGTGCACGTTTGGCCACTACACGTTTACAAACAGCGCTACTGAGAGACGAAATGCTGTAGCCCCAGTGGCGCAATTGGTTAGCGCACGGTACTTATAAGGCAGTCGCCGTGAGCAATGCCGGGGTTGTGAGTTCAAGCCTCACCTGGGGCACATTTTGTTTCTTAGCACCTGACCTTTTTGAAAATGCTACTGACGACAGATTTTAAAGGAATCACGTAGTTACTCAAATTTTAGAGATGTACGCAAGCCACAGAACACGTCGTCCTCGGTAGTATAGTGGTTAGCATCCCCGCCTGTCACGCGGGAGACCGGGCTTCGATTGCCCGCCGGGGAGATGTGTTTCATTTTTAGTAACTGTCATGACATTTGTCGGACTTGGTGTGCGACTTGTATGGAAAGCAGCAGAGTGTGGCGCCAACTCAGGGGACGTCGGCCAGCGCATCCTCGGTAGTATAGTGGTCAGTATCCCCGCCTGTCACGCGGGAGACCGGGGTTCGATTCCCCGCCGGGGAGATGCAATTTTTATTTCGCATGTTCGCTCAAATTATGACCAACGATCGCGAGAATGATACTTGCCTTTCGGAACGACGATTGCGAATTCTGCACAATCGTAAATAAAGTCCCGCATACTCGAAAATATCTTTGGAATTACCTTCCCCAGGGCAACGGTATTTCAAAGCAACATTCGATCGTTTTGCTCGCCATTTACGCTCTATTTGGGCGACACCGACAATCTGGTAAATCACGCTACATGCTAAATACTTTCGATCGACGTAATAGGAAGGCAAATAATTTTAGCAGAGCGTGGTTTCGATCCACGGACCTCTGGGTTATGGGCCCAGCACGCTTCCACTGCGCCACTCTGCTCGGCTGCTAGTGCCTTCCCTTCAGCATGTCAAGTACAACACATGCCACGTCTTCTTTTAATTGCTCTCATACTTGCTGGTGAGACTTTTGAACACAGCCCAAGGCTCAAGGCTAGACTTGGCTAGACTTGGCTCGACTTAGCTCGACTGACGCTACGCTGACGCTTGCTGGAAGAGGCATTTATTGCATTTTCCCCCAACGTTCATCTGCGAGATACAGAAAAGATAACAGTGCCCTCCACCTCCAACAACGAAAAATTCGCTGTTTACCTACAAAACTCCAAGCACCAAAATACGACCCTGCCAGGATTCGAACCTGGAATCTTCTGATCCGTAATCAGACGCGTTATCCGTTGCGCCACAGGGCCCCTGCTTTACGCACACACTAGTGAAGACATTGAAGAAACGACTTGTCTCTGCTCTGGGTTTGCATGTCGTCCATTGGCAACGGCGGCGTGGGCACTGTTGCTTCTGGCGACCTGCTGGCTGCTCCTAAGGAAGGCGCCTTTCCTCCAACTGCGTGTCCGCGGTGCGCCTCCACAGCTTAGAGCTCGCCACGCATCTGCGCTCGCTGTGGGACACGTAGCAGAGGACTAGGAGCGCGTTTCCCCCCAAGTTTTTAGCGACTGCCAGCACTCAGTTTGCAAGTAATCGTACCTAATGTAAAAAGAGGAGCATGAAGCGTTTGTAGGCAGTTGCCAAAGTCTCAGGAGAGTCTTCGGTGACAGTCACATGGTGCACGTTTGGCCACTACACGTTTACAAACAGCGCTACTGAGAGACGAAATGCTGTAGCCCCAGTGGCGCAATTGGTTAGCGCACGGTACTTATAAGGCAGTCGCCGTGAGCAATGCCGGGGTTGTGAGTTCAAGCCTCACCTGGGGCACATTTTGTTTCTTAGCACCTGACCTTTTTGAAAATGCTCCTGACGACAGATTTTAAAGGAATCACGTGGTTACTCAAATTTTAGAGATGTACGCAAGCCACAGAACACGCCGTCCTCGGTAGTATAGTGGTTAGCATCCCCGCCTGTCACGCGGGAGACCGGGCTTCGATTGCCCGCCGGGGAGATGTGTTTCATTTTTAGTAACTGTCATGACATTTGTCGGACTTGGTGTGCGACTTGTATGGAAAGCAGCAGAGTGTGGCGCCAACTCAGGGGACGTCGGCCAGCGCATCCTCGGTAGTATAGTGGTCAGTATCCCCGCCTGTCACGCGGGAGACCGGGGTTCGATTCCCCGCCGGGGAGATGCAATTTTTATTTCGCATGTTCGCTCAAATTATGACCAACGATCGCGAGAATGATACTTGCCTTTCGGAACGACGATTGCGAATTCTGCACAATCGTAAATAAAGTCCCGCATACTCGAAAATATCTTTGGAATTACCTTCCCCAGGGCAACGGTATTTCAAAGCAACATTCGATCGTTTTGCTCGCCATTTACGCTCTATTTGGGCGACACCGACAATCTGGTAAATCACGCTACATGCTAAATACTTTCGATCGACGTAATAGGAAGGCAAATAATTTTAGCAGAGCGTGGTTTCGATCCACGGACCTCTGGGTTATGGGCCCAGCACGCTTCCACTGCGCCACTCTGCTCGGCTGCTAGTGCCTTCCCTTCAGCATGTCAAGTACAACACATGCCACGTCTTCTTTTAATTGCTCTCATACTTGCTGGTGAGACTTTTGAACACAGCCCAAGGCTCAAGGCTAGACTTGGCTCGACTTGGCTCGACTTGGCTCGACTGACGCTACGCTGACGCTTGCTGGAAGAGGCATTTATTGCATTTTCCCCCAACGTTCATCTGCGAGATACAGAAAAGATAACAGTGCCCTCCACCTCCAACAACGAAAAATTCGCTGTTTACCTACAAAACTCCAAGCACCAAAATACGACCCTGCCAGGATTCGAACCTGGAATCTTCTGATCCGTAATCAGACGCGTTATCCGTTGCGCCACAGGGCCCCTGCTTTACGCACACACTAGTGAAGACATTGAAGAAACGACTTGTCTCTGCTCTGGGTTTGCATGTCGTCCATTGGCAACGGCGGCGTGGGCACTGTTGCTTCTGGCGACCTGCTGGCTGCTCCTAAGGAAGGCGCCTTTCCTCCAACTGCGTGTCCGCGGTGCGCCTCCACAGCTTAGAGCTCGCCACGCATCTGCGCTCGCTGTGGGACACGTAGCAGAGGACTAGGAGCGCGTTTCCCCCCAAGTTTTTAGCGACTGCCAGCACTCAGTTTGCAAGTAATCGTACCTAATGTAAAAAGAGGAGCATGAAGCGTTTGTAGGCAGTTGCCAAAGTCTCAGGAGAGTCTTCGGTGACAGTCACATGGTGCACGTTTGGCCACTACACGTTTACAAACAGCGCTACTGAGAGACGAAATGCTGTAGCCCCAGTGGCGCAATTGGTTAGCGCACGGTACTTATAAGGCAGTCGCCGTGAGCAATGCCGGGGTTGTGAGTTCAAGCCTCACCTGGGGCACATTTTGTTTCTTAGCACCTGACCTTTTTGAAAATGCTCCTGACGACAGATTTTAAAGGAATCACGTGGTTACTCAAATTTTAGAGATGTACGCAAGCCACAGAACACGCCGTCCTCGGTAGTATAGTGGTTAGCATCCCCGCCTGTCACGCGGGAGACCGGGCTTCGATTGCCCGCCGGGGAGATGTGTTTCATTTTTAGTAACTGTCATGACATTTGTCGGACTTGGTGTGCGACTTGTATGGAAAGCAGCAGAGTGTGGCGCCAACTCAGGGGACGTCGGCCAGCGCATCCTCGGTAGTATAGTGGTCAGTATCCCCGCCTGTCACGCGGGAGACCGGGGTTCGATTCCCCGCCGGGGAGATGCAATTTTTATTTCGCATGTTCGCTCAAATTATGACCAACGATCGCGAGAATGATACTTGCCTTTCGGAACGACGATTGCGAATTCTGCACAATCGTAAATAAAGTCCCGCATACTCGAAAATATCTTTGGAATTACCTTCCCCAGGGCAACGGTATTTCAAAGCAACATTCGATCGTTTTGCTCGCCATTTACGCTCTATTTGGGCGACACCGACAATCTGGTAAATCACGCTACATGCTAAATACTTTCGATCGACGTAATAGGAAGGCAAATAATTTTAGCAGAGCGTGGTTTCGATCCACGGACCTCTGGGTTATGGGCCCAGCACGCTTCCACTGCGCCACTCTGCTCGGCTGCTAGTGCCTTCCCTTCAGCATGTCAAGTACAACACATGCCACGTCTTCTTTTAATTGCTCTCATACTTGCTGGTGAGACTTTTGAACACAGCCCAAGGCTCAAGGCTAGACTTGGCTCGACTTGGCTCGACTTGGCTCGACTGACGCTACGCTGACGCTTGCTGGAAGAGGCATTTATTGCATTTTCCCCCAACGTTCATCTGCGAGATACAGAAAAGATAACAGTGCCCTCCACCTCCAACAACGAAAAATTCGCTGTTTACCTACAAAACTCCAAGCACCAAAATACGACCCTGCCAGGATTCGAACCTGGAATCTTCTGATCCGTAATCAGACGCGTTATCCGTTGCGCCACAGGGCCCCTGCTTTACGCACACACTAGTGAAGACATTGAAGAAACGACTTGTCTCTGCTCTGGGTTTGCATGTCGTCCATTGGCAACGGCGGCGTGGGCACTGTTGCTTCTGGCGACCTGCTGGCTGCTCCTAAGGAAGGCGCCTTTCCTCCAACTGCGCGTCCGCGGTGCGCCTCCACAGCTTAGAGCTCGCCACGCATCTGCGCTCGCTGTGGGACACGTAGCAGAGGACTAGGAGCGCGTTTCCCCCCAAGTTTTTAGCGACTGCCAGCACTCAGTTTGCAAGTAATCGTACCTAATGTAAAAAGAGGAGCATGAAGCGTTTGTAGGCAGTTGCCAAAGTCTCAGGAGAGTCTTCGGTGACAGTCACATGGTGCACGTTTGGCCACTACACGTTTACAAACAGCGCTACTGAGAGACGAAATGCTGTAGCCCCAGTGGCGCAATTGGTTAGCGCACGGTACTTATAAGGCAGTCGCCGTGAGCAATGCCGGGGTTGTGAGTTCAAGCCTCACCTGGGGCACATTTTGTTTCTTAGCACCTGACCTTTTTGAAAATGCTACTGACGACAGATTTTAAAGGAATCACGTAGTTACTCAAATTTTAGAGATGTACGCAAGCCACAGAACACGTCGTCCTCGGTAGTATAGTGGTTAGCATCCCCGCCTGTCACGCGGGAGACCGGGCTTCGATTGCCCGCCGGGGAGATGTGTTTCATTTTTAGTAACTGTCATGACATTTGTCGGACTTGGTGTGCGACTTGTATGGAAAGCAGCAGAGTGTGGCGCCAACTCAGGGGACGTCGGCCAGCGCATCCTCGGTAGTATAGTGGTCAGTATCCCCGCCTGTCACGCGGGAGACCGGGGTTCGATTCCCCGCCGGGGAGATGCAATTTTTATTTCGCATGTTCGCTCAAATTATGACCAACGATCGCGAGAATGATACTTGCCTTTCGGAACGACGATTGCGAATTCTGCACAATCGTAAATAAAGTCCCGCATACTCGAAAATATCTTTGGAATTACCTTCCCCAGGGCAACGGTATTTCAAAGCAACATTCGATCGTTTTGCTCGCCATTTACGCTCTATTTGGGCGACACCGACAATCTGGTAAATCACGCTACATGCTAAATACTTTCGATCGACGTAATAGGAAGGCAAATAATTTTAGCAGAGCGTGGTTTCGATCCACGGACCTCTGGGTTATGGGCCCAGCACGCTTCCACTGCGCCACTCTGCTCGGCTGCTAGTGCCTTCCCTTCAGCATGTCAAGTACAACACATGCCACGTCTTCTTTTAATTGCTCTCATACTTGCTGGTGAGACTTTTGAACACAGCCCAAGGCTCAAGGCTAGACTTGGCTAGACTTGGCTCGACTTAGCTCGACTGACGCTACGCTGACGCTTGCTGGAAGAGGCATTTATTGCATTTTCCCCCAACGTTCATCTGCGAGATACAGAAAAGATAACAGTGCCCTCCACCTCCAACAACGAAAAATTCGCTGTTTACCTACAAAACTCCAAGCACCAAAATACGACCCTGCCAGGATTCGAACCTGGAATCTTCTGATCCGTAATCAGACGCGTTATCCGTTGCGCCACAGGGCCCCTGCTTTACGCACACACTAGTGAAGACATTGAAGAAACGACTTGTCTCTGCTCTGGGTTTGCATGTCGTCCATTGGCAACGGCGGCGTGGGCACTGTTGCTTCTGGCGACCTGCTGGCTGCTCCTAAGGAAGGCGCCTTTCCTCCAACTGCGTGTCCGCGGTGCGCCTCCACAGCTTAGAGCTCGCCACGCATCTGCGCTCGCTGTGGGACACGTAGCAGAGGACTAGGAGCGCGTTTCCCCCCAAGTTTTTAGCGACTGCCAGCACTCAGTTTGCAAGTAATCGTACCTAATGTAAAAAGAGGAGCATGAAGCGTTTGTAGGCAGTTGCCAAAGTCTCAGGAGAGTCTTCGGTGACAGTCACATGGTGCACGTTTGGCCACTACACGTTTACAAACAGCGCTACTGAGAGACGAAATGCTGTAGCCCCAGTGGCGCAATTGGTTAGCGCACGGTACTTATAAGGCAGTCGCCGTGAGCAATGCCGGGGTTGTGAGTTCAAGCCTCACCTGGGGCACATTTTGTTTCTTAGCACCTGACCTTTTTGAAAATGCTCCTGACGACAGATTTTAAAGGAATCACGTGGTTACTCAAATTTTAGAGATGTACGCAAGCCACAGAACACGCCGTCCTCGGTAGTATAGTGGTTAGCATCCCCGCCTGTCACGCGGGAGACCGGGCTTCGATTGCCCGCCGGGGAGATGTGTTTCATTTTTAGTAACTGTCATGACATTTGTCGGACTTGGTGTGCGACTTGTATGGAAAGCAGCAGAGTGTGGCGCCAACTCAGGGGACGTCGGCCAGCGCATCCTCGGTAGTATAGTGGTCAGTATCCCCGCCTGTCACGCGGGAGACCGGGGTTCGATTCCCCGCCGGGGAGATGCAATTTTTATTTCGCATGTTCGCTCAAATTATGACCAACGATCGCGAGAATGATACTTGCCTTTCGGAACGACGATTGCGAATTCTGCACAATCGTAAATAAAGTCCCGCATACTCGAAAATATCTTTGGAATTACCTTCCCCAGGGCAACGGTATTTCAAAGCAACATTCGATCGTTTTGCTCGCCATTTACGCTCTATTTGGGCGACACCGACAATCTGGTAAATCACGCTACATGCTAAATACTTTCGATCGACGTAATAGGAAGGCAAATAATTTTAGCAGAGCGTGGTTTCGATCCACGGACCTCTGGGTTATGGGCCCAGCACGCTTCCACTGCGCCACTCTGCTCGGCTGCTAGTGCCTTCCCTTCAGCATGTCAAGTACAACACATGCCACGTCTTCTTTTAATTGCTCTCATACTTGCTGGTGAGACTTTTGAACACAGCCCAAGGCTCAAGGCTAGACTTGGCTCGACTTGGCTCGACTTGGCTCGACTGACGCTACGCTGACGCTTGCTGGAAGAGGCATTTATTGCATTTTCCCCCAACGTTCATCTGCGAGATACAGAAAAGATAACAGTGCCCTCCACCTCCAACAACGAAAAATTCGCTGTTTACCTACAAAACTCCAAGCACCAAAATACGACCCTGCCAGGATTCGAACCTGGAATCTTCTGATCCGTAATCAGACGCGTTATCCGTTGCGCCACAGGGCCCCTGCTTTACGCACACACTAGTGAAGACATTGAAGAAACGACTTGTCTCTGCTCTGGGTTTGCATGTCGTCCATTGGCAACGGCGGCGTGGGCACTGTTGCTTCTGGCGACCTGCTGGCTGCTCCTAAGGAAGGCGCCTTTCCTCCAACTGCGCGTCCGCGGTGCGCCTCCACAGCTTAGAGCTCGCCACGCATCTGCGCTCGCTGTGGGACACGTAGCAGAGGACTAGGAGCGCGTTTCCCCCCAAGTTTTTAGCGACTGCCAGCACTCAGTTTGCAAGTAATCGTACCTAATGTAAAAAGAGGAGCATGAAGCGTTTGTAGGCAGTTGCCAAAGTCTCAGGAGAGTCTTCGGTGACAGTCACATGGTGCACGTTTGGCCACTACACGTTTACAAACAGCGCTACTGAGAGACGAAATGCTGTAGCCCCAGTGGCGCAATTGGTTAGCGCACGGTACTTATAAGGCAGTCGCCGTGAGCAATGCCGGGGTTGTGAGTTCAAGCCTCACCTGGGGCACATTTTGTTTCTTAGCACCTGACCTTTTTGAAAATGCTACTGACGACAGATTTTAAAGGAATCACGTAGTTACTCAAATTTTAGAGATGTACGCAAGCCACAGAACACGTCGTCCTCGGTAGTATAGTGGTTAGCATCCCCGCCTGTCACGCGGGAGACCGGGCTTCGATTGCCCGCCGGGGAGATGTGTTTCATTTTTAGTAACTGTCATGACATTTGTCGGACTTGGTGTGCGACTTGTATGGAAAGCAGCAGAGTGTGGCGCCAACTCAGGGGACGTCGGCCAGCGCATCCTCGGTAGTATAGTGGTCAGTATCCCCGCCTGTCACGCGGGAGACCGGGGTTCGATTCCCCGCCGGGGAGATGCAATTTTTATTTCGCATGTTCGCTCAAATTATGACCAACGATCGCGAGAATGATACTTGCCTTTCGGAACGACGATTGCGAATTCTGCACAATCGTAAATAAAGTCCCGCATACTCGAAAATATCTTTGGAATTACCTTCCCCAGGGCAACGGTATTTCAAAGCAACATTCGATCGTTTTGCTCGCCATTTACGCTCTATTTGGGCGACACCGACAATCTGGTAAATCACGCTACATGCTAAATACTTTCGATCGACGTAATAGGAAGGCAAATAATTTTAGCAGAGCGTGGTTTCGATCCACGGACCTCTGGGTTATGGGCCCAGCACGCTTCCACTGCGCCACTCTGCTCGGCTGCTAGTGCCTTCCCTTCAGCATGTCAAGTACAACACATGCCACGTCTTCTTTTAATTGCTCTCATACTTGCTGGTGAGACTTTTGAACACAGCCCAAGGCTCAAGGCTAGACTTGGCTAGACTTGGCTCGACTTAGCTCGACTGACGCTACGCTGACGCTTGCTGGAAGAGGCATTTATTGCATTTTCCCCCAACGTTCATCTGCGAGATACAGAAAAGATAACAGTGCCCTCCACCTCCAACAACGAAAAATTCGCTGTTTACCTACAAAACTCCAAGCACCAAAATACGACCCTGCCAGGATTCGAACCTGGAATCTTCTGATCCGTAATCAGACGCGTTATCCGTTGCGCCACAGGGCCCCTGCTTTACGCACACACTAGTGAAGACATTGAAGAAACGACTTGTCTCTGCTCTGGGTTTGCATGTCGTCCATTGGCAACGGCGGCGTGGGCACTGTTGCTTCTGGCGACCTGCTGGCTGCTCCTAAGGAAGGCGCCTTTCCTCCAACTGCGTGTCCGCGGTGCGCCTCCACAGCTTAGAGCTCGCCACGCATCTGCGCTCGCTGTGGGACACGTAGCAGAGGACTAGGAGCGCGTTTCCCCCCAAGTTTTTAGCGACTGCCAGCACTCAGTTTGCAAGTAATCGTACCTAATGTAAAAAGAGGAGCATGAAGCGTTTGTAGGCAGTTGCCAAAGTCTCAGGAGAGTCTTCGGTGACAGTCACATGGTGCACGTTTGGCCACTACACGTTTACAAACAGCGCTACTGAGAGACGAAATGCTGTAGCCCCAGTGGCGCAATTGGTTAGCGCACGGTACTTATAAGGCAGTCGCCGTGAGCAATGCCGGGGTTGTGAGTTCAAGCCTCACCTGGGGCACATTTTGTTTCTTAGCACCTGACCTTTTTGAAAATGCTACTGACGACAGATTTTAAAGGAATCACGTAGTTACTCAAATTTTAGAGATGTACGCAAGCCACAGAACACGTCGTCCTCGGTAGTATAGTGGTTAGCATCCCCGCCTGTCACGCGGGAGACCGGGCTTCGATTGCCCGCCGGGGAGATGTGTTTCATTTTTAGTAACTGTCATGACATTTGTCGGACTTGGTGTGCGACTTGTATGGAAAGCAGCAGAGTGTGGCGCCAACTCAGGGGACGTCGGCCAGCGCATCCTCGGTAGTATAGTGGTCAGTATCCCCGCCTGTCACGCGGGAGACCGGGGTTCGATTCCCCGCCGGGGAGATGCAATTTTTATTTCGCATGTTCGCTCAAATTATGACCAACGATCGCGAGAATGATACTTGCCTTTCGGAACGACGATTGCGAATTCTGCACAATCGTAAATAAAGTCCCGCATACTCGAAAATATCTTTGGAATTACCTTCCCCAGGGCAACGGTATTTCAAAGCAACATTCGATCGTTTTGCTCGCCATTTACGCTCTATTTGGGCGACACCGACAATCTGGTAAATCACGCTACATGCTAAATACTTTCGATCGACGTAATAGGAAGGCAAATAATTTTAGCAGAGCGTGGTTTCGATCCACGGACCTCTGGGTTATGGGCCCAGCACGCTTCCACTGCGCCACTCTGCTCGGCTGCTAGTGCCTTCCCTTCAGCATGTCAAGTACAACACATGCCACGTCTTCTTTTAATTGCTCTCATACTTGCTGGTGAGACTTTTGAACACAGCCCAAGGCTCAAGGCTAGACTTGGCTAGACTTGGCTCGACTTAGCTCGACTGACGCTACGCTGACGCTTGCTGGAAGAGGCATTTATTGCATTTTCCCCCAACGTTCATCTGCGAGATACAGAAAAGATAACAGTGCCCTCCACCTCCAACAACGAAAAATTCGCTGTTTACCTACAAAACTCCAAGCACCAAAATACGACCCTGCCAGGATTCGAACCTGGAATCTTCTGATCCGTAATCAGACGCGTTATCCGTTGCGCCACAGGGCCCCTGCTTTACGCACACACTAGTGAAGACATTGAAGAAACGACTTGTCTCTGCTCTGGGTTTGCATGTCGTCCATTGGCAACGGCGGCGTGGGCACTGTTGCTTCTGGCGACCTGCTGGCTGCTCCTAAGGAAGGCGCCTTTCCTCCAACTGCGTGTCCGCGGTGCGCCTCCACAGCTTAGAGCTCGCCACGCATCTGCGCTCGCTGTGGGACACGTAGCAGAGGACTAGGAGCGCGTTTCCCCCCAAGTTTTTAGCGACTGCCAGCACTCAGTTTGCAAGTAATCGTACCTAATGTAAAAAGAGGAGCATGAAGCGTTTGTAGGCAGTTGCCAAAGTCTCAGGAGAGTCTTCGGTGACAGTCACATGGTGCACGTTTGGCCACTACACGTTTACAAACAGCGCTACTGAGAGACGAAATGCTGTAGCCCCAGTGGCGCAATTGGTTAGCGCACGGTACTTATAAGGCAGTCGCCGTGAGCAATGCCGGGGTTGTGAGTTCAAGCCTCACCTGGGGCACATTTTGTTTCTTAGCACCTGACCTTTTTGAAAATGCTCCTGACGACAGATTTTAAAGGAATCACGTGGTTACTCAAATTTTAGAGATGTACGCAAGCCACAGAACACGCCGTCCTCGGTAGTATAGTGGTTAGCATCCCCGCCTGTCACGCGGGAGACCGGGCTTCGATTGCCCGCCGGGGAGATGTGTTTCATTTTTAGTAACTGTCATGACATTTGTCGGACTTGGTGTGCGACTTGTATGGAAAGCAGCAGAGTGTGGCGCCAACTCAGGGGACGTCGGCCAGCGCATCCTCGGTAGTATAGTGGTCAGTATCCCCGCCTGTCACGCGGGAGACCGGGGTTCGATTCCCCGCCGGGGAGATGCAATTTTTATTTCGCATGTTCGCTCAAATTATGACCAACGATCGCGAGAATGATACTTGCCTTTCGGAACGACGATTGCGAATTCTGCACAATCGTAAATAAAGTCCCGCATACTCGAAAATATCTTTGGAATTACCTTCCCCAGGGCAACGGTATTTCAAAGCAACATTCGATCGTTTTGCTCGCCATTTACGCTCTATTTGGGCGACACCGACAATCTGGTAAATCACGCTACATGCTAAATACTTTCGATCGACGTAATAGGAAGGCAAATAATTTTAGCAGAGCGTGGTTTCGATCCACGGACCTCTGGGTTATGGGCCCAGCACGCTTCCACTGCGCCACTCTGCTCGGCTGCTAGTGCCTTCCCTTCAGCATGTCAAGTACAACACATGCCACGTCTTCTTTTAATTGCTCTCATACTTGCTGGTGAGACTTTTGAACACAGCCCAAGGCTCAAGGCTAGACTTGGCTCGACTTGGCTCGACTTGGCTCGACTGACGCTACGCTGACGCTTGCTGGAAGAGGCATTTATTGCATTTTCCCCCAACGTTCATCTGCGAGATACAGAAAAGATAACAGTGCCCTCCACCTCCAACAACGAAAAATTCGCTGTTTACCTACAAAACTCCAAGCACCAAAATACGACCCTGCCAGGATTCGAACCTGGAATCTTCTGATCCGTAATCAGACGCGTTATCCGTTGCGCCACAGGGCCCCTGCTTTACGCACACACTAGTGAAGACATTGAAGAAACGACTTGTCTCTGCTCTGGGTTTGCATGTCGTCCATTGGCAACGGCGGCGTGGGCACTGTTGCTTCTGGCGACCTGCTGGCTGCTCCTAAGGAAGGCGCCTTTCCTCCAACTGCGTGTCCGCGGTGCGCCTCCACAGCTTAGAGCTCGCCACGCATCTGCGCTCGCTGTGGGACACGTAGCAGAGGACTAGGAGCGCGTTTCCCCCCAAGTTTTTAGCGACTGCCAGCACTCAGTTTGCAAGTAATCGTACCTAATGTAAAAAGAGGAGCATGAAGCGTTTGTAGGCAGTTGCCAAAGTCTCAGGAGAGTCTTCGGTGACAGTCACATGGTGCACGTTTGGCCACTACACGTTTACAAACAGCGCTACTGAGAGACGAAATGCTGTAGCCCCAGTGGCGCAATTGGTTAGCGCACGGTACTTATAAAGCAGTAGCTGTGAGCAATGCCGGGGTTGTGAGTGTCGAGCTGTCCGCGCGGGCACATCGCGCTGCGCTCCGGGCAGTGTTTACATTCGCGTCGCCTGCGCCGCCGGCGGTTTCCTGGCTGTTGTATATCGCCTGTGCGTAAGTAGCCATGGATTCGGAAGACAGAGAAACTAACGTTCAGTGTTCTTTCGATCGTTCCGTTCCCCGCCCCTCGGCATACGAGATTCATAGATGGATCCATAACGAACTGAAAATTGCTGAAAACGACCTCCTCGGACTGCAACTAGATGTTTTCTTAAACGCACTGTTTTTGAAATTGCCTAGTTCCGAAATATGTGACCAGTTAGTGAACTTTAATGGTGGCTCGCGTCCTTTCAAGCACTTAGACGGTACTGTTAGCAATGTTGTTTTGTCCCACGCAGGGTATGGACTGAGGACAATTCGCGTGTTCAACTTGCCGTTTGAGACGCGAAATGAGACAATTGCGAGAAGTTTGGCGCCGTACGGTACTGTGCACTCTGTCACAAGGGAGAAGTGGTCCTCGGCGTACATTTACAAAGTTGAGAACGGCGTCCGGTCTGTGCGTATGGTAGTTAGACAGCACATCCCGTCTTTTCTAATGATGGGCGGCAACCGTGCTTTTATAACGTACAGCGGCCAGCCGCAGACGTGCTCGTTTTGCCACGCCGCCGGCCACGTCAGGAACCACTGCCCGCGCAGACAGGGCCCCACACAACTGCGCCCCGGCGACGGCGGCGTCTCGTACGCGTCGGTCGCGCTCGGCGTCGTTCCTAACCGCGCTCGGCGCGTCGGTGACGAAAGTGCGGCGGTACAAGACGTAGCCATGGATGTCGCGGAAGACGTAGTCGTAAGTGCGACACAACACCTGTCGTGGAGCGATGCTGTCGATGCGGAACGGGCCGCGGAGGCCGCACGGTCTATTCAGGCGGCTGACGCCGGCACAGGATCAGAACCCGCCTCGCAAGTCGTACCATCTGAAGTGTCTGATTCAGCGCCAGTTACTGAACCCAGTACGGAACAGCAAGTTGTTGGTGCCACTGTAGCGTCAGATGTTCTTGCGAGTGAAGTGGAAGTTTCCCTTGCTCCGGCAGTAGAACAACATTCCGCGCGTGCATTTCCTACAGAGAAGTCGACTGAACAGCATGTCGTTCCTGTAACTTTAGATTTACAGTCTCCGGATCTTGTTTCCGTTCCTGCGGCTTCTGTTGCAAAGTCAACAGAACCCCTGCCTCCTGTTGAGCCTTCTAAAATCCAGGAAGTTCAATCCTCCGCCGCCCCCGCGTCCGTTTCGGTGCAGAGCCAACGATCGCTCGTCTTGCACGAGCAACCGAAGCCACGGCGCGATTCCAGCTCGGACGGCCGGCGCTCTCGCAGCAGCAGCGTGTCCTCCACAGAGGCACACAAGTCCCTCCGCA
Organism: Locusta migratoria; assembly: GCA_026315105.1. NCBI lineage: Eukaryota > Metazoa > Arthropoda > Insecta > Orthoptera > Acrididae > Locusta > Locusta migratoria. The sequence goes on along the minus strand of CM048751.1, from coordinate 152,693,033 downwards.
GCCCTTTACCGGACAGGCGGAAGCGGTCGCGCCAACGTGCCCGGCTCAGGAAGAAGGCCGCGTCGCAACACGCGCAGGACTCAAACCCGGGACGTCGACAAGAAGGTTCGGCCTCCTGCAGTCAGCACGACGAAGGAGTCAGCTACTCGCTAAGTCAGCGAGATGAGACGGTGCGTAAATTGCGCGACTTCTTGAACAAATCACCTCCTCCATCTGACATGGATGTTGACAATTTTCCCGGTCGTGATTCGAAGTCCGTTAAAAGGAAAATGGAGAAGAGTCCGGAAGGCCGTGTAAAGCCCCCTCTGCCTGGCATCGGGAATGAACCGTCCTCGGACGTGACGATGTCGGAAGCGGCGTCGGCGTCTACGACAGAACAGACACGGGCCGCCCCCAGTCAGTAATGGCGTGGGGGCGGGACGGACCAGGGAGGCACGCCGACCACCAACTGGCGTGCTGTACAGTGGATGTGACAGCTCGTTACACAAAAAATTTTAATTCTAATTTTTATGCTGTCCACCAAATTTTACTTTGTGTGTCCCAAAGTATGCGTACCAGGTGTTTTTCCAGCTAGTGTATTGCACCCTTACTGTTTTATCTGCTACCGATATACATCTTAGCAATGCAAAATTTTTATACGATCCCTAACTACTGGCATCCATAAGTATTGAACATGCTTCGCGCGTCATGTGACTGTTTTTTATGTGTGATTCTGTGTTGAAATTTATTGCGTATTTTATGCCTTTATTATTATTGGCATGGTGATTGTTATATGCCATCATCTTTTATTTCGGATGCGTGCTACTTTAACAACTTGGGGTTTACTTCGACCGCCAAGTGTGTTAAATGCGTCGCTTAACCTATGACGCCTAATACTCGCCTGTGTAATATCATCACAGTGAACGTTAATAAGATGTTTGCTCCATATAAGGGACGTGCACTAAATGACTTTCTTACCACCAACAGATGTCATATTGCGATGCTGCAGGAAGTGACACGCGAAGCACTCAGTTTCATTTCCGGGTTTACGATCATTGACAATGTGCCTCCTGAGCGTGATACGGGAACAGCAATTTTACTCTGTCCGGATCTAGTGGCGAAGGACATAGAATACCTGCCAAACGGCCACGCCATTGCTTGTACAGTGAATGGTATTCTCTTTATTAACGTCTATGCCCCTAGTGGTGACAAATCGGCGAGGCGTAGGTTCTACGGAGAGGAACTTTGTTTACTGTTGCGTCGTAACACCAATAACTTGGTCATCGGCGGAGACTTCAACGCCGTTCTAGCTGACGTTGACCAAACCCCTCAGCCGAACAAAAGCCGAGAATTGCACACGCTCATAGACAGTTACCGATTAAGGGACACATGGCGTGTATTGAACCCGGACAGGACGGAATATACCTACTTCTACTCCACGGGGCGTAGTAGGCTCGATCGAATCTACGTGTCTCCCGACTTCGCAGCCCACGTCACGGCGACAGTGATCCAACCCGTCGCCTTCTCGGATCATTGCAGCTTCATTCTCCGTATCCATCTGCCAACTTTCCCCTCAGTTCGACGTAGAAATATGTGGAAATTTAACTGTAGTCTCCTCGCTGACGATCGCCTGACAACACGGTTCACTGCAGTGTGGAATCAGTTACTGCGAGACAAGGACGACGCCGTCAGCACAGTAGAGTGGTGGGTGTTGACGGCCAAGCCAATCATCCGTTCCTTCCTGATAGACTACAGTCGCGAGAGCGCCCACTGGCGCAGGGCTACTTCCATCTTCTACGAAGAGTGTTTGCGAGACCTCGCGCGGCGCGTGACAGAGCAACCTGACCTGCTGCCAGAATTCAAGCAATACAAGGCGCGGTTTTTAAACGACCTGAGGCGCAAGTGTGAAGGACCGATTGTCCGGAGCCACCCTGTGGGTACAGTCGGAGGTGAACCACTATCGATTTATCACCTCAATCGCGAACGTAAGCGGCGCGATAAACTTCACGTCGACTCGTGGGTTACCAGGGACGGACAACGAACGACGGACATTAGTGAAATCAAGCGAGACGTGCACCGTTATTTCCAACAGCTGTTTACTGATGCTGCTGTTGACGCAGATGCGCTGCGAACGCTGCTACAGAAAATCCCACACGTTCTAAACCGAGCTGACAGGGCACACCTTAATCAAACTTTTACTCGTGCAGAGCTGGAAGATGCCATAAAAAGAAGTCCACCGGGGAAATCGCCGGGTATGGATGGAATACCCGCTGAGTTTTATTCCAAGTACTTTTATTTATTGGGTGACGTGTTGACAACCATTGCCAATGAACTACAAAATGGGGCCACTGTACCACCTGAGTTCACCGAAGGTGCTATCATTCTTGTGCCAAAGTCCTGCGCAACACCTAGTATCGACAACGTGCGACCAATCACGTTGCTGAACGCTGATTATAAGGTTATCGCTCGATGCGTCGCTAGCCGTTTACAACCGACGATGTCTAAAGTAATCAGTGTTTACCAGTCGTGCGCCGTTCCTGATAGGAATATTTTTGATGCAGTCCTGGCCTACCGAGACTGCATTGGATATGTCAAAGGCAATAGTTTACGAAATGCTGCGATCTTACTAGTAGATTTCAAGAACGCCTTTGACAGGGTAAGTCACCATTACCTAATGAAAGTTATGGCAGGGATGGGCTTTGGCACAAAATTCCCGGCTATGATCCAGAACATTCTTCGATCAGCCTCGTCGACAGTTATCGTGAATGGCTCACGGACAGACAGAATAACCATATGTAGATCAGTGCGCCAAGGTTGTCCCATGTCCATGGCTTTGTACGCAATTGCGCTAGACCCTCTATTGCGTTACATCTCAGAGCAATGTTGGGGCATCAACATTGGCAATTCTAGGCTCATCTGTCGGGCGTACGCCGACGACCTGGGCGTCTTCATAGAACAACCGGAAGACATAGACAGACTCCACACTGTTCTGAGACGTTTTGAGAGGGGCACCGGGGCAGTTGTAAGCACCACGAAGACGGTACTCCTTCCACTGACTAGACGTTTCATGGCAGAAAGACGCGATTGGTACACCATCAGTCAGCAGCACAAAGTACTGGGAGTCGTGATGACGGCCTCTCCTCTAAAGATGGGGGCCCTCAACTGGCGGACCACACTACACAAGATTCGTGCCGTTTGCAGGATACATGCGGCGAGGAACTTGGCACTGGCTGACAGAGTGAAGATAATTAACTGCGACATCCTCTCCAGAGCTTGGTACCTGGCGCAAATATTGCCAGTACCAGTGCAGCTAGGACGCGCCATCCAACAAGCGGTCTTCTGGATGTTGTGGAGGGAGGACTTCTTCAAGGTCTCACTGTCAACCTGCACGCTCGCCCCGGCGGAAGGAGGCCTCGGCCTCGTTGACTTCCATCTCAAGAGCGTGGCGCTGTTCCTCAAGAGGACCCGCGCGGTGGCTCGCAGGGCGCCGGGCGGCCCCACCGCAGTGCTCCTTGGCAGATACCGGCCGGCCTCGCTCGCCGCTCCCGTTTCGCTCGCCGACATCCCGCCCACGCTTCGCTACGTCAGGCTCTTCTTCCTGCAGAGCAGTTACATCACCCGGCAGACCCTGCGTTCCAACGACACCCGGAAGCTGCTGGAAGAGCTGCGAGGGTCCCCCGGCAGGAACAAGTGGGAGGTGCGGCTGCCGCAGGTCGACTGGAGGGCCGTCTGGAGGAACATCTCCGCCGACGTCCTCCCCGCCGCGGTGAGAGGCACGTGGTACAAGGTGGTCAACCGGACCGTCGCGACGAACTCCAAGCTCTACGCCGTTCGCCACCATCTTACCGGCGCGTGTGACATCTGCGCGGAGGAAGACACCATAGAACACCGCTTCGTGTGTCAGAAATTTGTGGCAGTGTGGAATACAGCGAGAGATATGGTGCGACTGATCAATCGTCTTCCCATAGCCTCTGTGACAGTGGAGGATGCTACTCTTCCTCAGCGGACACCTTACCCGAGGACAAAGAGGAATGCCACAATATGGCTTTTAGGACACACTATCCACTGTATATTCTCCCTCAAGACGACCGGGCAAATCGACTTTCTGACATATCTATGGGACGAATTTTGCACAGAACAAGGAAGATTAGGTTACCAGAAGAAGTTTGGTAATTTCTTAAAAATTGCTATACAGCATGCATATGACGCCATAAATGTAACGTGACTGCATAGTTACCAGTACCAGAAATCAGTTATGTTCACAATATAACGTTCATATATATCGTACACTTATCTTTTCTATTAATGTCTGTTCACAGAACAGATGAATTTAGAGGCTTAATTTTCTACTTCATTTCTTTATTATGTTATGTAGAAACGTTGATTTAGTTGAATGTGAGGACATTCATTCTTTATTTTGTTTTCCTGTTCTGTCCCCAAGAAGTGCCTGCATTGAGTTATAGTGTTTTCGGACGGAACCCTTCTATTGACTTTTCACTCAAGTGGAGTTTTATGTTTCTTTAGACGTTCGGAAAAAAAATCAACTTACTTTTTTCTCAAAAGGATTCCGTCAAATTCTTTATATAGATGTCGCCGGTCAGTGTAGGATTGTGCAGGAGACATCCTACCAAAGTCGTCTGTAACATTTGTTCATAACGAAAGGTTGCAGAAATTGTACCATTGAAGTGACTTCCGTTTCGGAATCGACTAGGTACAAGAGAAGAAGAGGACTTTCATTCTCCAATTGAAGAGGACTTTCATTCTCTAATTTACGTTTCCTATTTATTTTATTTTATTTTATTTTATTTATCCAGTTATGACAAAATGATTCCTCAACGTGCGGACGACTTGATCGACATCTTGCTTATAGTTGCAGTCTATTCTCATGCACTTCCAACGGGGGATACACACAGAACCATCGATGATAGCTGTAAAAGCTCGCCGATGAAGGCATACAATGGAGAGCGAAAGGAAGGGGTGTAGGGGAGAAGGGAGCCCCAATAAGAAAAAAAAACAAAAAAAAAAAAAAAAAAACAAAAAAATAAGAAAAAAAAAAAAAAAAAAAACGCCTCACCTGGGGCACATTTTGTTTCTTAGCACCTGACCTTTTTGAAAATGCTACTGACGACAGATTTTAAAGGAATCACGTGGTTACTCAAATTTTAGAGATGTACGCAAGCCACAGAACACGTCGTCCTCGGTAGTATAGTGGTTAGCATCCCCGCCTGTCACGCGGGAGACCGGGCTTCGATTGCCCGCCGGGGAGATGTGTTTCATTTTTAGTAACTGTCATGACATTTGTCGGACTTGGTGTGCGACTTGTATGGAAAGCAGCAGAGTGTGGCGCCAACTCAGGGGACGTCGGCCAGCGCATCCTCGGTAGTATAGTGGTCAGTATCCCCGCCTGTCACGCGGGAGACCGGGGTTCGATTCCCCGCCGGGGAGATGCAATTTTTATTTCGCATGTTCGCTCAAATTATGACCAACGATCGCGAGAATGATACTTGCCTTTCGGAACGACGATTGCGAATTCTGCACAATCGTAAATAAAGTCCCGCATACTCGAAAATATCTTTGGAATTACCTTCCCCAGGGCAACGGTATTTCAAAGCAACATTCGATCGTTTTGCTCGCCATTTACGCTCTATTTGGGCGACACCGACAATCTGGTAAATCACGCTACATGCTAAATACTTTCGATCGACGTAATAGGAAGGCAAATAATTTTAGCAGAGCGTGGTTTCGATCCACGGACCTCTGGGTTATGGGCCCAGCACGCTTCCACTGCGCCACTCTGCTCGGCTGCTAGTGCCTTCCCTTCAGCATGTCAAGTACAACACATGCCACGTCTTCTTTTAATTGCTCTCATACTTGCTGGTGAGACTTTTGAACACAGCCCAAGGCTCAAGGCTAGACTTGGCTCGACTTAGCTCGACTGGCGCTACGCTGACGCTTGCTGGAAGAGGCATTTATTGCATTTTCCCCCAACGTTCATCTGCGAGATACAGAAAAGATAACAGTGCCCTCCACCTCCAACAACGAAAAATTCGCTGTTTACCTACAAAACTCCAAGCACCAAAATACGACCCTGCCAGGATTCGAACCTGGAATCTTCTGATCCGTAATCAGACGCGTTATCCGTTGCGCCACAGGGCCCCTGCTTTACGCACACACTAGTGAAGACATTGAAGAAACGACTTGTCTCTGCTCTGGGTTTGCATGTCGTCCATTGGCAACGGCGGCGTGGGCACTGTTGCTTCTGGCGACCTGCTGGCTGCTCCTAAGGAAGGCGCCTTTCCTCCAACTGCGTGTCCGCGGTGCGCCTCCACAGCTTAGAGCTCGCCACGCATCTGCGCTCGCTGTGGGACACGTAGCAGAGGACTAGGAGCGCGTTTCCCCCCAAGTTTTTAGCGACTGCCAGCACTCAGTTTGCAAGTAATCGTACCTAATGTAAAAAGAGGAGCATGAAGCGTTTGTAGGCAGTTGCCAAAGTCTCAGGAGAGTCTTCGGTGACAGTCACATGGTGCACGTTTGGCCACTACACGTTTACAAACAGCGCTACTGAGAGACGAAATGCTGTAGCCCCAGTGGCGCAATTGGTTAGCGCACGGTACTTATAAGGCAGTCGCCGTGAGCAATGCCGGGGTTGTGAGTTCAAGCCTCACCTGGGGCACATTTTGTTTCTTAGCACCTGACCTTTTTGAAAATGCTCCTGACGACAGATTTTAAAGGAATCACGTGGTTACTCAAATTTTAGAGATGTACGCAAGCCACAGAACACGCCGTCCTCGGTAGTATAGTGGTTAGCATCCCCGCCTGTCACGCGGGAGACCGGGCTTCGATTGCCCGCCGGGGAGATGTGTTTCATTTTTAGTAACTGTCATGACATTTGTCGGACTTGGTGTGCGACTTGTATGGAAAGCAGCAGAGTGTGGCGCCAACTCAGGGGACGTCGGCCAGCGCATCCTCGGTAGTATAGTGGTCAGTATCCCCGCCTGTCACGCGGGAGACCGGGGTTCGATTCCCCGCCGGGGAGATGCAATTTTTATTTCGCATGTTCGCTCAAATTATGACCAACGATCGCGAGAATGATACTTGCCTTTCGGAACGACGATTGCGAATTCTGCACAATCGTAAATAAAGTCCCGCATACTCGAAAATATCTTTGGAATTACCTTCCCCAGGGCAACGGTATTTCAAAGCAACATTCGATCGTTTTGCTCGCCATTTACGCTCTATTTGGGCGACACCGACAATCTGGTAAATCACGCTACATGCTAAATACTTTCGATCGACGTAATAGGAAGGCAAATAATTTTAGCAGAGCGTGGTTTCGATCCACGGACCTCTGGGTTATGGGCCCAGCACGCTTCCACTGCGCCACTCTGCTCGGCTGCTAGTGCCTTCCCTTCAGCATGTCAAGTACAACACATGCCACGTCTTCTTTTAATTGCTCTCATACTTGCTGGTGAGACTTTTGAACACAGCCCAAGGCTCAAGGCTAGACTTGGCTCGACTTGGCTCGACTTGGCTCGACTGACGCTACGCTGACGCTTGCTGGAAGAGGCATTTATTGCATTTTCCCCCAACGTTCATCTGCGAGATACAGAAAAGATAACAGTGCCCTCCACCTCCAACAACGAAAAATTCGCTGTTTACCTACAAAACTCCAAGCACCAAAATACGACCCTGCCAGGATTCGAACCTGGAATCTTCTGATCCGTAATCAGACGCGTTATCCGTTGCGCCACAGGGCCCCTGCTTTACGCACACACTAGTGAAGACATTGAAGAAACGACTTGTCTCTGCTCTGGGTTTGCATGTCGTCCATTGGCAACGGCGGCGTGGGCACTGTTGCTTCTGGCGACCTGCTGGCTGCTCCTAAGGAAGGCGCCTTTCCTCCAACTGCGTGTCCGCGGTGCGCCTCCACAGCTTAGAGCTCGCCACGCATCTGCGCTCGCTGTGGGACACGTAGCAGAGGACTAGGAGCGCGTTTCCCCCCAAGTTTTTAGCGACTGCCAGCACTCAGTTTGCAAGTAATCGTACCTAATGTAAAAAGAGGAGCATGAAGCGTTTGTAGGCAGTTGCCAAAGTCTCAGGAGAGTCTTCGGTGACAGTCACATGGTGCACGTTTGGCCACTACACGTTTACAAACAGCGCTACTGAGAGACGAAATGCTGTAGCCCCAGTGGCGCAATTGGTTAGCGCACGGTACTTATAAGGCAGTCGCCGTGAGCAATGCCGGGGTTGTGAGTTCAAGCCTCACCTGGGGCACATTTTGTTTCTTAGCACCTGACCTTTTTGAAAATGCTCCTGACGACAGATTTTAAAGGAATCACGTGGTTACTCAAATTTTAGAGATGTACGCAAGCCACAGAACACGCCGTCCTCGGTAGTATAGTGGTTAGCATCCCCGCCTGTCACGCGGGAGACCGGGCTTCGATTGCCCGCCGGGGAGATGTGTTTCATTTTTAGTAACTGTCATGACATTTGTCGGACTTGGTGTGCGACTTGTATGGAAAGCAGCAGAGTGTGGCGCCAACTCAGGGGACGTCGGCCAGCGCATCCTCGGTAGTATAGTGGTCAGTATCCCCGCCTGTCACGCGGGAGACCGGGGTTCGATTCCCCGCCGGGGAGATGCAATTTTTATTTCGCATGTTCGCTCAAATTATGACCAACGATCGCGAGAATGATACTTGCCTTTCGGAACGACGATTGCGAATTCTGCACAATCGTAAATAAAGTCCCGCATACTCGAAAATATCTTTGGAATTACCTTCCCCAGGGCAACGGTATTTCAAAGCAACATTCGATCGTTTTGCTCGCCATTTACGCTCTATTTGGGCGACACCGACAATCTGGTAAATCACGCTACATGCTAAATACTTTCGATCGACGTAATAGGAAGGCAAATAATTTTAGCAGAGCGTGGTTTCGATCCACGGACCTCTGGGTTATGGGCCCAGCACGCTTCCACTGCGCCACTCTGCTCGGCTGCTAGTGCCTTCCCTTCAGCATGTCAAGTACAACACATGCCACGTCTTCTTTTAATTGCTCTCATACTTGCTGGTGAGACTTTTGAACACAGCCCAAGGCTCAAGGCTAGACTTGGCTCGACTTAGCTCGACTGGCGCTACGCTGACGCTTGCTGGAAGAGGCATTTATTGCATTTTCCCCCAACGTTCATCTGCGAGATACAGAAAAGATAACAGTGCCCTCCACCTCCAACAACGAAAAATTCGCTGTTTACCTACAAAACTCCAAGCACCAAAATACGACCCTGCCAGGATTCGAACCTGGAATCTTCTGATCCGTAATCAGACGCGTTATCCGTTGCGCCACAGGGCCCCTGCTTTACGCACACACTAGTGAAGACATTGAAGAAACGACTTGTCTCTGCTCTGGGTTTGCATGTCGTCCATTGGCAACGGCGGCGTGGGCACTGTTGCTTCTGGCGACCTGCTGGCTGCTCCTAAGGAAGGCGCCTTTCCTCCAACTGCGTGTCCGCGGTGCGCCTCCACAGCTTAGAGCTCGCCACGCATCTGCGCTCGCTGTGGGACACGTAGCAGAGGACTAGGAGCGCGTTTCCCCCCAAGTTTTTAGCGACTGCCAGCACTCAGTTTGCAAGTAATCGTACCTAATGTAAAAAGAGGAGCATGAAGCGTTTGTAGGCAGTTGCCAAAGTCTCAGGAGAGTCTTCGGTGACAGTCACATGGTGCACGTTTGGCCACTACACGTTTACAAACAGCGCTACTGAGAGACGAAATGCTGTAGCCCCAGTGGCGCAATTGGTTAGCGCACGGTACTTATAAGGCAGTCGCCGTGAGCAATGCCGGGGTTGTGAGTTCAAGCCTCACCTGGGGCACATTTTGTTTCTTAGCACCTGACCTTTTTGAAAATGCTCCTGACGACAGATTTTAAAGGAATCACGTGGTTACTCAAATTTTAGAGATGTACGCAAGCCACAGAACACGCCGTCCTCGGTAGTATAGTGGTTAGCATCCCCGCCTGTCACGCGGGAGACCGGGCTTCGATTGCCCGCCGGGGAGATGTGTTTCATTTTTAGTAACTGTCATGACATTTGTCGGACTTGGTGTGCGACTTGTATGGAAAGCAGCAGAGTGTGGCGCCAACTCAGGGGACGTCGGCCAGCGCATCCTCGGTAGTATAGTGGTCAGTATCCCCGCCTGTCACGCGGGAGACCGGGGTTCGATTCCCCGCCGGGGAGATGCAATTTTTATTTCGCATGTTCGCTCAAATTATGACCAACGATCGCGAGAATGATACTTGCCTTTCGGAACGACGATTGCGAATTCTGCACAATCGTAAATAAAGTCCCGCATACTCGAAAATATCTTTGGAATTACCTTCCCCAGGGCAACGGTATTTCAAAGCAACATTCGATCGTTTTGCTCGCCATTTACGCTCTATTTGGGCGACACCGACAATCTGGTAAATCACGCTACATGCTAAATACTTTCGATCGACGTAATAGGAAGGCAAATAATTTTAGCAGAGCGTGGTTTCGATCCACGGACCTCTGGGTTATGGGCCCAGCACGCTTCCACTGCGCCACTCTGCTCGGCTGCTAGTGCCTTCCCTTCAGCATGTCAAGTACAACACATGCCACGTCTTCTTTTAATTGCTCTCATACTTGCTGGTGAGACTTTTGAACACAGCCCAAGGCTCAAGGCTAGACTTAGCTCGACTGGCGCTACGCTGACGCTTGCTGGAAGAGGCATTTATTGCATTTTCCCCCAACGTTCATCTGCGAGATACAGAAAAGATAACAGTGCCCTCCACCTCCAACAACGAAAAATTCGCTGTTTACCTACAAAACTCCAAGCACCAAAATACGACCCTGCCAGGATTCGAACCTGGAATCTTCTGATCCGTAATCAGACGCGTTATCCGTTGCGCCACAGGGCCCCTGCTTTACGCACACACTAGTGAAGACATTGAAGAAACGACTTGTCTCTGCTCTGGGTTTGCATGTCGTCCATTGGCAACGGCGGCGTGGGCACTGTTGCTTCTGGCGACCTGCTGGCTGCTCCTAAGGAAGGCGCCTTTCCTCCAACTGCGTGTCCGCGGTGCGCCTCCACAGCTTAGAGCTCGCCACGCATCTGCGCTCGCTGTGGGACACGTAGCAGAGGACTAGGAGCGCGTTTCCCCCCAAGTTTTTAGCGACTGCCAGCACTCAGTTTGCAAGTAATCGTACCTAATGTAAAAAGAGGAGCATGAAGCGTTTGTAGGCAGTTGCCAAAGTCTCAGGAGAGTCTTCGGTGACAGTCACATGGTGCACGTTTGGCCACTACACGTTTACAAACAGCGCTACTGAGAGACGAAATGCTGTAGCCCCAGTGGCGCAATTGGTTAGCGCACGGTACTTATAAAGCAGTAGCTGTGAGCAATGCCGGGGTTGTGAGTGTCGAGCTGTCCGCGCGGGCACATCGCGCTGCGCTCCGGGCAGTGTTTACATTCGCGTCGCCTGCGCCGCCGGCGGTTTCCTGGCTGTTGTATATCGCCTGTGCGTAAGTAGCCATGGATTCGGAAGACAGAGAAACTAACGTTCAGTGTTCTTTCGATCGTTCCGTTCCCCGCCCCTCGGCATACGAGATTCATAGATGGATCCATAACGAACTGAAAATTGCTGAAAACGACCTCCTCGGACTGCAACTAGATGTTTTCTTAAACGCACTGTTTTTGAAATTGCCTAGTTCCGAAATATGTGACCAGTTAGTGAACTTTAATGGTGGCTCGCGTCCTTTCAAGCACTTAGACGGTACTGTTAGCAATGTTGTTTTGTCCCACGCAGGGTATGGACTGAGGACAATTCGCGTGTTCAACTTGCCGTTTGAGACGCGAAATGAGACAATTGCGAGAAGTTTGGCGCCGTACGGTACTGTGCACTCTGTCACAAGGGAGAAGTGGTCCTCGGCGTACATTTACAAAGTTGAGAACGGCGTCCGGTCTGTGCGTATGGTAGTTAGACAGCACATCCCGTCTTTTCTAATGATGGGCGGCAACCGTGCTTTTATAACGTACAGCGGCCAGCCGCAGACGTGCTCGTTTTGCCACGCCGCCGGCCACGTCAGGAACCACTGCCCGCGCAGACAGGGCCCCACACAACTGCGCCCCGGCGACGGCGGCGTCTCGTACGCGTCGGTCGCGCTCGGCGTCGTTCCTAACCGCGCTCGGCGCGTCGGTGACGAAAGTGCGGCGGTACAAGACGTAGCCATGGATGTCGCGGAAGACGTAGTCGTAAGTGCGACACAACACCTGTCGTGGAGCGATGCTGTCGATGCGGAACGGGCCGCGGAGGCCGCACGGTCTATTCAGGCGGCTGACGCCGGCACAGGATCAGAACCCGCCTCGCAAGTCGTACCATCTGAAGTGTCTGATTCAGCGCCAGTTACTGAACCCAGTACGGAACAGCAAGTTGTTGGTGCCACTGTAGCGTCAGATGTTCTTGCGAGTGAAGTGGAAGTTTCCCTTGCTCCGGCAGTAGAACAACATTCCGCGCGTGCATTTCCTACAGAGAAGTCGACTGAACAGCATGTCGTTCCTGTAACTTTAGATTTACAGTCTCCGGATCTTGTTTCCGTTCCTGCGGCTTCTGTTGCAAAGTCAACTAAACCCCTGCCTCCTGTTGAGCCTTCTAAAATCCAGGAAGTTCAATCCTCCGCCGCCCCCGCGTCCGTTTCGGTGCAGAGCCAACGATCGCTCGTCTTGCACGAGCAACCGAAGCCACGGCGCGATTCCAGCTCGGACGGCCGGCGCTCTCGCAGCAGCAGCGTGTCCTCCACAGAGGCACACAAGTCCCTCCGCAGCCCTTTACCGGACAGGCGGAAGCGGTCGCGCCAACGTGCCCGGCTCAGGAAGAAGGCCGCGTCGCAACACGCGCAGGACTCAAACCCGGGACGTCGACAAGAAGGTTCGGCCTCCTGCAGTCAGCACGACGAAGGAGTCAGCTACTCGCTAAGTCAGCGAGATGAGACGGTGCGTAAATTGCGCGACTTCTTGAACAAATCTCCTCCTCCATCTGACATGGATGTTGACAATTTTCCCGGTCGTGATTCGAAGTCCGTTAAAAGAAAAATGGAGAAGAGTCCGGAAGGCCGTGTAAAGCCCCCTCTGCCTGGCATCGGGAATGAACCGTCCTCGGACGTGACGATGTCGGAAGCGGCGTCGGCGTCTACGACAGAACAGACACGGGCCGCCCCCAGTCAGTAATGGCGTGGGGGCGGGACGGACCAGGGAGGCACGCCGACCACCAACTGGCGTGCTGTACAGTGGATGTGACAGCTCGTTACACAAAAAATTTTAATTCTAATTTTTATGCTGTCAACCAAATTTTACTTTGTGTGTCCCAAAGTATGCGTACCAGGTGTTTTTCCAGCTAGTGTACTGCACCCTTACTGTTTTATCTGCTACTGATATACATCTTAGCAATGCAAAATTTTTATACGATCCCTAACTACTGTCATCCATAAGTATTGAACATGCTTCGCACGTCATGTGACTGTTTTTTATGTGTGATTCTGTGTTGAAATTTAGTGCGTATTTTATGCCTTTATTATTATTGGCAGGGTGATTGTTATATGCAATCATCTTTTATTTCGGATGCGTGCTACTTTAACAACTTGGGGTTTACTTCGACCGCCAAGTGTGTTAAATGCGTCGCTTAACCTATGACGCCTAATACTCGCCTGTGTAATATCATCACAGTGAACGTTAATAAGATGTTTGCTCCATATAAGGGACGTGCACTAAATGACTTTCTTACCACCAACAGATGTCATATTGCGATGCTGCAGGAAGTGACACGCGAAGCACTCAGTTTCATTTCCGGGTTTACGATCATTGACAATGTGCCTCCTGAGCGTGATACGGGAACAGCAATTTTACTCTGTCCGGATCTAGTGGCGAAGGACATAGAATACCTGCCAAACGGCCACGCCATTGCTTGTACAGTGAATGGTATTCTCTTTATTAACGTCTATGCCCCTAGTGGTGACAAATCGGCGAGGCGTAGGTTCTACGGAGAGGAACTTTGTTTACTGTTGCGTCGTAACACCAATAACTTGGTCATCGGCGGAGACTTCAACGCCGTTCTAGCTGACGTTGACCAAACCCCTCAGCCGAACAAAAGCCGAGAATTGCACACGCTCATAGACAGTTACCGATTAAGGGACACATGGCGTGTATTGAACCCGGACAGGACGGAATATACCTACTTCTACTCCACGGGGCGTAGTAGGCTCGATCGAATCTACGTGTCTCCCGACTTCGCAGCCCACGTCACGGCGACAGTGATCCAACCCGTCGCCTTCTCGGATCATTGCAGCTTCATCCTCCGTATCCATCTGCCAACTTTCCCCTCAGTTCGACGTAGAAATATGTGGAAATTTAACTGTAGTCTCCTCGCTGACGATCGCCTGACAACACGGTTCACTGCAGTGTGGAATCAGTTACTGCAAGACAAGGACGACGCCGTCAGCACAGTAGAGTGGTGGGTGTTGACGGCCAAGCCAATCATCCGTTCCTTCCTGATAGACTACAGTCGCGAGAGCGCCCACTGGCGCAGGGCTACTTCCATCTTCTACGAAGAGTGTTTGCGAGACCTCGCGCGGCGCGTGACAGAGCAACCTGACCTGCTGCCAGAATTCAAGCAATACAAGGCGCGGTTTTTAAACGACCTGAGGCGCAAGTGTGAAGGACCGATTGTCCGGAGCCACCCTGTGGGTACAGTCGGAGGTGAACCACTATCGATTTATCACCTCAATCGCGAACGTAAGCGGCGCGATAAACTTCACGTCGACTCGTGGGTTACCAGGGACGGACAACGAACGACGGACATTAGTGAAATCAAGCGAGACGTGCACCGTTATTTCCAACAGCTGTTTACTGATGCTGCTGTTGACGCAGATGCGCTGCGAACGCTGCTACAGAAAATCCCACACGTTCTAAACCGAGCTGACAGGGCACACCTTAATCAAACTTTTACTCGTGCAGAGCTGGAAGATGCCATAAAAAGAAGTCCACCGGGGAAATCGCCGGGTATGGATGGAATACCCGCTGAGTTTTATTCCAAGTACTTTTATTTATTGGGTGATGTGTTGACAACCATTGCCAATGAACTACAAAATGGGGCCACTGTACCACCTGAGTTCACCGAAGGTGCTATCATTCTTGTGCCAAAGTCCTGCGCAACACCTAGTATCGACAACGTGCGACCAATCACGTTGCTGAACGCTGATTATAAGGTTATCGCTCGATGCGTCGCTAGCCGTTTACAACCGACGATGTCTAAAGTAATCAGTGTTTACCAGTCGTGCGCCGTTCCTGATAGGAATATTTTTGATGCAGTCCTGGCCTACCGAGACTGCATTGGATATGTCAAAGGCAATAGTTTACGAAATGCTGCGATCTTACTAGTAGATTTCAAGAACGCCTTTGACAGGGTAAGTCACCATTACCTAATGAAAGTTATGGCAGGGATGGGCTTTGGCACAAAATTCCCGGCTATGATCCAGAACATTCTTCGATCAGCCTCGTCGACAGTTATCGTGAATGGCTCACGGACTGACAGAATAACCATATGTAGATCAGTGCGCCAAGGTTGTCCCATGTCCATGGCTTTGTACGCAATTGCGCTAGACCCTCTATTGCGTTACATCTCAGAGCAATGTTGGGGCATCAACATTGGCAATTCTAGGCTCATCTGTCGGGCGTACGCCGACGACCTGGGCGTCTTCATAGAACAACCGGAAGACATAGACAGACTCCACACTGTTCTGAGACGTTTTGAGAGGGGCACCGGGGCAGTTGTAAGCACCACGAAGACGGTACTCCTTCCACTGACTAGACGTTTCATGGCAGAAAGACGCGATTGGTACACCATCAGTCAGCAGCACAAAGTACTGGGAGTCGTGATGACGGCCTCTCCTCTAAAGATGGGGGCCCTCAACTGGCGGACCACACTACACAAGATTCGTGCCGTTTGCAGGATACATGCGGCGAGGAACTTGGCACTGGCTGACAGAGTGAAGATAATTAACTGCGACATCCTCTCCAGAGCTTGGTACCTGGCGCAAATATTGCCAGTACCAGTGCAGCTAGGACGCGCCATCCAACAAGCGGTCTTCTGGATGTTGTGGAGGGAGGACTTCTTCAAGGTCTCACTGTCAACCTGCACGCTCGCCCCGGCGGAAGGAGGCCTCGGCCTCGTTGACTTCCATCTCAAGAGCGTGGCGCTGTTCCTCAAGAGGACCCGCGCGGTGGCTCGCAGGGCGCCGGGCGGCCCCACCGCAGTGCTCCTTGGCAGATACCGGCCGGCCTCGCTCGCCGCTCCCGTTTCGCTCGCCGACATCCCGCCCACGCTTCGCTACGTCAGGCTCTTCTTCCTGCAGAGCAGTTACATCACCCGGCAGACCCTGCGTTCCAACGACACCCGGATGCTGCTGGAAGAGCTGCGAGGGTCCCCCGGCAGGAACAAGTGGGAGGTGCGGCTGCCGCAGGTCGACTGGAGGGCCGTCTGGAGGAACATCTCCGCCGACGTCCTCCCCGCCGCGGTGAGAGGCACGTGGTACAAGGTGGTCAACCGGACCGTCGCGACGAACTCCAAGCTCTACGCCGTTCGCCACCATCTTACTGGCGCGTGTGACATCTGCGCGGAGGAAGACACCATAGAACACCGCTTCGTGTGTCAGAAATTTGTGGCAGTGTGGAATACAGCGAGAGATATGGTGCGACTGATCAATCGTCTTCCCATAGCCTCTGTGACAGTGGAGGATGCTACTCTTCCTCAGCGGACACCTTACCCGAGGACAAAGAGGAATGCCACAATATGGCTTTTAGGACACACTATCCACTGTATACTCTCCCTCAAGACGACCGGGCAAATCGACTTTCTGACATATCTATGGGACGAATTTTGCACAGAACAAGGAAGATTAGGTTACCAGAAGAAGTTTGGTAATTTCTTAAAAATTGCTATACAGCATGCATATGACGCCATAAATGTAACGTGACTGCATAGTTACCAGTACCAGAAATCAGTTATGTTCACAATTAACGTTCATATATATCGTACACTTATCTTTTCTATTAATGTCTGTTCACAGAACAGATGAATTTAGAGGCTTAATTTTCTACTTCATTTCTTTATTATGTTATGTAGAAACGTTGATTTAGTTGAATGTGAGGACATTCATTCGTTATTTTGTTTTCCTGTTCTGTCCCCAAGAAGTGCCTGCATTGAGTTATAGTGTTTTCGGACGGAACCCTTCTATTGACATTTTTCACTCAAGTGGAGTTTTATGTTTCTTTAGACGTTCGGAAAAAAAAATCAACTTACTTTTTTCTCAAAAGGATTCCGTCAAATTCTTTATATAGATGTCGCCGGTCAGTGTAGGATTGTGCAGGAGACATCCTACCAAAGTCGTCTGTTACATTTGTTCATAACGAAAGGTTGCAGAAATTGTACCATTGAAGTGACTTCCGTTTTCGGAATCGACTAGGTACAAGAGAAGAAGAGGAATTTCATTCTCCAATTGAAGAGGACTTTCATTCTCTAATCTACGTTTCCTATTTATTTTATTTTATTCTATTTTATTTATCCAGTTATGACAAAATGATTCCTCAACGTGCGGACGACTTGATCGACATCTTGCTTATAGTTGCAGTCTATTCTCATGCACTTCCAACGGGGGATACACACAGAACCATCGATGATAGCTGTAAAAGCTCGCCGATGAAGGCATACAATGGAGAGCGAAAGGAAGGGGTGTAGGGGAGAAGGGAGCCCCATATAAAAAATAAAAAAAAAGAAAAAACAAAAAAAAAAATAAAAAAAAAAAAAACAAAAAAAAGAAAAAAAAAAAAAAAAACAAAAAAAAAAAAAGAAAAAAAAAACCAAAAAAAAAGCCTCACCTGGGGCACATTTTGTTTCTTAGCACCTGACCTTTTTGAAAATGCTCCTGACGACAGATTTTAAAGGAATCACGTGGTTACTCAAATTTTAGAGATGTACGCAAGCCACAGAACACGCCGTCCTCGGTAGTATAGTGGTTAGCATCCCCGCCTGTCACGCGGGAGACCGGGCTTCGATTGCCCGCCGGGGAGATGTGTTTCATTTTTAGTAACTGTCATGACATTTGTCGGACTTGGTGTGCGACTTGTATGGAAAGCAGCAGAGTGTGGCGCCAACTCAGGGGACGTCGGCCAGCGCATCCTCGGTAGTATAGTGGTCAGTATCCCCGCCTGTCACGCGGGAGACCGGGGTTCGATTCCCCGCCGGGGAGATGCAATTTTTATTTCGCATGTTCGCTCAAATTATGACCAACGATCGCGAGAATGATACTTGCCTTTCGGAACGACGATTGCGAATTCTGCACAATCGTAAATAAAGTCCCGCATACTCGAAAATATCTTTGGAATTACCTTCCCCAGGGCAACGGTATTTCAAAGCAACATTCGATCGTTTTGCTCGCCATTTACGCTCTATTTGGGCGACACCGACAATCTGGTAAATCACGCTACATGCTAAATACTTTCGATCGACGTAATAGGAAGGCAAATAATTTTAGCAGAGCGTGGTTTCGATCCACGGACCTCTGGGTTATGGGCCCAGCACGCTTCCACTGCGCCACTCTGCTCGGCTGCTAGTGCCTTCCCTTCAGCATGTCAAGTACAACACATGCCACGTCTTCTTTTAATTGCTCTCATACTTGCTGGTGAGACTTTTGAACACAGCCCAAGGCTCAAGGCTAGACTTAGCTCGACTGGCGCTACGCTGACGCTTGCTGGAAGAGGCATTTATTGCATTTTCCCCCAACGTTCATCTGCGAGATACAGAAAAGATAACAGTGCCCTCCACCTCCAACAACGAAAAATTCGCTGTTTACCTACAAAACTCCAAGCACCAAAATACGACCCTGCCAGGATTCGAACCTGGAATCTTCTGATCCGTAATCAGACGCGTTATCCGTTGCGCCACAGGGCCCCTGCTTTACGCACACACTAGTGAAGACATTGAAGAAACGACTTGTCTCTGCTCTGGGTTTGCATGTCGTCCATTGGCAACGGCGGCGTGGGCACTGTTGCTTCTGGCGACCTGCTGGCTGCTCCTAAGGAAGGCGCCTTTCCTCCAACTGCGTGTCCGCGGTGCGCCTCCACAGCTTAGAGCTCGCCACGCATCTGCGCTCGCTGTGGGACACGTAGCAGAGGACTAGGAGCGCGTTTCCCCCCAAGTTTTTAGCGACTGCCAGCACTCAGTTTGCAAGTAATCGTACCTAATGTAAAAAGAGGAGCATGAAGCGTTTGTAGGCAGTTGCCAAAGTCTCAGGAGAGTCTTCGGTGACAGTCACATGGTGCACGTTTGGCCACTACACGTTTACAAACAGCGCTACTGAGAGACGAAATGCTGTAGCCCCAGTGGCGCAATTGGTTAGCGCACGGTACTTATAAGGCAGTCGCCGTGAGCAATGCCGGGGTTGTGAGTTCAAGCCTCACCTGGGGCACATTTTGTTTCTTAGCACCTGACCTTTTTGAAAATGCTCCTGACGACAGATTTTAAAGGAATCACGTGGTTACTCAAATTTTAGAGATGTACGCAAGCCACAGAACACGCCGTCCTCGGTAGTATAGTGGTTAGCATCCCCGCCTGTCACGCGGGAGACCGGGCTTCGATTGCCCGCCGGGGAGATGTGTTTCATTTTTAGTAACTGTCATGACATTTGTCGGACTTGGTGTGCGACTTGTATGGAAAGCAGCAGAGTGTGGCGCCAACTCAGGGGACGTCGGCCAGCGCATCCTCGGTAGTATAGTGGTCAGTATCCCCGCCTGTCACGCGGGAGACCGGGGTTCGATTCCCCGCCGGGGAGATGCAATTTTTATTTCGCATGTTCGCTCAAATTATGACCAACGATCGCGAGAATGATACTTGCCTTTCGGAACGACGATTGCGAATTCTGCACAATCGTAAATAAAGTCCCGCATACTCGAAAATATCTTTGGAATTACCTTCCCCAGGGCAACGGTATTTCAAAGCAACATTCGATCGTTTTGCTCGCCATTTACGCTCTATTTGGGCGACACCGACAATCTGGTAAATCACGCTACATGCTAAATACTTTCGATCGACGTAATAGGAAGGCAAATAATTTTAGCAGAGCGTGGTTTCGATCCACGGACCTCTGGGTTATGGGCCCAGCACGCTTCCACTGCGCCACTCTGCTCGGCTGCTAGTGCCTTCCCTTCAGCATGTCAAGTACAACACATGCCACGTCTTCTTTTAATTGCTCTCATACTTGCTGGTGAGACTTTTGAACACAGCCCAAGGCTCAAGGCTAGACTTAGCTCAACTGGCGCTACGCTGACGCTTGCTGGAAGAGGCATTTATTGCATTTTCCCCCAACGTTCATCTGCGAGATACAGAAAAGATAACAGTGCCCTCCACCTCCAACAACGAAAAATTCGCTGTTTACCTACAAAACTCCAAGCACCAAAATACGACCCTGCCAGGATTCGAACCTGGAATCTTCTGATCCGTAATCAGACGCGTTATCCGTTGCGCCACAGGGCCCCTGCTTTACGCACACACTAGTGAAGACATTGAAGAAACGACTTGTCTCTGCTCTGGGTTTGCATGTCGTCCATTGGCAACGGCGGCGTGGGCACTGTTGCTTCTGGCGACCTGCTGGCTGCTCCTAAGGAAGGCGCCTTTCCTCCAACTGCGTGTCCGCGGTGCGCCTCCACAGCTTAGAGCTCGCCACGCATCTGCGCTCGCTGTGGGACACGTAGCAGAGGACTAGGAGCGCGTTTCCCCCCAAGTTTTTAGCGACTGCCAGCACTCAGTTTGCAAGTAATCGTACCTAATGTAAAAAGAGGAGCATGAAGCGTTTGTAGGCAGTTGCCAAAGTCTCAGGAGAGTCTTCGGTGACAGTCACATGGTGCACGTTTGGCCACTACACGTTTACAAACAGCGCTACTGAGAGACGAAATGCTGTAGCCCCAGTGGCGCAATTGGTTAGCGCACGGTACTTATAAGGCAGTCGCCGTGAGCAATGCCGGGGTTGTGAGTTCAAGCCTCACCTGGGGCACATTTTGTTTCTTAGCACCTGACCTTTTTGAAAATGCTCCTGACGACAGATTTTAAAGGAATCACGTGGTTACTCAAATTTTAGAGATGTACGCAAGCCACAGAACACGCCGTCCTCGGTAGTATAGTGGTTAGCATCCCCGCCTGTCACGCGGGAGACCGGGCTTCGATTGCCCGCCGGGGAGATGTGTTTCATTTTTAGTAACTGTCATGACATTTGTCGGACTTGGTGTGCGACTTGTATGGAAAGCAGCAGAGTGTGGCGCCAACTCAGGGGACGTCGGCCAGCGCATCCTCGGTAGTATAGTGGTCAGTATCCCCGCCTGTCACGCGGGAGACCGGGGTTCGATTCCCCGCCGGGGAGATGCAATTTTTATTTCGCATGTTCGCTCAAATTATGACCAACGATCGCGAGAATGATACTTGCCTTTCGGAACGACGATTGCGAATTCTGCACAATCGTAAATAAAGTCCCGCATACTCGAAAATATCTTTGGAATTACCTTCCCCAGGGCAACGGTATTTCAAAGCAACATTCGATCGTTTTGCTCGCCATTTACGCTCTATTTGGGCGACACCGACAATCTGGTAAATCACGCTACATGCTAAATACTTTCGATCGACGTAATAGGAAGGCAAATAATTTTAGCAGAGCGTGGTTTCGATCCACGGACCTCTGGGTTATGGGCCCAGCACGCTTCCACTGCGCCACTCTGCTCGGCTGCTAGTGCCTTCCCTTCAGCATGTCAAGTACAACACATGCCACGTCTTCTTTTAATTGCTCTCATACTTGCTGGTGAGACTTTTGAACACAGCCCAAGGCTCAAGGCTAGACTTGGCTCGACTTAGCTCGACTGGCGCTACGCTGACGCTTGCTGGAAGAGGCATTTATTGCATTTTCCCCCAACGTTCATCTGCGAGATACAGAAAAGATAACAGTGCCCTCCACCTCCAACAACGAAAAATTCGCTGTTTACCTACAAAACTCCAAGCAACAAAATTACGACCCTGCCAGGATTCGAACCTGGAATCTTCTGATCCGTAGTCAGACGCGTTATCCGTTGCGCCACAGGGCCCCTGCTTTACGCACACACTAGTGAAGACATTGAAGAAACGACTTGTCTCTGCTCTGGGTTTGCATGTCGTCCATTGGCAACGGCGGCGTGGGCACTGTTGCTTCTGGCGACCTGCTGGCTGCTCCTAAGGAAGGCGCCTTTCCTCCAACTGCGTGTCCGCGGTGCGCCTCCACAGCTTAGAGCTCGCCACGCATCTGCGCTCGCTGTGGGACACGTAGCAGAGGACTAGGAGCGCGTTTCCCCCCAAGTTTTTAGCGACTGCCAGCACTCAGTTTGCAAGTAATCGTACCTAATGTAAAAAGAGGAGCATGAAGCGTTTGTAGGCAGTTGCCAAAGTCTCAGGAGAGTCTTCGGTGACAGTCACATGGTGCACGTTTGGCCACTACACGTTTACAAACAGCGCTACTGAGAGACGAAATGCTGTAGCCCCAGTGGCGCAATTGGTTAGCGCACGGTACTTATAAGGCAGTCGCCGTGAGCAATGCCGGGGTTGTGAGTTCAAGCCTCACCTGGGGCACATTTTGTTTCTTAGCACCTGACCTTTTTGAAAATGCTCCTGACGACAGATTTTAAAGGAATCACGTGGTTACTCAAATTTTAGAGATGTACGCAAGCCACAGAACACGCCGTCCTCGGTAGTATAGTGGTTAGCATCCCCGCCTGTCACGCGGGAGACCGGGCTTCGATTGCCCGCCGGGGAGATGTGTTTCATTTTTAGTAACTGTCATGACATTTGTCGGACTTGGTGTGCGACTTGTATGGAAAGCAGCAGAGTGTGGCGCCAACTCAGGGGACGTCGGCCAGCGCATCCTCGGTAGTATAGTGGTCAGTATCCCCGCCTGTCACGCGGGAGACCGGGGTTCGATTCCCCGCCGGGGAGATGCAATTTTTATTTCGCATGTTCGCTCAAATTATGACCAACGATCGCGAGAATGATACTTGCCTTTCGGAACGACGATTGCGAATTCTGCACAATCGTAAATAAAGTCCCGCATACTCGAAAATATCTTTGGAATTACCTTCCCCAGGGCAACGGTATTTCAAAGCAACATTCGATCGTTTTGCTCGCCATTTACGCTCTATTTGGGCGACACCGACAATCTGGTAAATCACGCTACATGCTAAATACTTTCGATCGACGTAATAGGAAGGCAAATAATTTTAGCAGAGCGTGGTTTCGATCCACGGACCTCTGGGTTATGGGCCCAGCACGCTTCCACTGCGCCACTCTGCTCGGCTGCTAGTGCCTTCCCTTCAGCATGTCAAGTACAACACATGCCACGTCTTCTTTTAATTGCTCTCATACTTGCTGGTGAGACTTTTGAACACAGCCCAAGGCTCAAGGCTAGACTTGGCTCGACTTAGCTCGACTGGCGCTACGCTGACGCTTGCTGGAAGAGGCATTTATTGCATTTTCCCCCAACGTTCATCTGCGAGATACAGAAAAGATAACAGTGCCCTCCACCTCCAACAACGAAAAATTCGCTGTTTACCTACAAAACTCCAAGCAACAAAATTACGACCCTGCCAGGATTCGAACCTGGAATCTTCTGATCCGTAGTCAGACGCGTTATCCGTTGCGCCACAGGGCCCCTGCTTTACGCACACACTAGTGAAGACATTGAAGAAACGACTTGTCTCTGCTCTGGGTTTGCATGTCGTCCATTGGCAACGGCGGCGTGGGCACTGTTGCTTCTGGCGACCTGCTGGCTGCTCCTAAGGAAGGCGCCTTTCCTCCAACTGCGTGTCCGCGGTGCGCCTCCACAGCTTAGAGCTCGCCACGCATCTGCGCTCGCTGTGGGACACGTAGCAGAGGACTAGGAGCGCGTTTCCCCCCAAGTTTTTAGCGACTGCCAGCACTCAGTTTGCAAGTAATCGTACCTAATGTAAAAAGAGGAGCATGAAGCGTTTGTAGGCAGTTGCCAAAGTCTCAGGAGAGTCTTCGGTGACAGTCACATGGTGCACGTTTGGCCACTACACGTTTACAAACAGCGCTACTGAGAGACGAAATGCTGTAGCCCCAGTGGCGCAATTGGTTAGCGCACGGTACTTATAAGGCAGTCGCCGTGAGCAATGCCGGGGTTGTGAGTTCAAGCCTCACCTGGGGCACATTTTGTTTCTTAGCACCTGACCTTTTTGAAAATGCTCCTGACGACAGATTTTAAAGGAATCACGTGGTTACTCAAATTTTAGAGATGTACGCAAGCCACAGAACACGCCGTCCTCGGTAGTATAGTGGTTAGCATCCCCGCCTGTCACGCGGGAGACCGGGCTTCGATTGCCCGCCGGGGAGATGTGTTTCATTTTTAGTAACTGTCATGACATTTGTCGGACTTGGTGTGCGACTTGTATGGAAAGCAGCAGAGTGTGGCGCCAACTCAGGGGACGTCGGCCAGCGCATCCTCGGTAGTATAGTGGTCAGTATCCCCGCCTGTCACGCGGGAGACCGGGGTTCGATTCCCCGCCGGGGAGATGCAATTTTTATTTCGCATGTTCGCTCAAATTATGACCAACGATCGCGAGAATGATACTTGCCTTTCGGAACGACGATTGCGAATTCTGCACAATCGTAAATAAAGTCCCGCATACTCGAAAATATCTTTGGAATTACCTTCCCCAGGGCAACGGTATTTCAAAGCAACATTCGATCGTTTTGCTCGCCATTTACGCTCTATTTGGGCGACACCGACAATCTGGTAAATCACGCTACATGCTAAATACTTTCGATCGACGTAATAGGAAGGCAAATAATTTTAGCAGAGCGTGGTTTCGATCCACGGACCTCTGGGTTATGGGCCCAGCACGCTTCCACTGCGCCACTCTGCTCGGCTGCTAGTGCCTTCCCTTCAGCATGTCAAGTACAACACATGCCACGTCTTCTTTTAATTGCTCTCATACTTGCTGGTGAGACTTTTGAACACAGCCCAAGGCTCAAGGCTAGACTTGGCTCGACTTAGCTCGACTGGCGCTACGCTGACGCTTGCTGGAAGAGGCATTTATTGCATTTTCCCCCAACGTTCATCTGCGAGATACAGAAAAGATAACAGTGCCCTCCACCTCCAACAACGAAAAATTCGCTGTTTACCTACAAAACTCCAAGCAACAAAATTACGACCCTGCCAGGATTCGAACCTGGAATCTTCTGATCCGTAGTCAGACGCGTTATCCGTTGCGCCACAGGGCCCCTGCTTTACGCACACACTAGTGAAGACATTGAAGAAACGACTTGTCTCTGCTCTGGGTTTGCATGTCGTCCATTGGCAACGGCGGCGTGGGCACTGTTGCTTCTGGCGACCTGCTGGCTGCTCCTAAGGAAGGCGCCTTTCCTCCAACTGCGTGTCCGCGGTGCGCCTCCACAGCTTAGAGCTCGCCACGCATCTGCGCTCGCTGTGGGACACGTAGCAGAGGACTAGGAGCGCGTTTCCCCCCAAGTTTTTAGCGACTGCCAGCACTCAGTTTGCAAGTAATCGTACCTAATGTAAAAAGAGGAGCATGAAGCGTTTGTAGGCAGTTGCCAAAGTCTCAGGAGAGTCTTCGGTGACAGTCACATGGTGCACGTTTGGCCACTACACGTTTACAAACAGCGCTACTGAGAGACGAAATGCTGTAGCCCCAGTGGCGCAATTGGTTAGCGCACGGTACTTATAAGGCAGTCGCCGTGAGCAATGCCGGGGTTGTGAGTTCAAGCCTCACCTGGGGCACATTTTGTTTCTTAGCACCTGACCTTTTTGAAAATGCTCCTGACGACAGATTTTAAAGGAATCACGTGGTTACTCAAATTTTAGAGATGTACGCAAGCCACAGAACACGCCGTCCTCGGTAGTATAGTGGTTAGTATCCCCGCCTGTCACGCGGGAGACCGGGCTTCGATTGCCCGCCGGGGAGATGTGTTTCATTTTTAGTAACTGTCATGACATTTGTCGGACTTGGTGTGCGACTTGTATGGAAAGCAGCAGAGTGTGGCGCCAACTCAGGGGACGTCGGCCAGCGCATCCTCGGTAGTATAGTGGTCAGTATCCCCGCCTGTCACGCGGGAGACCGGGGTTCGATTCCCCGCCGGGGAGATGCAATTTTTATTTCGCATGTTCGCTCAAATTATGACCAACGATCGCGAGAATGATACTTGCCTTTCGGAACGACGATTGCGAATTCTGCACAATCGTAAATAAAGTCCCGCATACTCGAAAATATCTTTGGAATTACCTTCCCCAGGGCAACGGTATTTCAAAGCAACATTCGATCGTTTTGCTCGCCATTTACGCTCTATTTGGGCGACACCGACAATCTGGTAAATCACGCTACATGCTAAATACTTTCGATCGACGTAATAGGAAGGCAAATAATTTTAGCAGAGCGTGGTTTCGATCCACGGACCTCTGGGTTATGGGCCCAGCACGCTTCCACTGCGCCACTCTGCTCGGCTGCTAGTGCCTT
This sequence comes from Locusta migratoria, assembly GCA_026315105.1. NCBI lineage: Eukaryota > Metazoa > Arthropoda > Insecta > Orthoptera > Acrididae > Locusta > Locusta migratoria. The sequence goes on along the minus strand of CM048751.1, from coordinate 152,666,441 downwards.
CCCTTCAGCATGTCAAGTACAACACATGCCACGTCTTCTTTTAATTGCTCTCATACTTGCTGGTGAGACTTTTGAACACAGCCCAAGGCTCAAGGCTAGACTTGGCTCGACTTAGCTCGACTGGCGCTACGCTGACGCTTGCTGGAAGAGGCATTTATTGCATTTTCCCCCAACGTTCATCTGCGAGATACAGAAAAGATAACAGTGCCCTCCACCTCCAACAACGAAAAATTCGCTGTTTACCTACAAAACTCCAAGCAACAAAATTACGACCCTGCCAGGATTCGAACCTGGAATCTTCTGATCCGTAGTCAGACGCGTTATCCGTTGCGCCACAGGGCCCCTGCTTTACGCACACACTAGTGAAGACATTGAAGAAACGACTTGTCTCTGCTCTGGGTTTGCATGTCGTCCATTGGCAACGGCGGCGTGGGCACTGTTGCTTCTGGCGACCTGCTGGCTGCTCCTAAGGAAGGCGCCTTTCCTCCAACTGCGTGTCCGCGGTGCGCCTCCACAGCTTAGAGCTCGCCACGCATCTGCGCTCGCTGTGGGACACGTAGCAGAGGACTAGGAGCGCGTTTCCCCCCAAGTTTTTAGCGACTGCCAGCACTCAGTTTGCAAGTAATCGTACCTAATGTAAAAAAAGGAGCATGAAGCGTTTGTAGGCAGTTGCCAAAGTCTCAGGAGAGTCTTCGGTGACAGTCACATGGTGCACGTTTGGCCACTACACGTTTACAAACAGCGCTACTGAGAGACGAAATGCTGTAGCCCCAGTGGCGCAATTGGTTAGCGCACGGTACTTATAAGGCAGTCGCCGTGAGCAATGCCGGGGTTGTGAGTTCAAGCCTCACCTGGGGCACATTTTGTTTCTTAGCACCTGACCTTTTTGAAAATGCTCATGACGACAGATTTTAAAGGAATCACGTGGTTACTCAAATTTTAGAGATGTACGCAAGCCACAGAACACGCCGTCCTCGGTAGTATAGTGGTTAGCATCCCCGCCTGTCACGCGGGAGACCGGGCTTCGATTGCCCGCCGGGGAGATGTGTTTCATTTTTAGTAACTGTCATGACATTTGTCGGACTTGGTGTGCGACTTGTATGGAAAGCAGCAGAGTGTGGCGCCAACTCAGGGGACGTCGGCCAGCGCATCCTCGGTAGTATAGTGGTCAGTATCCCCGCCTGTCACGCGGGAGACCGGGGTTCGATTCCCCGCCGGAGAGATGCAATTTTTATTTCGCATGTTCGCTCAAATTATGACCAACGATCGCGAGAATGATACTTGCCTTTCGGAACGACGATTGCGAATTCTGCACAATCGTAAATAAAGTCCCGCATACTCGAAAATATCTTTGGAATTACCTTCCCCAGGGCAACGGTATTTCAAAGCAACATTCGATCGTTTTGCTCGCCATTTACGCTCTATTTGGGCGACACCGACAATCTGGTAAATCACGCTACATGCTAAATACTTTCGATCGACGTAATAGGAAGGCAAATAATTTTAGCAGAGCGTGGTTTCGATCCACGGACCTCTGGGTTATGGGCCCAGCACGCTTCCACTGCGCCACTCTGCTCGGCTGCTAGTGCCTTCCCTTCAGCATGTCAAGTACAACACATGCCACGTCTTCTTTTAATTGCTCTCATACTTGCTGGTGAGACTTTTGAACACAGCCCAAGGCTCAAGGCTAGACTTGGCTCGACTTAGCTCGACTGGCGCTACGCTGACGCTTGCTGGAAGAGGCATTTATTGCATTTTCCCCCAACGTTCATCTGCGAGATACAGAAAAGATAACAGTGCCCTCCACCTCCAACAACGAAAAATTCGCTGTTTACCTACAAAACTCCAAGCAACAAAATTACGACCCTGCCAGGATTCGAACCTGGAATCTTCTGATCCGTAGTCAGACGCGTTATCCGTTGCGCCACAGGGCCCCTGCTTTACGCACACACTAGTGAAGACATTGAAGAAACGACTTGTCTCTGCTCTGGGTTTGCATGTCGTCCATTGGCAACGGCGGCGTGGGCACTGTTGCTTCTGGCGACCTGCTGGCTGCTCCTAAGGAAGGCGCCTTTCCTCCAACTGCGTGTCCGCGGTGCGCCTCCACAGCTTAGAGCTCGCCACGCATCTGCGCTCGCTGTGGGACACGTAGCAGAGGACTAGGAGCGCGTTTCCCCCCAAGTTTTTAGCGACTGCCAGCACTCAGTTTGCAAGTAATCGTACCTAATGTAAAAAGAGGAGCATGAAGCGTTTGTAGGCAGTTGCCAAAGTCTCAGGAGAGTCTTCGGTGACAGTCACATGGTGCACGTTTGGCCACTACACGTTTACAAACAGCGCTACTGAGAGACGAAATGCTGTAGCCCCAGTGGCGCAATTGGTTAGCGCACGGTACTTATAAGGCAGTCGCCGTGAGCAATGCCGGGGTTGTGAGTTCAAGCCTCACCTGGGGCACATTTTGTTTCTTAGCACCTGACCTTTTTGAAAATGCTCCTGACGACAGATTTTAAAGGAATCACGTGGTTACTCAAATTTTAGAGATGTACGCAAGCCACAGAACACGCCGTCCTCGGTAGTATAGTGGTTAGTATCCCCGCCTGTCACGCGGGAGACCGGGCTTCGATTGCCCGCCGGGGAGATGTGTTTCATTTTTAGTAACTGTCATGACATTTGTCGGACTTGGTGTGCGACTTGTATGGAAAGCAGCAGAGTGTGGCGCCAACTCAGGGGACGTCGGCCAGCGCATCCTCGGTAGTATAGTGGTCAGTATCCCCGCCTGTCACGCGGGAGACCGGGGTTCGATTCCCCGCCGGGGAGATGCAATTTTTATTTCGCATGTTCGCTCAAATTATGACCAACGATCGCGAGAATGATACTTGCCTTTCGGAACGACGATTGCGAATTCTGCACAATCGTAAATAAAGTCCCGCATACTCGAAAATATCTTTGGAATTACCTTCCCCAGGGCAACGGTATTTCAAAGCAACATTCGATCGTTTTGCTCGCCATTTACGCTCTATTTGGGCGACACCGACAATCTGGTAAATCACGCTACATGCTAAATACTTTCGATCGACGTAATAGGAAGGCAAATAATTTTAGCAGAGCGTGGTTTCGATCCACGGACCTCTGGGTTATGGGCCCAGCACGCTTCCACTGCGCCACTCTGCTCGGCTGCTAGTGCCTTCCCTTCAGCATGTCAAGTACAACACATGCCACGTCTTCTTTTAATTGCTCTCATACTTGCTGGTGAGACTTTTGAACACAGCCCAAGGCTCAAGGCTAGACTTGGCTCGACTTAGCTCGACTGGCGCTACGCTGACGCTTGCTGGAAGAGGCATTTATTGCATTTTCCCCCAACGTTCATCTGCGAGATACAGAAAAGATAACAGTGCCCTCCACCTCCAACAACGAAAAATTCGCTGTTTACCTACAAAACTCCAAGCAACAAAATTACGACCCTGCCAGGATTCGAACCTGGAATCTTCTGATCCGTAGTCAGACGCGTTATCCGTTGCGCCACAGGGCCCCTGCTTTACGCACACACTAGTGAAGACATTGAAGAAACGACTTGTCTCTGCTCTGGGTTTGCATGTCGTCCATTGGCAACGGCGGCGTGGGCACTGTTGCTTCTGGCGACCTGCTGGCTGCTCCTAAGGAAGGCGCCTTTCCTCCAACTGCGTGTCCGCGGTGCGCCTCCACAGCTTAGAGCTCGCCACGCATCTGCGCTCGCTGTGGGACACGTAGCAGAGGACTAGGAGCGCGTTTCCCCCCAAGTTTTTAGCGACTGCCAGCACTCAGTTTGCAAGTAATCGTACCTAATGTAAAAAGAGGAGCATGAAGCGTTTGTAGGCAGTTGCCAAAGTCTCAGGAGAGTCTTCGGTGACAGTCACATGGTGCACGTTTGGCCACTACACGTTTACAAACAGCGCTACTGAGAGACGAAATGCTGTAGCCCCAGTGGCGCAATTGGTTAGCGCACGGTACTTATAAGGCAGTCGCCGTGAGCAATGCCGGGGTTGTGAGTTCAAGCCTCACCTGGGGCACATTTTGTTTCTTAGCACCTGACCTTTTTGAAAATGCTCCTGACGACAGATTTTAAAGGAATCACGTGGTTACTCAAATTTTAGAGATGTACGCAAGCCACAGAACACGCCGTCCTCGGTAGTATAGTGGTTAGCATCCCCGCCTGTCACGCGGGAGACCGGGCTTCGATTGCCCGCCGGGGAGATGTGTTTCATTTTTAGTAACTGTCATGACATTTGTCGGACTTGGTGTGCGACTTGTATGGAAAGCAGCAGAGTGTGGCGCCAACTCAGGGGACGTCGGCCAGCGCATCCTCGGTAGTATAGTGGTCAGTATCCCCGCCTGTCACGCGGGAGACCGGGGTTCGATTCCCCGCCGGGGAGATGCAATTTTTATTTCGCATGTTCGCTCAAATTATGACCAACGATCGCGAGAATGATACTTGCCTTTCGGAACGACGATTGCGAATTCTGCACAATCGTAAATAAAGTCCCGCATACTCGAAAATATCTTTGGAATTACCTTCCCCAGGGCAACGGTATTTCAAAGCAACATTCGATCGTTTTGCTCGCCATTTACGCTCTATTTGGGCGACACCGACAATCTGGTAAATCACGCTACATGCTAAATACTTTCGATCGACGTAATAGGAAGGCAAATAATTTTAGCAGAGCGTGGTTTCGATCCACGGACCTCTGGGTTATGGGCCCAGCACGCTTCCACTGCGCCACTCTGCTCGGCTGCTAGTGCCTTCCCTTCAGCATGTCAAGTACAACACATGCCACGTCTTCTTTTAATTGCTCTCATACTTGCTGGTGAGACTTTTGAACACAGCCCAAGGCTCAAGGCTAGACTTGGCTCGACTTAGCTCGACTGGCGCTACGCTGACGCTTGCTGGAAGAGGCATTTATTGCATTTTCCCCCAACGTTCATCTGCGAGATACAGAAAAGATAACAGTGCCCTCCACCTCCAACAACGAAAAATTCGCTGTTTACCTACAAAACTCCAAGCAACAAAATTACGACCCTGCCAGGATTCGAACCTGGAATCTTCTGATCCGTAGTCAGACGCGTTATCCGTTGCGCCACAGGGCCCCTGCTTTACGCACACACTAGTGAAGACATTGAAGAAACGACTTGTCTCTGCTCTGGGTTTGCATGTCGTCCATTGGCAACGGCGGCGTGGGCACTGTTGCTTCTGGCGACCTGCTGGCTGCTCCTAAGGAAGGCGCCTTTCCTCCAACTGCGTGTCCGCGGTGCGCCTCCACAGCTTAGAGCTCGCCACGCATCTGCGCTCGCTGTGGGACACGTAGCAGAGGACTAGGAGCGCGTTTCCCCCCAAGTTTTTAGCGACTGCCAGCACTCAGTTTGCAAGTAATCGTACCTAATGTAAAAAGAGGAGCATGAAGCGTTTGTAGGCAGTTGCCAAAGTCTCAGGAGAGTCTTCGGTGACAGTCACATGGTGCACGTTTGGCCACTACACGTTTACAAACAGCGCTACTGAGAGACGAAATGCTGTAGCCCCAGTGGCGCAATTGGTTAGCGCACGGTACTTATAAGGCAGTCGCCGTGAGCAATGCCGGGGTTGTGAGTTCAAGCCTCACCTGGGGCACATTTTGTTTCTTAGCACCTGACCTTTTTGAAAATGCTCCTGACGACAGATTTTAAAGGAATCACGTGGTTACTCAAATTTTAGAGATGTACGCAAGCCACAGAACACGCCGTCCTCGGTAGTATAGTGGTTAGTATCCCCGCCTGTCACGCGGGAGACCGGGCTTCGATTGCCCGCCGGGGAGATGTGTTTCATTTTTAGTAACTGTCATGACATTTGTCGGACTTGGTGTGCGACTTGTATGGAAAGCAGCAGAGTGTGGCGCCAACTCAGGGGACGTCGGCCAGCGCATCCTCGGTAGTATAGTGGTCAGTATCCCCGCCTGTCACGCGGGAGACCGGGGTTCGATTCCCCGCCGGGGAGATGCAATTTTTATTTCGCATGTTCGCTCAAATTATGACCAACGATCGCGAGAATGATACTTGCCTTTCGGAACGACGATTGCGAATTCTGCACAATCGTAAATAAAGTCCCGCATACTCGAAAATATCTTTGGAATTACCTTCCCCAGGGCAACGGTATTTCAAAGCAACATTCGATCGTTTTGCTCGCCATTTACGCTCTATTTGGGCGACACCGACAATCTGGTAAATCACGCTACATGCTAAATACTTTCGATCGACGTAATAGGAAGGCAAATAATTTTAGCAGAGCGTGGTTTCGATCCACGGACCTCTGGGTTATGGGCCCAGCACGCTTCCACTGCGCCACTCTGCTCGGCTGCTAGTGCCTTCCCTTCAGCATGTCAAGTACAACACATGCCACGTCTTCTTTTAATTGCTCTCATACTTGCTGGTGAGACTTTTGAACACAGCCCAAGGCTCAAGGCTAGACTTGGCTCGACTTAGCTCGACTGGCGCTACGCTGACGCTTGCTGGAAGAGGCATTTATTGCATTTTCCCCCAACGTTCATCTGCGAGATACAGAAAAGATAACAGTGCCCTCCACCTCCAACAACGAAAAATTCGCTGTTTACCTACAAAACTCCAAGCAACAAAATTACGACCCTGCCAGGATTCGAACCTGGAATCTTCTGATCCGTAGTCAGACGCGTTATCCGTTGCGCCACAGGGCCCCTGCTTTACGCACACACTAGTGAAGACATTCAAGAAACGACTTGTCTCTGCTCTGGGTTTGCATGTCGTCCATTGGCAACGGCGGCGTGGGCACTGTTGCTTCTGGCGACCTGCTGGCTGCTCCTAAGGAAGGCGCCTTTCCTCCAACTGCGTGTCCGCGGTGCGCCTCCACAGCTTAGAGCTCGCCACGCATCTGCGCTCGCTGTGGGACACGTAGCAGAGGACTAGGAGCGCGTTTCCCCCCAAGTTTTTAGCGACTGCCAGCACTCAGTTTGCAAGTAATCGTACCTAATGTAAAAAGAGGAGCATGAAGCGTTTGTAGGCAGTTGCCAAAGTCTCAGGAGAGTCTTCGGTGACAGTCACATGGTGCACGTTTGGCCACTACACGTTTACAAACAGCGCTACTGAGAGACGAAATGCTGTAGCCCCAGTGGCGCAATTGGTTAGCGCACGGTACTTATAAGGCAGTCGCCGTGAGCAATGCCGGGGTTGTGAGTTCAAGCCTCACCTGGGGCACATTTTGTTTCTTAGCACCTGACCTTTTTGAAAATGCTCCTGACGACAGATTTTAAAGGAATCACGTGGTTACTCAAATTTTAGAGATGTACGCAAGCCACAGAACACGCCGTCCTCGGTAGTATAGTGGTTAGTATCCCCGCCTGTCACGCGGGAGACCGGGCTTCGATTGCCCGCCGGGGAGATGCAATTTTTATTTCGCATGTTCACTCAAATTATGACCAACGATCGCGAGGATGATACTTGCCTTTCTGAACGACGATTGCGAATTCTGCACAATCTTAAATAAATAAAGTGCCGCATACTCGAAAATATCTTTGGAATTTCCTTCCCCATGGCAACGGTATTTCAAAACATTCGATCGATTTGCTCGCCATTTACGCTCAATTTGGGCGACACCGACAATCTGATAATCGCTCCCGAGCTCGCGCTTCATGCTAAAAACTTTCGATCGACATAATCGGAAGGCAAATAATTTTAGCAGAGCGTGGTTTCGATCCACGGACCTCTGCGTTATGGGCCCAGCACGCTTCCAATGCGCCACTCTGCTCGGCTGCTAGTGCCTTCCCTTCAGCGTGTCAAGTACAACACATGCCACGCCTTCTTTTAATTGCTCTCATAGTTGTGTTGTGCAACACCAATGGCATATTCGGCTCTTACAATCCACAATGTCAAAAATCACCAAACACTTTATTTCCACAGGTTATTCAATGACTTACAATGAGCTGATAATTATGGCTGATACGTCAAACACTTGGTGCTTAATAATCATTGAATCCTTGGAAGGTAAAACGTGACTGTTATCAATTGAGATTATAGCTTTTGACTAAATTTGCTTGGAATCCTGTTATTGATGAACCTTGCATCATCATATTTCTCTCTTACTACATGAAGGTGACATGATCTGATATTGTTGCACCAAGCCTCCAGCATGGACGGTGTGGAGTGCAGTGTATGAAGTTGCAGTGAAAAGTGTGTACACTCAAGTAATGCAATGACAATCATGCCTGAATACACAGTGCATGTGCCAATATGGTTTTAAATAGCAGGTACAGTACAGCTTCACCAGTACTCATCTGAATATGGCAAGGAGACACATCCAGCAGTTCTCCGGAAATGTGATGGAACTATTATGTGATGTTTACGTCAGTGGAATGTTGCTTATTTTATACTTAATGGGAATGGAGAAACTGTTCAAAACTATTTATCATGTTATGGTAAATTCTTGTTTGTTTGTGCACGTAATTTGAAGATGGGAGAAAAACTAGCTTTTGTCAAAGTCTGTATCTAAAGTACCCTCCGCCACATACCACACGGAATTTATGGACAGTAACGTTTATCTTGCATTGAATGTTAAGCGTGCAAAATTCCATCAAGATCCAAATAAAACTGTAGATTTTGTCAACTGACATAGGTAAAATACCCTCCAACATGTGTTGTATCTCCTTAACTATTGGTCGTAGGTGCTACTTACTCCTACAGCACATCTTGCCTGGCGGTTAGGAATATGTGCACCAAATTTATTTGAAATTAGTCCAGTTTAGGAGGAGATATGCAACTTCTTTGCATGATATGGCAGCGTTTCGTGTATTTCATTGTTTATGATGTCATATCTCCTTAACTGTATGATATAATGTGTGATGTATACCTACTGTGATGGTTTCCCAGGTTTGTTCATGTGTAAAATTTCATCAATATTGGAGAAAAATTGTAGAATCATGTGCATCACAAAAACATGAACCAGTGGTTTCCTGTATTTTTTATAGTGTGACCCACAATATATCTGAAATAAATTTTGTCACCCTGTATCACATAACAAATCCAAAAAGCCACTATTTTGTCCGAAGATACTCTTGATACTTTCTATTTCTAGATTTAAGCTTGTTGGTTTTTAGGTGTGAACTGTTTTCTAGGCAGCTTATTCTTGGTATTTAATAATGATAATAATAATAATAATAATAATAATAATAATAATAATATGTAAAAATAAATGATTCCAAATGTAAGAGAAGTAGTGAACGCTATAAATTTGCTCAAATCTAAATTTGCAAGCATTCGATACCAACTTGTTTTCTGATGTAAAATGAGATTACATTCAAGTCTTAAGGAAAGTGGTTGAAGAAGAAACATGTGGTAAACCCATTAGGTAGTATTCCCCACATGCTGATAGTTTTAGCTTTTAAAGGTTGTCCTTGTAAACGGTTTCTTACCAATAACAATTCATAAGAAATTCTTGAAAAGTAAGTACTAAAACAAGAACAAGTTTTAAGTAACATTCCAATACAAACATTCAATGGGCCCAACGTGAAAATATCAGCTCACAAAACTTTTAAACTTGAAACATTAGTCAATATATGTTATTATGTTGTACAACTTGTTAGTTTCCTTTATGGAATGAAAAATAATATCAAGAAACTAATAGGTCTTAAGGAACACACGTTCACTTTTTTCAGTTTTTAACATATTTTAGTTTGATATTGTAAAGTTGTTTGCAATTCACGTAAATGGATAACATGACCCACTAGTGAATCAGTGATTTTGGGAACCACTGATATAAACACACAAACACATGGACACTAGATTTTTGTCTCTAAAAATGTTTTGAAGTCTAATCTTATATCGTGTATACCAGAAAAGTCCAAAGAAATACAGCATGTATATAAAATTACACGAACTCAGTGAGTGAACACAAACATTCATACAACATCTGCAACTGACAAAGTTTTTTCATTCAGTTGTTCCGCATTGAGTGAAATCAGTCAAGCCCATCATGCAGGTGAAAACATTCATATACTGGCCACAATCAAGAGACTTGTTCAATTTGGTAGTCCCGCATTGAGTGGAACCACTCAAACACGGAAAGTGAGTGAAGAAACATTCTTATGACCGCAGGGACTATTTTCATTTGGTTGTTTCATGTAACTGAAAAAAATTGACTCAACGAAAAACAATTGATTGAGAAATGTGTCAGTAAAAACGGTTGGTTGTCCCATTACTTTTCACATATGACTTGCAGGAGAAAAGTATTCTCAAGCTGGTTATACCACCTCACTACCCATTGTCAATTTCAATGCTACCAGTCAGCAAATGCAGAATTTGAAATGTGGTGTCCTGCATGTCCTCTGTTGATAAGCTGCAGGGTGTTTGTTGTTGTCATAAACTTGTAATTTCCAGCCGTGTTTTCCACTTGCTAGTTTGCCACACACAAATGTCGCCTGATGGGAAGGCAATTTGCAAGAAGCAGGTACACAAGGGTCACTGGGTGAATGATATATAGGCGCAGTTACAGCAAAAGGAGGAGCAATTTTCTTATATAGAGCAAGTTTCTCTCTCTCTCTCTCTCTCTCTCTCTCTGTAGAATTTACAACATTGATTCTGTCGTAATGACCTTATAGTTTGAATCTCAAAGGCATCTGGAGGTTATAACACACATGTTGAAAAGATCTCAATCCACCGAGCCCATATCACCTCTGTTTTTGACAGTCTTCAAATGGAACTGGATCACCTGCAAACAGTATTTCTGTATAATTTTATTCAATTAAGCAGGTGAACAGTGAGGGAGGCCTACAAATGACAGAGCAATTTTTGAAAAGACAATTTTCAAATCGTGATCAAGACTAAGCCTATCTAGTTTCTTTACTCAGACTGCACAAAGCTGTAATATCTGTGAAATAGTGTGGCTATTCACGATTTGGAACAGTGAAAATGTAGCAGGAAGTTTGTATAATACTTAAACTTTATTTTTTATTAACAATCTAAATTTACTTTCAGTTTAGTAAAATGATGTATGTACAATTTATATAACACTATCAGTTATAAAATTGGTGTACTAAGATCAGTGTTCTTACTTACAAATTATATTTCACAATACTATCAACAAACATAAGCCACAACATATCACAGGTATCATGTTAAAATGCAGGACCTTAATATTTATGTGACACGGTCTCAGAGTTCTTCGCTGTAACTCCGATTCTCATTTTCACTTTCTGCTGAACCATCATTCTCGTCTGGGCAGTCTTCCTCTTCTGCATCTTCCTCATCACCCTCTGCATCATCTCCATCCTCACCACCATCATCATCATCATCAGGGTTTGACTGCCCAGCTGCATCATATTCTGCTCCATCTACTGTGCTCTGTTAACAATAATACACATAATGGCTTACATCTGTCACTCAGATTAGTGGTATCGTTGGTAAGTTAAAGAGGGAAAATATAGTTAATGCTTTGGAGGTCATTTCCACAACAGAGGAAAAGCATGTGTGTTGTATGTGTGTACGTATAGCAGTGTAGGCAAGTGTAGAGTATAAGTTATGAGGTCCAGTTTTGATCATCATTCAGCCCTAGGACTTTCTCTTTCACTTATTGCTTCAATTGCCTCTGAATATGATGTACTATTACGAAAAATACGAAATGAACTGTGGTTGGAGTTCCACATTAATCGACAATACCGAGTCTTATAATTAATTCCTCTCTTTGTCTCAGATGAGCATTTGCACTCTACGGCCTCAATCATTTGTTGGATTATTAGAACTGGTTGTCCACTACTGTTTTTAGTCTCTCCAGCTCCCTAAAGTTATTCCTTGAAATCTTAACACATGTCAGATCATCCTGTCTCTCTTTGTCAGCATTTCCCATATCGACTGTGTCACGGCAATACCACGTTTCTGCAAATAATATGGATTTTACTTTCTTACATGTAGGCCCTAGTTATAGACTGTTTCTTGCCTCTCGTGTAGAATTTTGTTTCGCAGATATGTGGTATTGCCGTGACACAGTCAATATTTTCCTTTCTTCACCAGATATGTTGATTCATAGAATGAAGGGAGGAAAGGGCATAAAACCCACAACAAGTACTTTGCATAATAAATCAAAGCAGCGATTACATCAAACATTACCTTTAGGCACAACTAACTTACCGATCTTATATGCTACTGCAGGATACATTTGTTAGACTTATCAGATACTCAAAAACAACAAACATGTGATCCTACATCAAGAAAAGTGATGATATTTTCCAGTTGCTGCGATATCAACTTCAAAACTAGTGATAAAACTAGGTACCAGGTACTGTAAATTAATTTAACAGAGATGTATAAAGCTTTGAAGAGTCCACAAACTGAAGGTGGTAATGGCACTGTTAAAGAGTAATGGGAAACACAGAGCAATAGCTGCAAGCTCTTGAGATCTTGTGTGAGGGAACAAAACTCTTTCAAATCTATCCTTAAAATTAGCTGAAATCTTCACACTCACGTTCTGAAATACCATATTTATTCATCTATAATACCTACCATTTTTCAAATTATTTTTACTTCTGAAATTGGAGAGGGTACTACAGGTGCAAACTACATGAATTCAATAGTGCATTCACTTGGTTCAGGGTAGGCTACATTTATTAATCATTTTTTCACACTATATATGAAATACCTATTTTATTAAAAGTTTATTTTTATTTACGAACACCACTAATATGTTATTCAATTATTTGTTCAATATGTTCAAATGTTTGTAATTCTATGGGACCACAATACTTTGGTATAAGTGCCTAGACTTACAAACTACTTAAACTAAGTTAAACTAACCTAAGGACAACACACACATCCATGCCCGAGGGAGGATTTGAACCTTCGACATGGGAGACCTCACGATCTGTAACATGGCACTCCAGACTGCTCGGCTACTCACATGCGGCTCAACTATTTGTTGCAAATTTGACAGCTCTTAATTTAAAAAACGTTATAAAGGTAATTCTCCAATTGCCGGTATTCAGTTTCATATGTTTTTCACATTATAAATCTGAATTCAACACTAAATACAGGAAAATGGAAGCCTGGTGATACTGAACAGAGAGCAGGGGTTGTGCTGGTCAGCTATTGTTATGGTTATGTTGTAAATACACTATTGTTCCAGAAGTCAGCAGCAGGCAATATTGTCGACTTTTGCGTAAATTAGTGCTGCCAAACTTCAGGTAACTAACAAATTCAAGAATTTGAGATTTTTTTTAAACTTTGTTGACGTCAAAAATTAAAGGGAAAAGGGGAGGGGGGTTAAATAGATGTTGGAGTACTATAGCCAAGTAAATATGGTAAATCTTTTTTGTTCAAGTAATGCAAGTAATGATATACATATGACAACAAAATAATAGTTACAAATTGCCTTGTCATCTTAATCTGTACCTATAAATTAATTTAAAATACAGAGTTCTATTCATGCAACAACAAGATGATGTTTTTGTGAACAAAATTTTCACAAGCAACATTCTAGGAATCACAGGTAGTAACAGGGGTATACAAGAAAATAGTCAAGTTTTATTAGTATAAAAAGTATAATATTAAATAATGGAAAATTCGATAGGAATATCAATAATGGAGGATAGGTAACAACTCACTGTAAACAGGCTCGCTGAGCTGTTGACAGACACAAAAGTAGATAATCACATTCACACAACTTAATTTTTCAGCCATTGCCTTCACCAGAAAAAGAAACACATACATTCACACAATCACTCAGACAACTATACTCACACAACTATCATGTCTCCAGCAACACAAGCTAGACTGAGTGAGGTGGGGAGTGGAGGGGGAAGGATGTTGGGTAAAGATGGGGGGAAAGTTCCGCATTGCATGATGGATTTTGAAGACTCTGATAGGCGGGAATTTGAATTGCGGTAGTATCTCCCTTTGATACTACTAACTCTACTGCATTGTTCATAAAAGATAATTATAACAACACTATCATAATACATTACTGCATTACTCAGCATACTGTCATTTTTCCGAACATTTGTTGCTTTCTACTGTGTTCTTATATCCTTGTGAAACTCAATATGCAAACAATGAGTGACCCAGCAGACGTCAAGAAGGTAAAGGAATTCTTGCCAAACCTGTCCCAGCATGGCATTGTTGACTATGGCAGTTATTTTCCATATTTAATGCTACATCATGTGGTAGAGGCCATACATACACCTTATCTTTAATGTGTCCCTACAGAAAGAAGTCACATGGAGAGAGATCTGGCGATCACGGAGGCCATTTCACAGCTGATAGAATGATATGGCAGCTCCGTGTTCAGGTACCCACAAACTTCACAATGAAAATGGGGTGAAGCCCCATCCTGATGAAAGATGGACAGAGGGTACCATTAAATTTTAGGCATTAGCCATTTCTGCAAAATGTCCAAGTAAGAGTATATAGGGTGTAGTGTAACAGCTTACACTGCATGTTTCCTGCTAGAGGCTCAAGAAATTCGAGTGTAATAATTAAATAAAATCACATTTTATTTAGGAAAGGGTGGGAGAATGTATTTTGGCTCCAGTTTTTCTGTGTACAGGTTTTGTGCAGCAGAAAAGAATAAATGAAGAATCGGATACTGTGCCAGTGATGTGATTACTCAATGTTGAAAAGTTCTATGATTCATATGTATATGTATATTCCATGGAAAATGACATTGTTATTAATTACCTTTAATTACCTTGGTTGAAAGAACATTCTCCTTCTGTGAGTTGAATTCCAAAAGCATGTAATTCAGTGATGTGATAAAAGATTATTTGTGTTACCTTAAAGTCACTGTTTACTTGAATTCAAACTTATCCAACTAAAAGGTAATTGCAAATGATATTTATTATCATGATTAGGTAATGAAAGTATCATTTGCAATTACCTTTTAGTCGGATAAGTTTGAATTCAAATAAACAGTGACTTTAAGGGAGCACAAATAACCTTTTATTACATCACTGAATTACATGCTTATTGGAATTCAACTCACAGAAGAAGAATGTCCTTTCAACCAAACAAAACTAAAGGTAATTAATAACAATGCCATTTTCCATAGAATATACATATACATACGATACATAGAACTTTTCAAAATGGTGTAATCACATCACTGGAACAGTATCCGATTCTTCATTTATTATTTTCTGCTGCATAAAACCTGTACACAGAAAAACTGGAGCCAGAATACATTCTCCTACCCTTTCCTAAATAAAATATGATTTTATTTAATTATTATACTCGAATTTCTTGAGTCTTTAGCAGGAAACGTGCAGTGTAAGCTGTTACACTACAAGTGTTAAGTGCTCTTGGCGAAGAAGAATGGCCCATACAGTTTTCGACGCGACAAGACACAACAAACATTTACCTTTGAAAAATCACACTCAAATTCAATGCATTTGTGTGGATGCTTTGTACCCAGATTAGACAAATATGCCTGTTCATTTTACCATTAGTATGAAAAGTGGCTTTGTCACTAAAAATTGAGCAATCGGCAATGCCATCCCCATCGTCACTCAGTTGTTGCAACTGCAAACAAAACTGGAAACGATTTTCTTTATCATAGTCATCGAGCTTCTGCACCAAGTTCAATTTGAATGGTTTCATAGACAACTTCTGTCACATGACTTTCCATACTGTCAATGGAACCATTTCAAATTCATGGGAAGTACCACCCAACAATGTTTTTGGACTCCTTATGAGTGCCTCTCGTAAGCACTCTACATTCACTTCACTTACACTTGGATGTCTCTTTGTCTTTGCCAGGCACAAGCAACCTGTCACAATGAATTTGTTGTGCCAGTGGCAAATGGCCTTCCTTGTTGGTGGCCTCTTACTGTACTTTGATCTAAACATCCGTTGAACAGCTGTGGCACTCCTGTTTTTGTCGAACTCCAATACACAGAAAGCTCACTCTGCACTTCAACTCGCCACGTTTACAACTAATGCTGGCTATCGGCAAATTAGCAAACTACGCCATTGCAGTATATGGAGAGAGAGAGAGAGAGAGAGAGAGAGAGAGAGAGAGAGAGAGAGAGAGAGAGAGAGAGAGAGAGAGAGAGAGAGAGACCACTTTCAGGGTTTCTATTCAAAATGACACGTGTATGATATCTGTACAATATTTGGTTCTTGTGCAATAAATAATTGAAAGTGTTCCCAGACTTAATGTACACCCTGCATTGTTTATCCATTAATAGCTGAGGTTGATATGCAATAATGACGTCTATAGCCAATTTCTGATGAGATCAAAGCTTAAACTAGCTTTGGTGTATCTAGTTTTAGTGTTAAGCAATGGAACGGTGTCCTGAACAGAGTTTATTTCTGAACTAAGGTCAAGTTTGATCACCAGTCAGCAATGTTTATACAGTCGGCCCCAAATGAATCAAATAATGAAAGGCAGATATGTTTAGATATGAGCCACAAGTGGCTGACTACTTCATAACAAGAAAGAAAACAGGTCACAGCAACACTGATCTGGTATCTAGTAACATACTGTCACTGACCGATATCACTAATGATGTACCACCAACATTCTGAAATGATCCCCCCACAACAACTAAAAAGTATGGAGTCATTAATCTTAAACCCACTGCAGTGATCTCATTTGAGGAGAGTGAAAGATATATAAAGGCATATTCCTAAAGTAAGGTCCGGTAGGTCATAATAAAAACTTCAATCATGAGACAAATTTTTACTGAGAGTAGGATGTGACTATATGTATCTCATTCACAGTTTCCAAATTATAAGCCAAGATTGCAACGACCGGTTTCGGTGCACTATGTCACCATCATCTTTTACTGGTCATCAGTCAAAAATATAAAAGACATGCAAGAAATAACGTAAAATCATAAAAAATATACATATGGGGTTAAGAGGCACTTAACCTACCTTGTTAAAAAAATTGGATGTAAAATAAGAAGTGCAACATTGCACTTAGTCACTATATATACAGGAAAAAAAATTACTTAAGTCACAAACATGACAGCTTACAAAATACTGACAGCTCTGAAAATTATAGTTCACCTTTTGGCGCAAGGTGCCAGCACCATAGCTGGTTTCACAGACATCAGTTATTGCATAAAAACAAATTTTTACATAATTTTAGTCAAAGATATGAAACCCATATTCTATGTATAGGTGACATTACAATTATATACTACTATTTCTTTATTATTATTATTATTATTTAAAAAATGGTATATCTTATATAGGAGTTCAGTTTTTAATTAAAGTTTACAATTCGCTGAAAGGGTATAATAAGACAGATGGTGCAAACCAATACAAGTTGCAGTGGTGATGACCACTAGAAAGAACAGAAGGGGTACTGGATGGGAGACAACACACCTCCCAAGACAACAATCCTTTAAAAAATATATGTAATTCTTGCATTAAAATGAGTTAAAATTTGTGTCAATCAATAAAATTAGATGAGGGCATCACTGATTTAGCATATATATTTATAATAAAATTGTTCTTATAATAAAGGTTTATCTATTTGGAATTGCCAATGTCTAAGTTATGAGGCTGAAAAAATGTCTAGGTTGCAAATGTATTGGAAAAGTTTAGATTGATATAGGTATCATCCAAAGTCTAGGTACACTGTAACTCAATATCTAGGTACATATAAGCTCCCTATAAATGCTAAGGTCTAGGTATAGGACTGACTCAATGTTTATGTTGAAGCTTGTCAAATGTTTTAGCTGTGATGTGACTCATGTCTAAGCTGTATTAAGTGCAATATGATTGCTAAGATCTCAGTTATACTAAGAACAGAATGTCTGGGTTGTTGATACAATTAAATGTCTAGATTGATCACGATGTAAATATACCTGATATAAGGATGAAATTGATACATAAGATGCAATATTTTATATAAATATATGAATAGTCATCAGTAAAAGGTAAAAATGTTCTGCGAATAGATAACACCAATAAAATTACAAGGTGGAATTTAAGTCACAGCTGTACCCACAGTACACCTTAAATCAATGTCCAACTATTTTGGTTCACAATTTAATAAAAGGATATAACAATATGATAAACGGATAGTGAGGACCATTAAAAGATGCATTGCTAATAACTTTACATCAAGAGAATAGTGTGTATTGGAGAGAAGGGGGACACAGCCCAGGTTGCAATGTTTAAGAAAATCAAATGTAAAGTTTGTACTTAAGATAAGCTTCTACATAAGTGCATTCAATAATAAAACTGATGGTGCATTCATCTATGAGGATGCACACAACTGAATTTCTAAGTTAACCCAGATTTGAGTATACATGATATACATTTAAAAATCTTACATAAAGTGAATATAATTAATTTGTTTTAATTAATCATACCAAAATAACAATATGTATGTATGATTATTAATATAAGTGACATATACACAAGTCAACAGTATA
The DNA here is from genome assembly GCA_026315105.1 of Locusta migratoria. Classification (NCBI taxonomy): domain Eukaryota; kingdom Metazoa; phylum Arthropoda; class Insecta; order Orthoptera; family Acrididae; genus Locusta; species Locusta migratoria. The sequence goes on along the minus strand of CM048751.1, from coordinate 152,648,040 downwards.
CAGTAAAACAAGTGACTATTATACCATTTCAGATGCTTATTTAAAAAATTGAAATGTTTGTAGAACTTATGGGACTTAACTACGGGGTCATCAGTCCCTAAGCTTACAAACTACTTATGAACTACCTAAGACTAAGGACGGCACAAATATCCAGGCCCGAGGGGCGATTCGAACCCCCAACCGTAGTTGCCGTGCAGACCGTGACTGGAGCGCCTCAGTCCCCACGGCCACGCGGCCGGCGATGCTTATTTAAGTTACAGTTGTGCATCCAGTATAACTTATTAACACAGTATCTATTATTTAAGCTAACAGTGTTGTGTTTTTTTTTTTTTTTTTTTTTTTTTAAGGATATAGAAGTATAATAAGATGAATGGTGGGAATCAGTATCCAATATAGTGATAATGGTATCATAGGAAGAAGAGAGAGGGGTATTGGATGGGAGCAGGAAGACAGCTTTATTTAGTGTTGATGTTATAGGATACATATATAAAATCTGTATTTAAAACAAGTTACTATGTGAGTTTGAGCCACTACAAGATAAACAGATACAGTAATCCAAATTAGAATCTACATGTAAATTTTAAAAAAAAGGGGACCGCAGATGTATAATTATTTTAGAATGCCATAGTTCCAAGATGTAAATGACTCAATGTGAAGATTACAATTGTAGCTTCATGTCTAGGATTACCTAGAACTCCTATATAAGATATACCATATGCTTTTTAATTAAAAAAAAAGAAATAGTAGTATATAATTGTACGTCACCCATACATAGAATATGGGTTTCATATCTTTAACTAAAATTATGTAAAATTTGTTTTTATGCAATAACTGATGTCTGTGAAACCAGCTATGGTGCCCTTGCACCAAAATGTAAACTATAATTTTCAGAGCTGTCAGTATTTTATAAGCTGTCATGTTTGTAACTTAAGTATTTTATAAATATATATATATATATATATTGACTAAGTGCAATGTTGCACTTCTTATTTTACATCCAATTTTTTAACGAAGTAGGTTAAGTGCCTCTTAACCCCATATGTATATTTTTTATGATTTTACATTATTTCTTGCATGTCTTTTATATTTTTGACAGATGACCAGATTAAAATATATATACACATATGACCAGATGATGGCGACATAATGCACCGAAACCGGTCGTCACTTAATAAATTGGTAGTTTGCGATCTTGGCTTATAATTTGGAAACTATAAAACGAATTGATCGCCTCCACACCAGACGATGTCAGATAATCTTAGTATCTCATTCACTTTTCTACATCGTTCACACTTTACACTTTCTTAATGCTGCACCAACTTCTATAACCCCTCAAAATAGAAGTCTGTGACCTGAACCAGTTGGTAATGCTTGTTTTTAGTTCATCATCTGTTTGAAATCATTGTCGACCATTGCCCATTTCAAATGCAGAAAGAGGAAATCATCACTTGGTGTAAGATTGTGAACGTATGGAGGGTGGTTAAGGACAGCTGCTACATGCCTCAGCTTTGAATCAAAGAGGTTCTAGATGTGCTATAGCAGTCCATGCTGCTTCCACATTTTGTCAAAGTTGATCTGATGCAGCAGCAGATGATGTACACTCGGTCCCACAATCATAAACGTGGTTTTGATAGGCAAAAAGATGGAGAAAGACGGGAGGCCAAGGCAGCAAAGCGTCTGATAAATGATGCAAATTCTTGAACATTGCTTTCCACATTTGGTTGAATATTGGCCACAGATTATCCTATTATGGTGTGGCTGATGGAAAGCTCCAAAGATATGGAAGGATAACAGGCTCCAACCCTTGCTGATTAGTGTACCAGCAAAGCATACCATCCAAACCGTAATACCGAACAGTATGGCTACTCATTATGCAGAAGTACAACAATCTTTCCCCACAGTGTCTCGATACTCTAATGCGACAATTGTAGGTGTGTAGACAGGTTTTATATATAAATGGTATAAAATAAAGATTTTTGACTTACCTAAAGTACAGGCTGGTCGATAGGAACACTAAACACACACAAAAACACACAACCATTCGAGCTTTCGCCACCAGTGGTGGCTTCTTCGGGAAAAAGAGGGAGGAAGGAGAGGAGAAAGGGAAGGATACGGGTTTTAAGGAAGTGGAAAAGGAGCCATTCCAATCCCAGGAGTGGAAGGACTTACCTTAGGGGACAAAAAGGAAGGTAAACAAATACACACACACTCACACATATCCACATCCAAAGTGTGTTTGGATGTGGATATGTGTGAGTGTGTGTGTATTTGTTTACCTTCCTTTTTGTCCCCTAAGGTAAGTCCTTCCACTCCTGGGATTGGAATGGCTCCTTTTCCACTTCCTTAAAACCCGTATCCTTCCCTTTCTCCTCTCCTTCCTCCCTCTTTTTCCCGAAGAAGCCACCACTGGTGGCGAAAGCTCGAATGGTTGTGTGTTTTTGTGTGTTTTTTTTTGTGTGTGTTTAGTGTTCCTATCGACCAGCCTGTACTTTAGGTAAGTCAAAAATCTTTATTTTATACCATTTTCCTACCTGGAAGGTCTCCTTCTATTATATATATATATATATATATATATATATATATATATATATATATATATATATATATATATATATATATATATATATAAAATTGGAAAGTCCAGGTTGGAATAAATAATATAGTGAGGACAGTTTACTACTCACCGCAAAGACGTGGCGACGAGCTGCGACAGGCACATACAAAAGACACACACATACAACACATTCAGCTATCGGCCATGGCCTTCTTCAGAAATAGAGCACTCACGCAATCACACAGGCACACAACACAGTCATACAACCATCACCTCCGACTGCCACACTTCGAATCACGCTCTGCAGCGAATCGGGGACGGGAGGGGAGGGGAGGGGGAGGGGATAGAAAGGTTACGTCACGGTGGTGGGGATGGGTTAGATGGGAATAACGAGATGCAGCTTAGGAATGGAGTGGGGAGGCGGGTGAGGGGAGAAAATAAAATAAAATAAAGTAAAATAATATAATTTAAAATAATTCATGTACACTGCAAGTGCACAAGACCACATACACACACACACACACACACACACACACACACACACACACACACACACACACACACACATACATATACACACACACGATCACACATTCACACACCACTCAAATCAGGCGAGGTTTGGGATACAGAGGTAGGAACTGTAAGGTATGGAAAATATATATATATACATATATATATATATATATATATATATATATACATACACACATACACACACATACACATACACACATATATATATATATAGGGAAGTTATCGTAGGTTGAGGCCTGGTTGATTTCGGGATCGGAGAATGTATTGTAGGGATAACTCCCATCTGTGCAGTTCAGAAAAGCTGGTGGTGGATGGGAGGATCCAGATGGCCCGGGTTGTGAAGCAGCCATTGAAATCAAGCATGTGCTCCGCTGCATGCTGTGCCACAGGGTGGTCCACCTTGTTTTTGGCCACAGTTTGGCGGTGGCCATTCATCCTAATGGACAGCTGGTTGGTGGTCATGCCAATATAGAAAGCTGTACAGTGCTTGCAGCACAGTTGGTAAATTACGTGGCTGCTTTCACAAGTGGCCCGGCCTCTGATAGGGTAGGATAAGCCTGTGACAGGACTGGAATAGGAAGTGCTGGGTGGGTGGATTGGACAGGTCTTGCAGCGGGGTCTTCCACAAGGATATGATCCCTGTGGCAGTGAGCTGGGTTTCGGGGTGGCATAAGGATGAACTAGGATGTTGTGAAGGTTGGGAGGGCGACGGAACACCACTTTAGGAGGGGTGGGAAGGATCTTGGGCAGGATGTCTCTCATTTCAGGGCATGAGGATAGAAAATCAAAACCTTGGCGAAGGATGGAATTTAGTTGTTCGAGACCAGGGTAGTACTGGGTGACAAGGGGAGCGCTCTTTTGTGGATGGTTACTAGTGTTAGGAAGAGGATTTGGGGTGTGTGAGGATATGGCACGGGAGATTTGTTTGCGGACTAGGTCTGTGGGGTAGTTTCTGTTTGTGAAGGCCTTTGTGAGACCTTCAGCATATTCAGAAAGGGAATTCTTGTCACTGCAGATATGCCGTCCACGGGTGGCCAGGCTGTAAGGGAGGGATTTTTTGACGTGGAAGGGATGGCAACCTACCAACCACCAACAGTACCTACATTTTGACAGTTGCCATCCCTTCCACGTCAAAAAATCCCTCCCTTACAGCCTGGCCACCCGTGGACGGCATATCTGCAGTGACAAGAATTCCCTTTCTGAATATGCTGAAGGTCTCACAAAGGCCTTCACAAACAGAAACTACCCCACAGACCTAGTCCGCAAACAAATCTCCCGTGCCATATCCTCACACACCCCAAATCCTCTTCCTAACACTAGTAACCATCCACAAAAGAGCGCTCCCCTTGTCACCCAGTACTACCCTGGTCTCGAACAACTAAATTCCATCCTTCGCCAAGGTTTTGATTTTCTATCCTCATGCCCTGAAATGAGAGACATCCTGCCCAAGATCCTTCCCACCCCTCCTAAAGTGGTGTTCCGTCGCCCTCCCAACCTTCACAACATCCTAGTTCATCCTTATGCCACCCCGAAACCCAGCTCACTGCCACAGGGATCATATCCTTGTGGAAGACCCCGCTGCAAGACCTGTCCAATCCACCCACCCAGCACTTCCTATTCCAGTCCTGTCACAGGCTTATCCTACCCTATCAGAGGCCGGGCCACTTGTGAAAGCAGCCACGTAATTTACCAACTGTGCTGCAAGCACTGTACAGCTTTCTATATTGGCATGACCACCAACCAGCTGTCCATTAGGATGAATGGCCACCGCCAAACTGTGGCCAAAAACAAGGTGGACCACCCTGTGGCACAGCATGCAGCGGAGCACATGCTTGATTTCAATGGCTGCTTCACAACCCGGGCCATCTGGATCCTCCCATCCACCACCAGCTTTTCTGAACTGCACAGATGGGAGTTATCCCTACAATACATTCTCCGATCCCGAAATCAACCAGGCCTCAACCTACGATAACTTCCCTATATATATATATATGTGTGTATGTGTATGTGTGTGTATGTGTGTATGTATATATATATATATATATATATATATATATATATATATATTTTCCATACCTTACAGTTCCTACCTCTGTATCCCAAACCTCGCCTGATTTGAGTGGTGTGTGAATGTGTGATCGTGTGTGTGTATATGTATGTGTGTGTGTGTGTGTGTGTGTGTGTGTGTGTGTGTGTGTGTGTGTGTGTGTATGTGGTCTTGTGCACTTGCAGTGTACATGAATTATTTTAAATTATATTATTTTACTTTATTTTATTTTATTTTCTCCCCTCACCCGCCTCCCCACTCCATTCCTAAGCTGCATCTCGTTATTCCCATCTAACCCATCCCCACCACCGTGACGTAACCTTTCTATCCCCTCCCCCTCCCCTCCCCTCCCGTCCCCGATTCGCTGCAGAGCGTGATTCGAAGTGTGGCAGTCGGAGGTGATGGTTGTATGACTGTGTTGTGTGCCTGTGTGATTGCGTGAGTGCTCTATTTCTGAAGAAGGCCATGGCCGATAGCTGAATGTGTTGTATGTGTGTGTCTTTTGTATGTGCCTGTCGCAGCTCGTCGCCACGTCTTTGCGGTGAGTAGTAAACTGTCCTCACTATATTATATATATATATATATATATATATATATATATATATATATATATATATACGTAAAAAATAGATAAGTACACTTACCAGGCGAAGGGGCACAGGCAGTAATAGCAACAAATAAACACACAGACACACACACACACACACAAAAATGCTAGCTTTCGCAGCCTAGCTGCTTCATCAGGCAGAAGGGAAGGAGAGGGAAAAGGAAATGATGAGGGTTTTAAGGAAGGGGGTAAGGAGCCATTCCAATCCCGGGACAGGAAAGACTTACCTTTGGGGAAAAAATGGAATGTAAATAAATGCACATACACCCACATTGGAATGGCTCCTTTTCCACTTCCTTAAAACCCGTATCCTTCCCTTTCTCCTCTCCTTCCTCCCTCTTTTTCCCGAAGAAGCCACCACCGGTGGCGAAAGCTCGAATGGTTGTGTGTTTTTGTGTGTGTTTAGTGTTCCTATCGACCAGCCTGTACTTTAGGTAAGTCAAAAATCTTTATTTTATACCATTTTCCTACCTGGAAGGTCTCCTTCTATAATATATATATATATATATATATATATATATATATTATTTTTTTTAAGAATCCTGATTATGCCTGCTGAACTACAATGGTCAGATTCAGATAATCCCTTGGTGAGGGACTGTTGAACATGTGACAAAGCAAAGTCAGTACACTCACTTTGCATGCAATATTTTCTATGTCCAAAAATTAGTTAATTCTCCCCTAACTTTTGTGTATTCATTCAACAGACCTGAACAGTATACACAGTAAACACACTAAAACAGCAAATCCGTAAATAAGCTGTCCCTGATGTAATTTCAATATTCAGTATATTCTTTGTAACAATAGAAACACATTGTGTTAACTTCACCATTTATCTTTCGCATATGGAAATCAGCATATTTAAAAGTAATGACACAAATCATTGGAAAGCTGAACACCTCCTTTTTATAGCAAAGTAAATGGAATTAATCAAAACTTGCTATCTTACACAATAATGGTAATTAAAGCTTCTTACCAGTGGTAACTTTCAAGGTCACTTATTTCCAAACCATCGTTAGATCCAAACTTTCTCTATACTTTTCTTGATGCTGTTTTCCTCATTCTTTTGATATGCCACATGAATTGATTTATGCACTAAATAAAAATTTGAATTATTTCATGCAAGTAATTATTTTATTTGGCTGCCAGTCACAGAGGATTGGAGAACCCCCGTTCAAAACAATAATATGCTACAGATACTTCATTACATTTTAGTCCAACAACATTTTTCATAAACCAAAATGTAACAGCAATATATAGTTTAATCCAGATGTCAAATTCTAACCTAGCCGTTTCATGAACTATTATGCCACTTATGAGATCAGAAAATTGTTCTTAGTCATTTCTATAAATAGACGGAAGAATCTAGAATTCTATCAGTCTGTGGTGGCAGTATCATGAGTAACAACTACGCCTTTTATCACTGGCGATTTACCAAACTCAGATTATTCGAGTGCCAATTTTTACTCATTTTAACTTCTACTGTGTTATCATAAGTTTTATGTTCACCTTAAAACATGATGAGGCCTATGTATGATAAACTGTGGTAATGAGTTTACTGCCAACTTTTGTGCACTAGTTAAATAACTTTGGTTATATTATTTGTGCTCAGTATCCAAGACTGTCCTGTGATCATTTCTTGTTCTTTTTTATACATGAAAGGGATTTTAGACTATTGGGCTGTGACAGTGAGGCTTACCATGCTAGAATTGTCAGTGACATTATATCATCTAGTGTGATTATGTGTGTTTTTGACCTTTCTTGTAAGTGTAAAACCTGATCTGGCCAAAACAGTTAATTATTGTTGTTTGTGGCAATAAAAAGTGTCTATGTGTCACCAGTTTCATTATTACAAGATATGTATAATTATAATTTTAGTTTAGATTCAACTGAGACTACTCCACCAAGTACAATGAGGCTATGAGACAAACAAAGCCAGAACCGTAATAAACACTTGTCTTCAGCATTGCATACTAATCCTGCATCTAGCATTTTTGTTTAGGGTGGTTTTGCATTCCACTCTTGCATTCCCCTTGTAACCATTGCTGGTATACTAATCATCCAGCATTACATCTATTAAGTGCCTGAGCCCCATGTCGTCTCATACTTGTGAAGCTTGCCCAAAGCCACATTGCAACAGGACGAAGCACAGGTATACATGGCAAGCAATGTTAAAGACTTTTTCGTCACACATCGGAATGCACAGCTGGCTCGGTCTCCTTGTCCTCCCAATATATCGTTTGATCCATTATTGCAGTATCGCTGGCCCGGGATACACAATCTGCTGCAACACCAAATCAACTGGCAATTATTGGAAGCAGCATGGACTTCTACACACCATCAATAGAGATCCGTGAAATTCGCACATGCGATTTAAATGCGAAAATAGGTAATTTTAGCGAAATCGCACAATACCCGCGAAAAACTACGAAATTTAATTTTTAATTGCAATTCGTAGGCCTATAATGACTTGTCGTAAATAAAAATTTTCTTGACTGAATTTACGATGTTTTATAGGCCACAATGCCGTCTGCTAAGCTTTTAATCCATAGACAAGAGAGAAGTAGTGTTCGAATATTAACTGCACGAACGAAATCTCGCCGCAGACTAGACAATGTGAAACATCTACGCGTTCACAAACTAAGAAATCCGGTAAGCTAGTAACCAGTTTTTATAAATGAAAAGGCCCATAGAGGAGCATGCCGGTATAATATTCCTTACGATTTTCCTCAGTATTTTTCATTCGCTATATTTAACATTCAAATTTGCCGGCTGGATGACCACTGCGTGTATATCTGTTTATGTCGCCATGTCGGTTTGGAAAGCGGCCGCAACGCTGAGGCGGAGACTTGGCATACTAATGAGACAATTGAGTGTCGATTTGAGGCGCACGCTGCGCAAGGATAAGAGTACAACAATACTGTATAAGGCCGGATCCACACATTGGAACCAACGTTGGCGCCAACAGTGTTCGTCCAATGTGTGGATTGGTGAAATAGCGTTGGAACCAACGTTGGCACGGCTCCGTTGCTTGTCGGTATTTTGACCAAACATCAAAGGACGTTGGGCCAATATGGGTACGTCGTACATTGGCACCAACGTTTCATTCTGTCTTTGTCGTCTGCTCATCTCTTCGTCGCCGTTTTAAAGTGTCGAAATCTCTTTGTAAATAGAACTGTATCAGAAAGTGATTCATTTGTAAAAGAAACCTCAAAAAACGGAATTCCACATCAAAACGTAGGCGCGAACTGTGAAATTAAAAACTTTTTAGACTTTCGACACACTCCATTACTGAATTTAATTTTTAAAATTAACAGTACAGTACTTAATATTTCCTGTCAAGTTTTAATCTGTAGCACTACCACTGATATCAATTACATGGTTATTTTAAAAGGTTAGTGTAGGCTTCTAAAACTGTCTCCTTTAGCAAGAAATCTAAGCGTAATACTAATACCAAAAGAATAGCATCCTTCCAAAACATCTTTCTTTTTTATTTTTATTTCAACCATTTAAAGTAGCAGGTCTAAGTTTTAATAACGTGTATCTTTTAATTGCAGCATATTTTAAAAATCAATTATTTCTTATCGTAATTAATGTTCGATAGGAAGTGATACAACATCCCATCATCTTACGTATGTTTCCCATTTTGGTTTACAATGACAAAATGTAATTATTCACACTCAGAAGCGTTAATGCATTTGCCGCGATTTGTGCGTCAGATATGTTTACGTTGGCTCTCGACGGATTCAACTGAATGTTGGCTCCAAAGTGTGGGCGCTATCTCAAAAATATTGGCCAATGTTGGCGCCAACGTTGGTACCAATGTGTGGATGCGGGGTAAGATGTCAAACACTGTGTTAGTGTTTGGTGTGTTCATCTATATAATGAGTCGTGTGTGTTACTTTGATTTGTTGAATTGCTGATTTTAATTGCAATTCATATATTTTGATTAGAATGGGAAGGCAGAAAATTAGCATGTGGGAACGATGTAATTCGTATCCCAAAGAAGAAGGTTTTATATACGCGAAAATACATTTTTAATGTGCCGACATTGCAACGTCAGGTTAGATTTCGAAAAGAAAGATTCGCTTGATAACATATAAAAGGGGCAAGTCATCAAGCGAAAAAATCTGCAGTTGCAAGTAACAGTAGTCGTTCTGTCAAAAGACAAGCTGGTCTGAGCGTAAGCTTTGAAAAAATCTAAAATGGCAAAAGAGGAACTGTAAAAGTGCTGTTTATGCGGCAGGGGCTAGCCGTCGCGCTCGCTAGGTTGGGAACGGCAGAGCAGCCAATATGGAGTCGCGATGCCGCGGCCAATAAGAAAGAGCGTTACAATTGTACTATGTAAACAAATGGAAGAGGTGTATGCAAAAGTTTTTGACGATCAACAAGTTACAGTTGCCATCAGTTTTATATATATATATATATATATATATATATATATATATATATATATATATATATATATATATCGATTGAGTGTTTCTGAACCGGAGATTAGGGCATTACGCGCCCTCACTTACTAAAAAAAAATTCTCGTTTAACCTATACCTAACTTAACTTTCACTTAAAATGATCACTGTTTCTTACTGGTCATAAAACAAATAAAACGTTTGACTGCTGTGGTGTATTAACAATGCGTCACTTGTGTCCGTAATACGACAATTATCTAAAAATCTCTTATACCTGGAAAATCATTTACAATCACACAAACGACGCACCGATATCTTAGAATAAACTTCGAAATTGACGCCAAATTTACTCGTCATGAAACACGCAATCTCATTGGCCACGGCATCGCGACTCCTGATTGGCTGCTTTGCCGTTCCCAACCTAGCGAGCGCGACGGCTAGTCGCTGCCGCATAAACAGCACTTTAACCAAGAGGAACTTTGCCACAATGTTGTCAAAATGTGTCTCAAGGCAAATATACCGCTCACAAAACTAGACAACGAAGAAGTTAGATCTTCTTTTAATAAGTATGTCCCTGGCTCTGGATCTTTACCGTCTTCTGATAGACTACAACGAGTAGTGGAAATGAACATAAAGAACAAATACGTGAATTTGTAACGGATTTGCCTATTGTTGTGGCCGACGAAACTTCCGATGAAAATGGTAGATGCGTTTTTGCAGTTCTGTTCCGTACTATGGCAGCATGGTCTGAACAGAAAGTATACTTGGCATCTTGCAACTTTTTAGATGCTGCAAACAAAACAACATGTTCCCAGGCTATCATTGATACATTGAAAGAATACAATGTTTCATGCGAAAATATTATTGCCCTAGTGTCAGATTCAGCACCATACATGACTGCTTGTTTCAATGCATTGAAAATATTGATAGATCACATTATTCACCAGCAGTGCTGGGCACACAAAATGAATTTAGTCGGTGATGTTTTCATGAAGGAGCTGAAAGAACAGAATTTCGCAGTGAGTAAAGTTAAAATTGTGTTTCTGCAATCAAGGGAAATGAAGGCAGCTTACTTAAGTTTTTTAGAGCAGTCATACCCTCAGTTGCCAAGGCTTCTCTTCCCAGATCCAGTGATAACTAGGTGGAATTCATGGTTTCACTGTGTACAGTATTTGGATTCATAGTTACCAGTGATAGTTGAATTTTTTAAAACATGAGAGAATAAAAATACTTCAGTTGATTTGCTGCTGGAAAGTTTTGAAAATAAAACGACATCAGATTTGATTTTTTTACAGTGTAAATTTGTTAGCAACATCTGCATTAATATTGTGTCACCAATAAAGAAGTTAGAAGGGTCAACATATCCATTTGCCCATTTATTGTGGGAAGAACTTGAATGTATAAAAACACAGCTAAAGAAAAATGGTGATGGTTTGTTTTCACAATCAACAAAAGATCTTATAGAAAAAATGGAAGAAAAGAACAAGCCGCATGCCAGAAATCTCCTTAAATCTGCAGCTCAAAAAAGTCTTTTAAAATTATGTACTCATACCTTACCAAATGCAACAAACATCTTTGTAAAAGAGTTGAGTGAGAATTATAATCCTGTTATTTGTGGTGCAAAACTTTCGATTGACAAATCTGTTCTTCTGGTCAACTTGAAGAAAATTCCATATTTTGAAAAAGTGCCTCCACATTTTGAAAAAGTGCCTCAAAATGACCTAACAGAAAGGTATTTATCTTTACACCAGCATATTTTGAAGAGTGTAAAAAGCAATGAGCTGCCTGCTGTTTTATATATGCTACTGTGTGAGAAAATAAAATTTGAAGCACTTTGCTCTGCTGCGTTATCAGTGATATGGAGCCCTGTTAGTAGTGTTGATGCTGAATGCTACTTCTCTATATACAGTCTTGATCGGAGGAGAAGAATGAAAGATGAAAATATACAAATCTGTTCAATGTTGGCATTTAATTAAATTTTTTAGTAATTTTGGAACAATTTAATAATTTTTCAATTCTGTTTGCCCTGAAAATATTTATCTGGTGCCTTATTGTGTGTGCATTTTCTTATTTTTTGTTACTGAAAAAGTTGTTTAGTATTCCATTAACATTTAAAAAACAACTGCAATGCATATTACTTTATTTAAAAAAAAAAAAAAGGTAAAGCAGTCAACAATCCGAAGATTGGTATGAACACCACAGTGCTTTACTAGGCATGGTCCTGTTTGGAGGTGGTGTGCCGTTGCCTTCCTCCGACTTTCGAACTGATTTACCCAGCCAGTTATAGGGGGACCTACAGTTTAACGTGGGTTCCGAACCATGGTGCTACTCGGTATTTTTCACATGAGCAATACTGCCAGAGGTGAAAGAAGTGGAATGTGACAGATAAAAATAGATAGAAAGCTACAGTATGTCTGCCTAAGTGTACTTGCGTCTGTGTAAATGTGTGGGTGTGTGTGTATTTGCTTACCCTCCTTTTTTCCCCCTCAAGGTAAGTCTTTCCTGTCCCGGGATTGGAATGACTCCTTACCCACTCCCTCATCATTTCCTTTTCCCTCACCTTCCCTTCTGTCTGACGAAGCAGCTAGGCTGCGAAAGACTGCCTTTGTGTGTGTGTGTGTGTGTGTGTGTGTGTGTGTGTGTGTGTGTGTGTGTTTTTATTTGTTGCTATCACTGCCTGTGCTCCTTTGCCTGCTAAGTGGACTTCATCTATTTTTTATGTATATTTTTCCTCTACAATATATATATATATATATATATAGACAGAGATGCCACATGAGGCAGAGACTCTGTCCAGAGAACCAAGGTAAAGATGTTAAGATGGTGGGTGGGAATTCGAATTTAGCAGAGGTTGAGACCAGGTGGGCAACGGGAAGAGAGAATATGCTGAAGGGCTAGTTCCCATCTCCGGAGTTCTGAAGGATTGGTGTCAGTGGGAAGTATCCAGATAACCCGGACGGTGTAGCACTGTGCCAAGATGTGCTGGCCATGCACCAAGGCATGTTTAGCCACAGGGTGATCCTCGTTACCAACAAACACTGTCTGCCTGTGTCCATTCATGCGAATGGACAGTTTGTTGCTGGTCATTCCCACATAGAATGCTTCACAGTGCAGGCATGTCAGTTGGTAGATCACGTGGGTACTATCGCAAGTGGCTCTGCCTTTGATCGTGTACACCTTCCGGGTTACGGGACTGGAGTAAGTGGTGGTGGAAGGGTGCATAGGGCAGGTTTTACAATGGGGGCGGTTACAAGGGTAGGAGCCAGAAGGTAGGGAAGGTGGTTTGGGGATTTCATAGGGGTGGACTAGGAGGTTACGGAGGTTAGGTGGGCGGCGGAAAGACACTCTCGGTGGAGTAGGAAGGATGTCATTAAGGATGGATCTCATTTTGGGGCAGGATTTTAGGAAGTCGTATCCTTGCTGGAGAGCCACATTCAGAGTCCGCTCCAGTCCCGGAAAGTATCCGGTGACAAGAGGGGCACTTCTGTGGTATTGTTGAAGGTTCTTAAATTGGGGGGATGAGGAAGTGGCTCTGGCAATTTGCTTCTGTACCAGGCCAGGAGGATAGCTGCGGGATGTGAAGGCTGTTATCAGGTTATTGGTGTATTGGTTCAGGGATTCAGGACTGGAGCAGACTCGTTTGCCACGAAGACCTAAGCTGTAGGGAAGGGAACGTTTGATGTGGAAAGGATGGCAGCTGTCATAATGCAGGTACTGTTGTTTATTGGTAGGTTTGATGTGGACGGATGTGTGTAGTTGGCCGTTGGATAGATGGAGGTCGACATTGAGGAAAGTTGCATGGGATTTGGAATAGGACCAGGTGAATTTGATGGGACCAAAGGAGTTGAGGTTGGAGAGGAAATTCTGGAGTTCTTCTTCACTGTGAGTCCAGATCATGAAGATGTCGTCAATGAATCTATACCAAACTTTGGGTTGACAGGCTTGGGTGTCCAGGAAGGCTTCCTCTAAGCGTCCCATAAATAAGTTCGCGTACGAGGGGGCCATCCTGGTCCCCATGGCTGTTCCCTTTAGTTGTTGGTATGGCCGGCCCTCAAAAGTGAAGAAGTTGTGGGTTAGGATGAAGCTGGCTAGGGTATTAAGGAAAGAGGTTTTAGGTAAGGAAGTGGGTGGTCGGCGTGAAAGGAAATATTCCATCGCAGCGAGGCCCTGGGCATGTGGGATATTAGTGTATAAGGAAGTGGCATCGATGGTTACAAGGATGGTTTCAGGAGGTAACAGGCTGGGTAAGGATTTCAGGCGATCAAGGAAGTGGTTGGTGTCTTTGATGAAGGATGGGAGACTGCACATGATGGGTTGAAGGTGTTGGTCTATGTAGGCAGAGATTCATTCTGTTGGGGCTTGGTAACCGGCCACAATGGGGCGGCCAGGATGATTGGGTTTGTGAATCTTCGGAAGTAGGTAGAAGGTGGGGGTGCGGGATGTCTGTGGAGTCATGAGGTTAATGGAGTCAGGTGAAAGGTTTTGTAGGGGCCCTAAGGTTTTGAGGATTCCTTGAAGCTCTGCCTGGACATCAGGAATGGGATCGCCTTGAAAAACTTTATATGTGGTATTATCTGAAAGCTGATGCATTCCCTCTGCCACATACTCCCGCCGATCAAGTACCATTGTCGTGGAGCCCTTGTCGGCAGGGAGAATGACGATGGAATGGTCAGCCTTCAGATCACGGATAGCTCGGGATTCAGCTGCGGTAATGTTGGGAGTAGGATTAAGGTTTCTCAGGAAGGACTGGGAGGCAAGGTTGGAGGTAAGGAATTCCTGGAAGGTTTGAAGAGGGTGATTTTGAGGAAGAGCAGGTGGGTCTCGCTGTGACGGAGGATGGAACTGTTCTAGGCAGGTCTTCAATTTGAATGATGACTTGGGGAGCTGGATCATTAGGAAGAGGATTATTTTTCCTCGTGGCAAAGTGATATCTCCAGCAAAGACTGCGAGTATAGGATAGTAAATCTTTCACAAGGGCTGTTTGGTTGAATTTGGGAGTAGGGCTAAAGGTCAGCCCTTTGGATAGGACAGAGGTTTCAGATTGGGAGAGAGGTTTAGAGGAGAGGTTGACCACTGAATTGGGATGTTGTGGTTCCGGATTGTGTGGATTGGAATTTTGAGGTTTGGGAGGGAGAGGAGTTGGGAGTGGGAGATTGAGTAGATGGGAGAGACTGGGTTTGTGTGCAATCAGAGGAGGTTGAGGTTTACTGGAGAGGTTGTTGAGGGAGAGAGTATTGCCTTTCCGGAGGTGGGTGACCAGGAGATTGCATAGTTTTTTGAGGTGCTGGGTGGCATGCTGTTCTAATTTGTGGTTGGCCTGAAGGAGGATATTCTGAACTGCAGGTGTAGATGTAGGAGAGGAAAGGTGAGGATTTTGATTAGGGATAGGAGTTGACAGGTGTGTTCATTGGCGGAGTTAATGTGTAGGTTAAGGATTAGGCGGGTGAGGGATATGGATTGTTCAGTTTGGAATTGGTATAGGGCGGGATGAAAGGATGGATTACAGCCAGAGATGGGAACTTTCAGTGTGAGGCCCTTGGGAGTGATTCCAAATGTCAGACAAGCCTGCATAAAAAGAATGTGGGAGCATAATCTGACTAGGGAAAAAGCATGTTTACGGAGGGAATGTAAATAAAACTGGATGGGGTTGTTGTAGGGATGTTGTAAGGAAGGCATAATATGTGGATGAAGGAAAAGTGAGAAATATGGGCTATGTAACAGGTTGCATTTATTCGGTGAACCATTCACCGTTGTGACAGACCACCATTCTTTATGTTGGCTGACTAGCTTGAAGGATCCATGAGGTCAACTAGCAAGATGGGCACTAAGACTCCAAGAGTACGACGTCACAGTGGTATTCAAGAATGGGCGCAAACACAAGGATGCCGACTGCCTTTCAAGTACTCCATTAGTGGAACACAACAGCATGAATGAAATTTCAGCCTCCACTGAATTAGGTGAACAGAGAGAAGAACCAGCACTATTAAAAACAATAGAGACCTTGGAGAAAGGAGAACCGACCTGTGCAGAGTTCCAACTTATAAACGGGACACTGTGTAAGAGCAACTATGATCCACTGGGCCCCAAATGGCCACTGATCATTCCAGCCCAGCACCAGCAGCTATTCTCAAGTATTTCCATGATGCTCCAATATCCGGTCATCTGGGATTCATGAAGACCCTAGACAGAATCAGACGCAGGTATTTCTGAAAAGGATTCTGCCGCTCTGTCAAGCACTATGTGAGTCACTGTATAGAGTGCAAGCGACAGAAGCATGTGCCACAATTACCTCCAGGGCATCTCGTATCGTATCAGTTCTACCTAATGCAGCTCCATTTCACAGAGTTGGGATCGATGTTTTACGGAGGTTTCCGAAGTCGACAACCGGTAACCGATGGATAATGGTCTGCACTGACCACCTCAGTCCCCAAACCTGTGCCGACTGCAGAAGCTCCAGAGATCACAAAATTCCTTGTAGAAGAGAATATTTTGAAGTGTAGAGCACCACGTGTGATGATATCTGATCATCGAAAAGTATTCCAGTCAAAACTAGTATCAGAGGTAATGTCACGTTGCGACATTGTCCACAAAATGACAATTGCATACCACCCTCAGACAAATGATCTTACAGAACGTTTTAGCAAGACGTTAGCAGATATACTGTTGATGTATGTCGATGTTGAGCAGAAGGTAGTGACATTTACAATACCGCAAGACAAAGACATCGCAGGCTTCACGCCATTTTTCCTGCTCCGTGAACCTGAGAGGACAATGGATATGCTGTTCCCGTTCCAACTGGACGACACTCAGGACGACTATGTCAAACAGCTCATCACCAGGGTCGAAGAAGCAAGACAGCTGGCTCGCATACGAACACTGGAATCCCAGGAGAAGGACCGTCAGCAGTATAATGATAATCACTAATCTATTGTGTACAGCTCAGGAGACCTGGTATGGATTTTTACCCCTGTATGGAAAGTTGGACTATCAGAAAAGTTATTGAAGCGATACTTTGATCTGTATTGTACCATGTTCATAGTGGACACGTGAAAATGTTCAAAATGACTTCGAAATCCATTTCAGTCGATCGGAAAAATGTTCCAATATTTATTTATTTGACATGGAATGACCCATAAGCATTTTAAATGCATGTACTGTCTGGTTTGTAACTCATCTGCAGTAATTCGTCTGTCATGAAGTACGAAGACAGCATACATTGTGTGTCAGTGATGACACTCAGAAGGCAACAACTGCGACCTCCCTGACTGCAGAAATATTCAGCACAGGGCAAGATTGGCTGAGTGACAGGGTGAGTGGCAGGCGGCAAACTGTCGCAAAGCACAATAGCGCAGGTGCAGGGATTAGGCGGCCTCAAGGGCACGCGCGACCCGACGCGACGCGACGTGACCGGATGCTCAGCGGTAGCAGCTAAAGGGTGAGCTAAAAAGTATGACCACTATACGAAGAACTCATTCTATGATTAACATCTTCATTGAAGGGGAATAATTGGCAGCAGTTAATATCTAACTGTACCAAAGGATAAACTGCTATTAAAAATATTGGCATCCAACATTAGAATTGATTTCAGCCACATTTTTCAGTTTCCTTGGAACTCATCATAAATATTTTGCTTTTGAGAGAGCTGACAGTCATTAATGGCAATTATTTTATGGAAAAGTGGGAAAATAATATGGGTAACATAATGTAAATCACAGAAACAGAAAGAAAATCTATCTACAATGTGAAGTCTATTTTTTGGGGTCTGTGCAGTCTGTACTCTGTTGCAGGTAGCCAATCAGACGCCTCCCATGGAGAAGAAAAAAAAAGGTATAAGTCCAGGGATGGTTTAAACAGTGATAAAAATATGGAAAAGTGGAAAATCAGGAAAAACTGAAACAGCTTTTTTCCAGTGAGCTATCAATACTGTTCGTCCAATTGTGATAACGTTTTGTACATTTCATGTTGAAAGCAAGAGGAAGGTTCGCACCAAATAAAAATATAGAAAAGTTGCTTGGAAGATAGGAAAATTTACGAAAAACCAAAAGCGATTTTTTTTTCCTATGAATAAAAATCAATTGCCAGTTGGTTATAAGAGCATCACTAGAGTACGGCTTGACAGGACAATGTTTGTATGGAATAAAGTTTTTGAAAAATTTACCAGAAAAATGAAAAATTTGAGAAAAAATGAAAGAGCGTTTTTCAATGTGTTTTTCATTGAATTCAGCACTATAACTAAGTATTTTGTATTGGTCATTATGGTCTTGGAAAAGTTTTCAGTAAAAAAAAAAAAAAGGAAGTTGCAAAATTCGAACCAAGTTTCTTTTTCAATTTGTTTCTGAATGTCCTCAACACTTGAGAACCGTTCATCCCATTGCGATAAAATTTTGATCATTTGACATTAAATGAAAGATGACATTCAAAGCAAAAGTACATACATATTAGCAACTGCAAAGGATTGAGGGGATGACTATAAGACCGATGAACTTCGTATCACTTACCTCTTAATATAAACCATATTAATTTAAATCATATGTATTTTAGACACAAGCTTTATAAAGGCATCATCAGATAGTCTATCGGCTCGATAGTGGGCGGAAAGAATGGGCAAATCACGTACACATGTCCAGGATAATGTTCATATCACATTCGAGGAAGTTCAGGGAAGGTTTAAACGGTGATAAAACATGGAAAAATTGCAAGGAAAATTTAGATTTGAAACATGTAAAATAATGACTTGGTTTCTGTGTTGGGTGCGTTCAGAAATACACTTTGAAAGAATAAAGTTCGCTTACAAGATCTGAACCGGTATATGAACTGTCAAAGATAAAAATGAATTGCTGTTCGTTAGTAATCTGGTAAATAATGTTTTTGTAGGACACATAGCTCACGAGAGATGACGTCATAACAATGAGACGCGCGAAAAACTGCTGTTTTAAGTGACAACGCTGCTTATTTCTTCCTAAATTACTGCACCAATTTCAACCACATTTGGTACACATAATCCTTACCATGTGGCAACAATAGCTGTAAGGGTAAGAACCACATACGACACGTGGTTCAAGATGTATGATGTCATAAACCACAGGAATCCCGAGAAACTGCCATACCATGTGACGAGACTTTATTCATACACTTAGCGACTTGCAACATACATTAAACATAATTTCAAACTTTTATTACACTTTTTCTCGCTGACAACCTCAGAAAAATGATGAAAGGAAAAAATGTTTTTCGCTTACTCCTTTTCCGCTGTTCATGGACTAAATTACAGCATTTGATATGACGTTACAATTTATAATTTCTACAGTATACATAGATATAGCTGAATGTGCTTTTGGAATTGTATCACAATATGACACGTAGTTCACGAGATACGATGACATAAACAGTAACGTTCACTGAAAACCATCCCATCACGCACCATGTTTTAATCTTTTACTTCTTTACTACTAAATGTATTCGTAACAGATTTTACTGACAATCCTGACAGATTTCCTAAGAGAGTCCTGAAGTCCAGTCAGCTGAGAGAAATTCATGAAAGCTGACAATGCTGTTGACAACTGTGAACCAACTGTGAAGCGTACTCGGCTGTAGGCGAAAGCAGGAGACTTGTAAGAGCTACAGGGAAAGGAAGAGAATGAAACAGTGTACATGCAACGAATACCCATCATTTCGAACAGATCTACCTTTTAACTTCAAGAGACTGTAGTATTGTATGAGACTTAAATTTTCTGTTACAATTAATAAATCTCAGGGAACCTTATTAAATACTGCAGAGTTATTTTGACATCTCCATGTTTCTCATACGCACAACTACATGTCGCTTGCTCAGAGATGGCTCCCTAAAGAATTTATTCGTATTAGCTTTTGGACAAGTAAGCAGAAATATTGTTTATAAACAAGTTTTGAATTAAAGGAATGTATTAAGGTTACATATTGTTTGCATCTTGATGCCTACATTTCTTTGTTTGTATACCGGTACTGAAGTTATTATTTTGTACATTATGCAAGAGGGACTTATTTCGTTTGAATACTCTGCCATAAATGTGATATGTTATTAAAAAAAAGGAGATGGACAGAGAGAGAAGGGGTATGAGAAGTACTAACTCAAAGCCTGAATAAATAAATAAATAACTGGGCAATGTCGGGTTTTCAGCTAGTAATAATTACAATAATTTTCATATTTCACTTAAACTGGCCAAAGTAATTTTTTAAAAATGCTATCATAATCCACTCTGTCGCGAAGGGATTGCGTATGCAAAGTAGGATGCTCAGTGGGAGAGAGGTAGTATGGAAAAATGTTGTATTAGAGATCACAACATTGTAGTCAGGTGAGATCCACAGAAGAGCATTGGAGCAGCTACATGACAGAGCAGATGGAGGGCACCCAAGAGGTGGTCAGTGAGAGTAAACTGCACCACACAGAGGGATGCTGGCTGGAGCGAACAGCACAACCGGATGTGCATGTCGCCGATGCTGTGTAGGCTTGTAGTAGGACTGATAAGAAGATCGATGGAATCACCTGCAGCTATAAAAGCGCGACAGCCGCTGCTGCGGGGGCTTCTAAAGATAAATATGCCTACTGGTACAAAAAGCTTCTTTGCTAATATAAACGTAAATATAGAGATAAATAAAAATTTAAAAAATACAGTAGAAAATGAGCCCATCTACTATTACTTCTGTTCTAATATAAGAAATAATTAAATAAATAAAATTAAATATGGTAGAAGATGAATCAAAGTAAAGTAGCAACCACCGAGTCAATGCAAGGAAGGAAAGGCCCTATCGCTCATTTTTCAATGTAGCAGCATTTCACATATTCACAAAAAAATTTCTTTACATCAATAGCAAGAATGCACAAGGCTTTAGAATTAAAAAAAAAAAAAAAAATGATAATATCAGTCAAGTTCGCAAAAGGTTTTAACAATTTATTAGATAAGGTGACCAGTTTCAATCTCTTCTGAGATCATTATCTGACATAGTCATTTCGCTGTTGATGTTGGGGCGATGAGCGTGGGGCATTACCAGCGAGACAATGATCTGAGAAGAGATTGAACTGGTCACTTTTGTAAAACATTTTGCAAACTTGACTGTTATTCTCATCTTTTAAAACATTTACCAGGTCACTGTTTTCCAAACTTATTTAAAATTTTTGTACGAGTTGGTAGCTGCAAATACATCATTTTTTTTTTTTTTTTTTTTTTTTTTTTTTTAAATCTGTGATTAAGCAAAAACATAGCAGCACAGATTTAAAATGCACAGTTTTGCAACTCAGAAATATCTGCATTTGTTTCTGTGTATTTCACATTACCAACGAGAAACGAGAAAAGATTAAGTGATATTATGGCCTGAAGTGATGTGATCGTTTAGTTTGGTGTTTTTGGTAGTGTGTATTAGTGATTGCTGTAATTCATCATGATTATGGTGACAATACAAACTGAGCCACTGATGGTTTACCTGACCCCATGATTTAATTACAAAACACTTATCATTTGAAATATTGCTTGCTGTGCCAAAGCAAAGTCTTCCTCCTGAATAATCAAACTGTCTTATTTAATTGCATTTTTTCTTCAGAATGCGGTATCGGTCTCCTGTCTCATTCCAAGCATTAAGACATCGGACACATTCATACACTTGTTTGTCAGAAATATATTGACGAGTTTATGCAAATATTTAATTTTTGAGTTTGTGGTTAGGTTGACTGTAATTTCGAGTCTCATTTTTTGTTGCAGCTTAGATTCGAGTAAATATGATCTATTGCTTCCTCCTAAGTATGCCTCACAAAAAGTTCAGAGGGATCACATTACAGTGATTAGAGCCCACAAAGAGGCACACCTGTACTCAGTTTTCCCCATGAATCATATGAGACAGAAGTAGGAAAAGGAAGCGACAGTGATACACAAAGTACCTTCCATCAAACACTATGAGGTGACTTGTGGAGTATGGATGTAAACATAGTTGTCATAAATAATGAAATGCATCAGTGAAGTTCTTTGGCTTAAAATGGTGAGCAAATTACCCAGTTTGCCTGGCTTTGTACTGGGAAGACCACTGGATTTAAATATGGCATGAAAGGACTACTGATTTGAAATAAGGACAAATGCTGTAACAATAAAAAGAACCATTCAATAAAATTACCTGTGATGAGATAACTTCTCCTTGCAAATTTCTATTACGCAGGTTGCCAGCTGTGAAAGCTCCAATACAACCATTGGCTGCTAGCACACTCTTCACCTGAACTCTCAGCTGTTCCAAAGTTAGCCTCAAGCGTGGTACAAATTTTGTTACGGCAACATTTTTCTGTTCCTGTAGAAGAAAGTTTTTCATTTTATAAATTAATGTTACAAACAAATTAAGCTACATATGTAGAAGACCTTAAATATATTCTAAACAGAACCCTGAAGACTAAGCCTATGAATTCTTTATTTGAGACTTTATTTAAACTTACAAACTACAGTAAAACCCCACTTTTACATTCCCAGATTTTACGTTTTGCCGCCATTGACACGATTTTTGTCGGTCTCCTCACATTTCCTATGTTCACAATGTTAATTTGGCCCATTTTTGCATTAACAATATTTACACTTTTCTGAGGTTTATGCTTTTTGAAACCATGTCCGTGAAGAAAAAACTGACACTGGCATGGCTTTTGCCTTAAAGTATAGTTTTATAAATGTTACACAGTCAAGTTTCTTAACACTTTGCATTTATTCAAACACTTATTTCATGTTTTGTTGTTTGCAGTATGTGCCTAGGTGACTTAGGACGTGGTGGCTTATGGAAGCATAGCATCCCATCTACCAATGCGCCGATTGTCAGCTTGGCTTTGTTTGTGCAACTGGTAGTTTTTCTTGCTTTGCGTGACGTGTTTCAAGAATTTATTCTTGTTGAGAAATGCAAATATTTATTAAGTATTTTAAAAACGGTTACACTGGAGGTTTGCCTTTCTGCACATTGAAGGGAACACAGCAAATTATAACCTCAAATAAGCGATAATAGTGAGAGATGCCGATCCTATGCAAATGTCACAAAAATACTTATGCATATACTTGCACTGGAGTATGAAAATAAATTCTGGAATATTGTTGTGCAAAACTTCGAAAAATACAAAAAGAACAGAACTTGTGCAGTTTTACTATGTAAATAATTAATGCCGCTTAAAGGCTTGCTGACAAATTTATTATGACAAATGAAATTATGTCATACATTTTCACTTTCCATAAAATTACTAGTTCTAGTTCAGCCTGGCACTTAAAATGGTAAACATTTGGATAACCTTTATTATATAATAAACTTCCTGGTGAGTATTTTGATGCCTATTATGTACTCATATGACATAAAAAACTACGAAAATACATGGGTAATTCAGTAAGCATATTTTACCATTTAAAGCATTATTTCCCGCATTTTACGTTTTCCCATATTTTATACCACTTCACTGAAGGCCCCTGAAATGTGTAAGAATGGGGTTCTACGTATTTGTTATTTTACATCCATGAAAGGCACTGATTACTTTGTACAATGAACATGGCTATGAAGGACATCCCAATTTAAACAGTCAATGTATCAAGATAATGTTTCCATAAAACAAAATTTACTTCATTGGACTACCAGAGAAGATCTAAGACCAATCTGTAGTACAACTTCTACAGAATCATTCTGCAGCATTTCCTGTTACACTGTACTATTCTAAATTTCTCAAAAGGATATTGTGATTTACACAGACAAATGCCTTTGACATATAACAACATATACCAGTGGCCTTTAATTTATTGTCTAATGAATTAAGTAAATTGTGTGGATGGCCTTTTCAATATCAGAACACTTTACAAATCCAAATGATGACATGGATAATATTTTATTAGTGATGAGATGTTTAAGAAGAGTACTGTACAGTATCTTTTCTAAAATTTTTGAGAATGCATGCAAAGGTGAAACTGGACAGAAGTTTGATGGAATTTCTTTATCTCCTTTTTATACCGAACACCAGGCCTCATCCAATTGGGAACTAATAACATTTGGGGTTCCCCAAGATTTCATCTTAGGGCCCCTGTTTTTTTCTTGTATATACCAAGGATCTTTCATCAGCAACATTACCGGATACCAAGTTTGTTTTATTTGCAGATGACACAAACATTGCAATATATAACAAATATAGCATTAGAAAGGTCGGCTAATGAAATTTTCATGGACGTTAATGAATGCAGAGATGCCAAGTTTGAAAAGATGCTATCCGTAATGGGGCAAAAATTGGGTGAGAAGGGGTTGCAGGTGTATCACGGCCCTATCTGCAGTTTATTTAAAGAAACTGGCAGTAAATAACTCAATTTCCTTCTTAACTGTTTACAAATTATAAGACACAAGAAGGTGGCTACTAAAAAATAAACATACCTCTGGCAGAGTATTCATGACTTCAGAAGAAGGGGGGGGGGGGGGGGGGGAATCCATATGTCCGAAACAGACTAGAGTTAATTTAAGTGCTACTCAGTAACTTATGTACAATCACTAATGACATAACAACATTGACATTAGTACGCCAAATCACAATCTAACTACATATTTACACACCCGCAGCAGTGAAGTTGTCGAGGCTCCGCTTCAATATATATTACACTGTTTGTAACAAACTGCTGATAAAATAACACGGTATTACATTCTTTCTAAAACTGCACCCAGTGAAAAGCAGTATTGCGAAACCACTAAAATAAATCAAATAACAAATTTAGTAATTTTACCACAGGTTCCCATAACACTGTAATTTTTGCATAGAAATTGTGATAATTACTGACAAATCATAGTAGTTGGCATGTCTGTGAATGGTCCCTAGCCAATTCTCTGTCACTGAACCTTGAAACAACACACTATTTGCAGTTTAGGCTTCCTACCAGTATATGCCTAAAGTATGACAACATAAAGATAGAAGAAGTTGACAGTGTAAATTTCTTGGGACTACAGCTTGATCATAAATTAAACTGGGAGGAGCATACCACAGAACTGCTGAAGCGTCTAAACAAGTCCCTGTTTGCTATGTGAATGTTGTCAGACCTAAAAATAAAAAAGCTAACATATTATGTGTACTTTCACTTAATAATGTCATATGGTGTTGCTTTCTAGGGCAGCTCATCAGGCAAAGCTAAAGTTTTCTGAGCACAAAAGCTTGATATGAATAACTGATGGTGCCAACTCAAGAACATTTATTCCCTAATGAAATTTGTCATTCAAAATATGTCTTTTTTCCAGACCAATAGCTCAGTTCATGGATTCAATATTAGAAACAAGAATACCTTGCATGAAGATTTAAAGTAACTTACTTTGGCTCAGAAAGAGGTCCACTATTCAGCAATACACATTTTCAATAACATGCCCCCAACCATAAACAATTTAACTCAAAATAAAGTTCACTTTGAGAAGAGTATAAAGGATTTTTAGTGACCAAATCCTTATTCTCCAGTGATGAATTTCTTAGCAAAAGTGGCTTAAGTACGTTATTGTATATAATAATATCGTAATAAGGACAGTTTACAATTCACCACAAAGACATGACGACGAGCTGCAATTGGCACATACAAAAGACACACACACACAACAATTTCATCTAACAGCCAGGGCCTTCTTCAGAAAATAGTTCATGCAATCACATGGGCACAGAATACAGTCATACAACCACCACGCTTTGCGGTGTGTAAATAGGGGAGGCGGAATAGGAAGGTTGCATTACGGTGGTGGGGATGGGTACAGCACAGCCTAGATGGGAGTAACGAGACACAGCTTAGGAATAGATTGGAGAGGCAGGTGAGAGGAGGAAAAGAAAAATAAATTAATACAAATATAAAAATAAAATGTGCACCCGCCATGCACAAACACACACACACACACACACACACACACACACACACACACACACACATACCACTCAAAATAGGAGAGGTCTAGGATAGAGAGGTAGGAACTGTAAGATGGAAGAAAGCGAAGTTACCGTACGTTGATGCCTGGATAATTTTGGGATTGGAGAATGTAATGTAGGGATAACTCCCATCTGTGCAGTTCAGAAAAGAACCAGGTTAGGTGGAAGATATAAAAAAAAATAGTTTTTTTTAATATTAAGGATTGCTTAGAAACATTCCTATAATTCTCAGACACTGAAAATCAATCCATTTATATCTCGCAAAATATTAATGAAAATAAAACAGATCCCAAATCTTCTCACATTACATTATTAAATAAGAGCCTGTTATTTTCTGAATGCTTCCTCATCCACTGCCACTTCTTCTTCCTGGACTTGACTTCTTGAAAAACACAAAATCTTTGTACTCATAGTTGAGTGAAGTCTATTTTCTCTTTGACTGACAACATTGTTGGACTATTTGATGTCTGATGCATCACAAAGAGCAGATATTTTGCACCAAGTTCTCTCTCCTTCTACTGTTTGAAAGTCATCTCACTGATATCTTTAAAACCTGTATTTATTCACACTACTGGCCATTAAAACTGCTACACCAATGAGAAATGCAGATGCTAAATGGGTATTCATTGGACAAATATATTATACTAGAACTGACACGTGATTACATTTTCATGCAATTTGGGTGCATAGATCCTGAGAAATCAGTACCCAGAACAACCGTCTCTGGCCATAATAACGGCCTTGATACACCTGGGCATTGAGTCAAACAGAGCTTGGATGGCTTGTACAGGTACAGATGCCCATGCAGCTTCAACAAGATACCACACTTCATCAAGAGTAGTAACTGACAGATATTTTCAATTAAGAGATCTGGAGAATGTGCTGGGCAGGGCAGCAGTCGAACATTTTCTGTATCCAGAAAGGCCCGTACAGGACATGTAACATGCGGTCATCCTTTATCCTGCTGAAATGTAGGGTTTTGCTGGGATCGAATGAAGGGTAGAGCCTCGGGTTGTAACACATCTGAAATGTAACGGCCACTGTTCAAAGTGACATTGATGCAAACAAGAAGTGACAGAGACATGTAACCAATGGCACCCCTTACCATCACACCGGGTGATACACCAGTATGGTGATGACGAATACACACTTGCAATGTGCGTTCACCGCTATGTCCCAAACACGTATTTGAGCATCATGATGCTGTAAACAGAATCTGGATTCATCTGAAAAAATGAAGTTTTGCCATTCATGCACCCAGGTTCATCGTTGTGTACACCATCGCAGGCACTCCTGTCCGTGATGCAGCCATAGTCTCCGAGCTGATAGTCCATGCTGCTGCAAACATCGCCGAACTGTTCATGCAGATGGTTGTTGTCTTGCAAACATCCCCATCTGTTGACTCTGGGATCAAGACATGACTGCACAATCCGTTACAGCGATGCGGATAAGATGCTTGTCATCTCGACTGGTAGTGATACAACGTCGTTGGGATCCAGAACAGCATTTCGTATTGCCCTCCTGAACCCACCAATTCCATATTCTGCTAACAGTCAATAACACGACCAATGCAAGCAGCAATGTCGCAATACGATAAACCGCAATCGCGATAGGCTACAATCCGACCTTTATCAAACTCGGAAACATGATGGTATGCATTTCTCCTCCTTACACGAGGCATCACAACTTTTCACCAGGAAACGCCAGTCAACCTCTGTTTATGTATGAGAAATGGGTGGGAAACGTTCCTCTGAAAAGCTAATCATTTGCATATCACAGCATCTTCTTCCTGTCGGTTAAATTTCATGTCTGCAGCATGTCATCTTCATGGTGTAGCAATTTTAATTGCCAGGAGTTTATTTTTATTACTTATTTTTCCCTTTCCCTAAATTCATCCAAGAAAAAACACCACGAAAGCTTCTTTCCTCTTTGGAAATGAATTGGCTAACTTCAGTCACCTAGTAAAACATGTGAATTGTTTAGCTGGGACCACATACCACATACTCATTGTAGTCCACAGAATTTATCTTGCCAGATGAGCGTTTATTTGGTAGGTGTGGAGGGGGATGAACAGGCAGGACTTGTTACAGCGAAAATGTTATTGCTTATTTTTCCTACAGATTTTCTATGTACTCAGAAAGGAAATAATTATGATTTATAAAACTTTTAGTAGCATTATGATTATCCAAACAGTACCATTTTTCGATTTTTTGAAAAACATCACATCAAAAAATGTCTTATTTCTAACTTCCCGTAAGTCTGCAAATACTGTGTGTTAAATACATAACAATTACGGACAATCCGTAATAATTGGTAGCTATGAGTATCTATTGTCAACTGGATCTCTTGATGAATAGTGCAAGTTGTGTTTTACATGACTGTTGCTTTCATAAACTATGTTGGTTCCTGTAAACGAGATTCCCGTCTCCTTATATAACATAATACGTGAACATAAAATGTGTTCCAAAATTCTGGAACTGGCTGATGTCAGAGATAAAGGCCTACAGTTACAATATGGAGCATAGTTGTATTATTTATTATTCTTCAAGATCAAATTACCAACTACCCTTGCGAACCTTATCTTTGTGGTCAAAACAATCTTATTTTGAATAATTGTAGTGGTAACATAAGTGTAATAATCAATTAGCTTCCTAGCAAAATCCCCACAGCATTTTCGTGCAGCTCTCCACGTATTCCATGCAAGCCTTTTTTTTTTTTTTTTTTTTTTTTTTTTTTTTTTTTTTTTTTTTTTTTTTTTTAACTATAGTTTTCTTTTTGTTACAATTAAAAGAGTGTATTTTGAGTTTTTATACCTTATATTTTTGGTTACATTCAAATGCAATGGCATAAATGCAGTAAGATAAACCAAAGATAGTTTTTTCAGGGGTGAATTTGGACTTGCATTCACATGATGCATTCGAAAATAAATAAGTAAATACAATAAATAATGTGAGCAGACTCATTCTCACTAAATTGAGAGTTCACACTTCCTTCTGCTGACCCCTTCATTTTTCAATGGTCCCTTCACTTACATATTTAAATTATTTAACACACAGAATACTTCCATATCACCAAATCTGATCTCTGCAACTGCTGAGTACACCCCCGCCCCCTCAGTTGACGTTAGTACTCCAATTTTTTGTTTATTTCAGAAGTATTTATCTTTGTATTTACATTAGTGATGCCTTTGACATTTAATGCTATGTCTCTGGTAAGTCTAGACAATCCAATTCTACACTTTTGGTGTGTTGTCATAATTACTCTTCACCATTCTCTCTTAACTCCCTAGGGCACAATCGAAATAATAGTTGTGACAGACTATCACCCTGACAATCTCCTAAGCCAAATTCAATTAGTATTCCTAAGACCAGATAATGTTATCATATGTATATTAACACATATCAAAAATACTGTAGTTTTGAAGCATCTGTGTATGCGATAAACACCTTCTTCCTGGACAACACTGATACAATACAAGAAACCTGGTCCTTCGAATTTGTGAACTAACTTGCCTGTAAGCCAATCTATCAAAAGCATACACACTGTAGGAACAGTATAGCATATCTGTAGACATTTTATGGACAATACCTATTAACAAGAATAATAATATCAATGTTTGTTCATATTCAAGATTGTTACTTTACGTCAACGAGGACTTTCATCAAGAGAAGCTGCAAGGGGAATAGTCCGAGTCAGAGTGATGTGGTGAGGACCTGGAAGTGTTATCAAACTAAATGGTGTGTTCATGATTGCATGTTACTGGTTGCTTAAAGCAACAACTGGGGCCGGCTACTGGTATCTGAAACTTTTCACTCAAAGCAACCCCAACCAGTCCGCCATCATGATAAACGATGACTTTGTGACAGTCACAGGAGGAGGGGTGGGAGGGAGCAGGGGCGCAAGTGTCAAACCAGACTGTATGAAACAGACAACACAATAACTCCTGTATTTTAAATGGGCATGGCGAGAGGCCTTGCTCTTAAACAAGACACCTTACACTCAAAGTCACAAAGAATGCACTATGAAAAATGTGTGCAATGTCTTCTTTGTAGCCGAATGCTGCTATCAGATGACCATCGCCAATGTATGTGGCAGAAACCTAGAAATGCTGCACACCAAAAGCACACCATCAGTCGTGTACAGCGAGGTGCTGGATCAATGTTCTGGTATTGCAAAATTGGATTCACCTGTATGTTTCCATTCTTGGGATATATTGAAACAAGCTGTGCGAGCACATCGTGATTAACATCAACAAGAGTTAAGCAGGTTTTCCATCAATGATTGAATGCAGGGATGCCAAGTTTGAAAAGACACTATCTGTAATGAGACAAAAACAGGGGGAGGTGGGGTTGGAGGTCTACCGCGGGCCTATCCGCAATTTATTAAAAAAACTGGCAACAAATATCTCCATTTGTTTCTTAATAGTTTAAAAATAACAAGACACGAGAAGGCAGCTGCTAAATAGTAAATATACATTTGCCAGAGTGCATGTGACTTTAAAAGAAACAATAACATTGACCATTCTCTTGCATATGACCAAAACAGACTAAAAAAGTTTAAGAGTTACTTTCAGTCCAACACAGTAACTGATGTACACTCGCTAAGTGTTTCACTGAAGTTGTGTGTGCATCTCCCAGTGAATGACTTGGGTTCGCTGGTCTACTCTTCAAAACTGGGGAAGGGAGTGTCCCAATGGACTTTTCCCTAGCGAGAGGGGCCGGGGAAAGCTGCTGCTTCTCTGGCTGGGGAATGGGGACTTGTGTCCTCGATGGTGGGGGTACTGGTACTGGTGGGGCAATGAATGAAGCCCCCCCCCCCCCCGACCTTCGAGGAGGCAGAGTGAGTTTGATGGCCCTTAGGTCCCACAGAAGATGGTTGCACTGTTGATGCCAGTGTCGCCAGAGTGGCTTGCGACGACATAACTGTTGCATAGGAAATTGTCTGCAGTACTGGGTGAGGTCTTTCATATTTTATCCTCGCCTCGGTGTATGTCAGTCTGTCCAGGGTCTTAATCTCCATTATTTTATGCTCTTTGCAGAGAATGGTACAGTCTGGTGAACAGGGTGGATGGTGCTGCCCACAGTTGACACATATTGGCGGGGGAGTACACGGAGCGTCCGGATGGGATGGATGCCCACATTCCCTACATGTGGGGCTAGAGGTGTAGCAGGATGGCATATGCCCAAATTTCCAGCATTTGAAGCATTGCATAGGGGGAGGGATGTCAGGCTTTACATCACACCGGTAAATCATGACCTTGACCTTTTCGGGCAATGTATCGCCCTCAAAGGCCAAGATGAAAGCACCTACAAATGTGCTGGTCGAAGTGGACGCCCCATCACTCTAAGTTGGTGCGTAACTTGTCATCAGACTGTAGAAGAAGGTCTCAGTGGTAAATCAGACCCTGGACCATATTCAGTGATTTGTGGGGTGTTATGCTTACAGGGACATCACCCAGCTTGTCGCAAGCAAGCAATGCTTTCAACTGAGTGGATGATGAAGCTACTATAAGTACTGAACCACTCCTCATCTTCGACATTCCTGCTACTTCACCATACTTATCCTCCAGACTTTCTACAAAGAAAAGAGGTTTTGTCGTCATGAAACTTTCCCCGTCTGTTCTGCTGCATATGAAATATTTTGGAGATTATAACTCATCCCTATCTTTAGCCCGATGTTCTTCCCGTGATGTACCAAGGGAAGGAAATGATTGGGAGTCATACTTTGTGGCACTTAATTTTGATCTTCCTTGCTTAGAGATGCCATTGGCATAATTAATAGCTCGTTTCAGCTTGGTCCCATGAGTAGCTAGGGATATAAAGGTCCACCCAGGCAGAGCCCCGCTTGCCTGGGTAAGCCTTATACAACTGAGGTGTGGCAGGTTCCTCAGAGGTTGCTCGCTAGTGACTGTTCAACCTCAACAGCCTTGCATCTCCTCGGCACGTAGCACACCTTGAGACTGAGTTGTATTATTATTATTATTATTATTATTATTATTATTATTATTATTATTATTATAGAGGTTTGTATCGTCCTCGCAACTCGGGTGATTAAGCCAAGATCCTCAGGCTCTGAAACATACAACTTTCGACCATCGTGCCAAACGATGGCCGTTGTAGCACACACAGAGCTTACAGTGTAGTGGACTGTTGACGTGACACAGCCCACAGCTCAGGACCCCGGGTTCGCCAAGCCCATACTCAGCAAATTAATGCTGAGCCCCTGAGGGGTGTCTTTTAGATGATGATAGTAATAAGTGGCTTTGGTTGCACAGAAGTATGGTCTTTAGGGCCCATTATTGTTGTTCAGTCTTTAGAAATTTAGTACAGTTTGCCTGATTTGAATGAATATTACTTTTAGTTTTGTGTGGTCTCTCCTGCATTTTTCCATAGTTCTGCGGCAATTTGGTGGATTACCTCCATTAGTTTCTAAGTGCTTGTGATTCTGATTCTGGATTTTGTAGTGAGTGAATGAAATATTGCTTGTTTTGTGGATTTTCACAGTTAAGTGATGGAGAAAAACATTCAAAGAAAATTTCACAATGTTTACTACTGGTGTAGGCAATGTCCCGATGTTTGTGTCTGAATTGCAATGAAAATGGAAAGATTTGGTCTTTTTTTTTTAATGCTATGTACTAATTCCTTAGTAATTTGGTCAACATTGTCACAGGAGCATCAGCAATCTTTCTTGGAAATATTTATGTTATTTTATAACAGTCTAAATTGCAGCAGGCTATTTTATTTAAGCGGTTTAGATCTATTGCAGGTCATCTTCAGAAACATCCATATAGCCCATGTGGCCGGGGTTGACACCCACAGGACTGCCGTGGCTGCACTCTGGCTGCATGTTGGTAACAGATCCAGTCAGTTACAGACTGGAGCAGTTACCAATGTGCAGCCAGAGCGCAACCACGGTAGTCCTACAGACGTGAGGCCCGCCACGTGGGCTATATGAATGTTTCTGAAGATGACCTGTAATAGGTCGAAACCAATAGCCTGCTGCGATATAGACTATTTTTGTTTTACAACATAATTACTAATGTCTTGATTTAGCCCTTTAATTCTTCTAAATTTTGGTTCTTCAATTTAGGAACTTTACTTGTCAAGAGTCATATTTGACACTGGCTCACATAAACAGTATGCTCAACATTACAAATCACTAAGAAAACTACATTTCAAATTCTAACAATGGAAAGTCCAGGATGGAAGGCCAATAATGTGAGGACAGTTAGCATTTCACTGTCAGTGATCGTCTTCGGTGACTTCTACCTACCCTCATGTTATTACCATTTCTAAATTCTAAATGTTACTGTCTGTTTCTATACATACATAGTATGTCAGCCTAGGTGTACTTGTGTCTGTGTGAATGTGTGGGTGGGTGTGCATTTGTTTACCCTCCATTTTTTCCCCCAAGGTAAGTCTTTCCCGGGATTGGAATGGCTCCTTACCCCCTTCCTTAAAACCCTCATCATTTCCTTTTCACTCTCTTTCCCTTCTGCCTGAAGAAGCAACTGGGTTGCGAAAGCTTGCGTTTGTGTGTGTGTGTGTGTGTGTGTGTGTGTGTGTGTGTGTTCTGTTTATTTGTGCTGCTGTCACACCTGTGCTCCTTCGCCTGGTGAGTAATCTTCGTCTATTTTTCATATTTAATTTTTCCTACTAGGAATTTTTCGTCTTAATATATATTTTACAAGCCAACCGCAAATTGGAACAGCATGCCAGCCTCCACCTGAAAAAACTATCCAAACTCCTGGTCACCCACCTCCAGAAAGGCAATACACTCTCCCTCAACAACCTCTCCAATAAACCAGAAGCTCCTCTTATTGCACAGAAACCCAGTCTCTCCCATCCGCTCAATCTCCCACTTCCAGCTTCCCCCCCCCCCCCCCCAAAAACCTCACAATCCTAATCCACACAGTCCTGAACCACAACATCCCAATTCAGTAGTCAACCTCTCCTCTAAACCTCTCTCCCAATCTGAAACCTCCGTACCATCCAAAGGCCTCACCTTTAGTCCCACTCCCAAATTCAACCAAACAGCCCTTGTCAAAGACCTACTATCCTATACTCGTAGCCTTGGCTGGAGATATCACTTTGCCACGAGGAAAAATAATCCTACTCCTGATGATCCAGTTCCCCAAGACATAATCAAATTGCACCCTGCTTGGAACAGTTCCGTCCTCCATCACAGCGAGACCCACCCGCTCTCCCTCAAAATCACCCCCTTCAAACCTTCCAGGAATTCCTTACTTCCAACCTTGCCTCTCATTCCTTCCTGAAAAACCTTAATCCTACTCCCAACATTACTGCAGCTGAATCCCGAGCTATCCTTGATCTGAAGGCTGACCATTCCATCATCATTCGATGTGGTACTTGATCGGCGGGAGTATGTGGCTGAGGGACCGCGCCAGCTTTCAGACAATACTACCTACAAAGTCTGTCAAGACGACCCAATTCCTGATGTCCAGGCAGAGATTCATGGAATTCTCAGATCCTTAGGCCCCCTACAAAACCTTTCACCTGAGTCCATCAAACTCATGACCCCACCGACACCCAGCACCCCTACCTTCTACCTACTTCCTAAGATTCACAAACCTAATCATCCAGGTCGGCCAATTGTGGCCTATTACCAAGCCCCCACAGAACGGATCTCTGCCGACATAGACCAACACCTTCAACCCATCATGTGCAGTCTCCCATCCTTCATCAAAGACACCAACCACTTCCTCGATCGCCTGAAATCCTTACCCAGCCTGTTACCTCCTGAAACCATCCTTGTAACCACTGCTGCCACTTCCTTATACACTAATATCCCACATGCCCAGGGCCTCGCTGCGATGGAGTATTTTCTTTCACGCCGACCACCCACTTCCCTACCTAAAACCTCTTTCCTTAATACCCTAGCCAGCTTCATCCTAACCCACAACTTCTTCACCTTTGAGGGCCAGACATACGAACAACTAAAGGGAACAGCCATGGGAACCAGGATGGCCACCTCGTACGCAAACTTATTTATGCGACGCTTAGAGGAAGCCTTCCTGGATACCCAAGCCTGTCAAACCAAAGTGTGGTACAGATTCATTGATGACATCTTCATGATCTGGACTAACAGTGAAGAAGAACTCCAGAATTTCCACTCCAACCTCAACTCCTTTGGTCCCATCAAATTCACCTGGTCCTATTCCAAATCCCATGCCACGTTCCTCGATGTTGACCTCCATCTGTCCAATGGTCAACTTCACACATCCGTCCACATCAAACCTACCAACAAACAACAGTATCTCCATTATGACAGCTGCCATCCATTCCATATCAAACGTTCCCTTCCCTACAGCTTAGGTCTTCGTGGCAAAAGAGTCTGCTCCAGTCCCGAATCCCTGAACCAGTACACCAATAACCTAATAACACCTTTCACATCCCGCAGCTATCCTCCTGATCTGGTTCAGAAGCAAATTACCAGAGCCACCTCCTCATTCCTCCAAATCCAGAACCTTCCACCGAAGAATCCAAGAAGTGCCCCTTTTGTCACCAGATACTTTCCGGGACTGGAGCGGACTCTGACTGTGGCTCTCCAGCAGGGATACGACTTCCTTAAATCCTGCCCCGAAATGAGATCCATCCTTAATGACATCCTTCCCACTCCACCAAGAGTGTCTTTCCGCCGCCATCCTAACCTTCGTAACCTCCTAGTCCATCCCTATGAAACCCCCAAACCACCTTCCCTACCCTCTGGCTCCTACCCATGCAACCGCCCCCGTTGTAAAACCTGCCCCATGCACCCTTCCACCACCACTTACTCCAGTCCAGTAACACGGAAGGTGTACACGATCAAAGGCAGAGCCACTTGCGATAGCACCCACGTGATTTACCAACTGACATGCCTGCACTGTGAAGCGTTCTATGTGGGAATGACCAGGAACAAACTGTCTATTCGCATGAACGGTCACAGGCAGACAGTGTTTGTTGGTAATGAGGATCACCCTGTGGCTAAACATGCCTTGGTGCACGGCCAGCTTGGCGCAGTGTTACACCGTCCGGGTTATCTGGATACTTCCCACCAACACCAACCTTTCAGAACTCCGGAGATGGGAACCTGCCCTTCAGCTTATTCTCTCCTCCCGTTGCCCACCTGGTCTCAATCTCCGCTAATTCAAATTCCCGCCCACCATCTTTAGCATCTTTGCCTTGGTTCTGTGGACAGAGCCTCTGCCTCAATTGGTATCTCTGTCCAACTTCTTTGCGTTTTACAAATGTCTGTGTAGGTGTGTTTGCGTTTCGATATGTCTGAGTGTGTGTGTATTTGTTTAACTTCCTTTTTTATCCTGAGGTAAGTCCTTCCACTCCTGGGATTGGAATGACTCCTATTCCACTTCCTTAAAACCCACATCCTTCCCTTTTTCCTCCCCTTTTTTCCTCTTTTTCCTGAAGAAGCTGCCAGTAGTGGCATAAGCTTGTATGTGTGTTTGTGTGTGATTTTATTTATTTCTATCGCCGAGCCGGTCCTTTTGGTAAGTCATCTCAAAATAGACGAAGATTACTCACCAGGCGAAGGAGCACAGGTGTGACAGCATCACAAATAAATAAATGAATACACACACACACACACACACACACACACACACACACACACAAATGCTAGGTTTCGCAACCCAGTTGCTTCTTCAGGCAGAAGGGAAGGAGAGGGGAAAAGGAAATGATGAGGGTTTTAAGGAAGGGGGTAAGGAGCCATTCCAATCCTGGGACAGGAAAGACTTACCTTGGGGGAAAAAATGGAGGGTAAATAAATGCACACACACCCACACATTTACACAGACACAAGTACACTTAGGCAGACATACTGTAGAACTGTAGAAAGCAAAGAAGTTAGAAGTTAGACAGAGATGCCACATGAGGCAGAGACTCTGTCCAGAAAACCAAGGTAAAGTTGTTAAGATGGTGGGTGTGAATTCGAATTTAGCGGAGGTTGAGACCACGTGGGCAACGGGAAGAGAGAATGTGCTGAAGGGCTAGTTCCCATCTCCGGAGTTCTGAAGGATTCGTGTCAGTGGGAAGTATCCAGATAACCCGGACGGTGTAGCACTGTGCCAAGATGTGCTGGCCATGCACCAAGGCATGTTTAGCCACAGGGTGATCCTCGTTACCAACAAACACTCTCTGCCTGTGTCCATTCATGCAAATGGACAGTTTGTTGCTGGTCATTCCCACATAGAACGCTTCACAGTGCAGGCATGTCAGTTGGTAGATCACGTGGGTACTATCGCAAGTGGCTCTGCCTTTGATCGTGTACACCTTCCGGGTTACGGAACTGGAGTAAGTGGTGGTGGAAGGGTGCATAGGGCAGGTTTTACAACGGAGGCGGTTACAAGGGTAGGAGCCAGACGGTAGGGAAGGTGGTTTGGGGATTTCATAGGGGTGGACTAGGAGGTTACGGAGGTTAGGTGGGCGGCGGAAAGACACTCTCGGTGGAGTAGGAAGGATGTCATGAAGGATGGATCTCATTTCGGGGCAGGATTTTAGGAAGTCGTATCCTTGCTGGAGAGCCACATTCAGAGTCCGCTCCAGTCCCGGAAAGTATCCGGTGACAAGAGGGGCACTTCTGGGGTTTTGTTGAAGGTTCTTAAATTGGGGGGATGAGGAAGTGGCTCTGGCAATTTGCTTCTGTACCAGGCCAGGAGGATAGCTGCGGGATGTGAAGGCTGTTATCAGGTTATTGGTGTATTGGTTCAGGGATTCAGGACTGGAGCAGACTCGTTTGCCACGAAGACCTAAGCTGTAGGGAAGGGAACGTTTGATGTGGAAAGGATGGCTGCTGTCATAATGCAGGTACTGTTGTTTATTGGTAGGTTTGATGTGGACGTATGTGTGTAGTTGGCCGTTGGATAGATGGAGGTCGACATCGAGGAAAGTTGCATGGGATTTGGAATAGGACCAGGTGAATTTGATGGGACCAAAGGAGTTGAGGTTGGAGAGGAAATTCTGGAGTTCTTCTTCACTGTGAGTCCAGATCATGAAGATGTCGTCAATGAATCTATACCAAACTTTGGGTTGACAGGCTTGGGTATCCAGGAAGGCTTCCTCTAAGCGTCCCATAAATAAGTTCGCGTACGAGGGGGCCATCCTGGTCCCCATGGCTGTTCCCTTTAGTTGGTATGGCCGGCCCTCAAAAGTGAAGAAGTTGTGGGTTAGGATGAAGCTGGCTAGGGCATTAAGGAAAGAGGTTTTAGGTAAGGAAGTGGGTGGTCGGCGTGAAAGGAAATACTCCATCCCCCTGGGCATGTGGGATATTTGTGTAAAAGAAGTGGCATCAATGGTTACAAGGATGGTTTCAGGAGGTAACAGGCTGGGTAAGGATTTCAGGCGATCAAGGAAGTGGTTGGTGTCTTTGATGAAGGATGGGAGACTGCACATGATGGGTTGAAGGTGTTGGTCTATGTAGGCAGAGATTCATTCTGTTGGGGCTTGGTAACCGGCCACAATGGGGCGGCCAGGATGATTGGGTTTGTGAATCTTCGGAATTAGGTAGAAGGTGGGGGTGCGGGGTGTCGGTGGAGTCATGAGGTTAATGGAGTCAGGTGAAAGGTTTTATAGGGGGCCTAAGGTTTTGAGGATTCCTTGAAGCTCTGCCTGGACATCAGGAATGGGATCGCCTTGAAAAACTTTATATGTGGTATTATCTGAAAGCTGATGCATTCCCTCTGCCACATACTCCCGCCGATCAAGTACCACTGTCGTGGAGCCCTTGTCAGCAGGGAGAATGACGATGGAATGGTCAGCTTTCAGATCACGGATAGCTCGGGATTCAGCTGCGGTAATGTTGGGAGTAGGATTAAGGTTTCTCAGGAAGGACTGGGAGGCAAGGTTGGAGGTAAGGAATTCCTGGAAGGTTTTAAGAGGGTGATTTTGAGGAAGAGCAGGTGGGTCTCGCTGTGACGGAGGACGGAACTGTTCTAGGCAGGGTTCGATTTGAATGATGTCTTGGGGAGCTCGATCATTAGGAAGAGAATTATTTTTCTTCGTGGCAAAGTGATATCTCCAGCAAAGACTGCGAGTATAGGATAGTAAATCTTTCACAAGGGCTGTTTGGTTGAATTTGGGAGTAGGGCTAAAGGTCAGCCCTTTGGATAGGACAGAGGTTTCAGATTGGGAGAGAGGTTTAGAGGAGAGGTTGACCACTGAATTGGGATGTTGTGGTTCCGGATTGTGTGGATTGGAATTTTGAGGTTTGGGAGGGAGAGGAGTTGGGAGTGGGAGATTGAGTAGATGGGAGAGACTGGGTTTGTGTGCAATCAGAGGAGGTTGAGGTTTACTGGAGAGGTTGTTGAGGGAGAGAGTATTGCCTTTCCGGAGGTGGGTGACCAGGAGATTGCATAGTTTTTTGAGGTGCTGGGTGGCATGCTGTTCTAATTTGTGGTTGGCCTGAAGGAGGATATTCTGAACTGCAGGTGTAGATGTAGGAGAGGAAAGGTTGAGGATTTTGATTAGGGATAGGAGTTGACAGGTGTGTTCATTGGCGGAGTCGATGTGTAGGTTAAGGATTAGGCGGGTGAGGGATATGGATTGTTCAGTTTGGAATTGGTATAGGGCGGGATGAAAGGATGGATTACAGCCAGAGATGGGAACTTTCAGTGTGAGGCCCTTGGGAGTGATACCAAATGTCAGACAAGCCTGCATAAAAAGAATGTGGGAGCGTAATCTGACTAGGGAAAAAGCATGTTTACGGAGGGAATGTAAATAAAACTGGATGGGGTTGTTGTAGGGATGTTGTAAGGAAGGCATAATATATGGATGAAGGAAAAGTGAGAAATATGGGCTATGTAACAGGTTGCAATGAACGAATAAAATAAAATATATATATATATATATATATATATATATATATATATATATATATATATATATATAAATAAAAATAGAAAAGAGATGACTTACCAAAAGGACCGGCTCGTCGAGAGAAACAAATAAAATCACACACAAACACACATACAAGC
Source organism: Locusta migratoria (assembly GCA_026315105.1). Lineage (NCBI taxonomy): Eukaryota > Metazoa > Arthropoda > Insecta > Orthoptera > Acrididae > Locusta > Locusta migratoria. Next base: position 152,607,995 of record CM048751.1, on the reverse strand, counting down.
TTTCGCCACCACTGGCAGCTTCTTCAGGAAAAAGAGGAAAAAAGGGGAGGAAAAGGGAAGGATATGGGTTTTAAGGAAGTGGAAAAGGAGTCATTCCAATCCCAGGAGTGGAAGGACTTACCTTAGGGGGAAAAAAGGAAGGTAAACAAATACACACACACTCAGACATATCGAAACGCAAGCACACCTAGACAGACATTTGTGAAATATATATATATATATATATATATATATATATATATATATATATATATATATATATATTTAAAAAATGAATGTGAAAAGTAATTCAGGTAAGCAAAAAGAAAGGAAATAGAAAAAGGAAAAAGTCGTTAAAATTCGTTGTTGAAACTGTGGTCACCTTAAGTGGTCAACCACGTAGTATTAAATGGTTAGGTAGTGGTATGGCCTGCAAACGAGGTTTAAGGATGGTGAAAATCGGAAAAAAGTACGAGAAAATCGCGTGAGAAACCAAGGAAAACGTCTAAATAGGTTTGGTGAAGTGGTAGCAGATTACGATATTGAGGCTAAGAATAGTCTGACGATGGAATAGTAGAGTCAAAACCAAGGTAAAGTAGCTGAAATACGATCGGAAAAGTAGGAAAAACGAACTGAAATGTGGAAAAACGGGAATGGAAACAAACGTGAGGTGACTAGGAAATGCCGAAAATGGTTATAAACAATATGAGAAACTACAGTTGTGAAATAATGTTTACGTTATATAGCGAGAAAATTTAATGAGCGGCGTATTTCAGTCGGAAGAAGGAGTAATGGAAGTGGTAAATATCATTAAAAGTACTCAAAGGTTAGGTTAGGAAGTGAACGTATTGTTGTAATTAAGTGTGAACAGTAAGATAAGAAGGGAATTTGGAATGGAACTGCTATATAAAATATATATAAATGAATAAATAAAAATAAAAACAAAAACGCAAAAACAAGGGAAAGTTAGAAGACAGGAAAGATTTCGAAAGGTAACAGAACAATGACGGAAGTAATTGTTGAATTCAAATTTATGATACGAATATTATAGAGGAAAAATTCCTAACAGGAAAAATATACGTAAAAAAGTAGATGATGTACACTTACCAGGCGAAGGGGCACAGGCAGTAATAGCAACAAATAAACACACAGACACACACACACACACAAATGCTAGCTTTCGCAGCCTAGCTGCTTCATCAGGCAGAAGGGACGAGAGGGAAAAGGAAATGATGAGGGTTTTAAGGAAGGGGGTAAGGAGCCATTCCAATCCCGGGACAGGAAAGACTTACCTTGGGGGAAAAAATGGAGGGTAAATAAATGCACACACACCCACACATTTACACAGACACAACTACACTTAGGCAGACATACTGTAGAAAGCAAAGAAGTTAGAAGTTAGACAGAGATGCCACATGAGGCAGAGACTCTGTCCAGAGAACCAAGGTAAAGATGTTAAGATGGTGGGTGGGAATTCGAATTTAGCGGAGGTTGAGACCAGGTGGGCAACGGGAAGAGAGAATATGCTGAAGGGCTAGTTCCCATCTCCGGAGTTCTGAAGGATTGGTGTCAGTGGGAAGTATCCAGATAACCCGGACGGTGTAGCACTGTGCCAAGATGTGCTGGCCATGCACCAAGGCATGTTTAGCCACAGGGTGATCCTCGTTACCAACAAACACTGTCTGCCTGTGTCCATTCATGCGAATGGACAGTTTGTTGCTGGTCATTCCCACATAGAACGCTTCACAGTGCAGGCATGTCAGTTGGTAGATCACGTGGGTACTATCGCAAGTGGCTCTGCCTTTGATCGTGTACACCTTTCGCGTTACGGGACTGGAGTAAGTGGTGGTGGAAGGGTGCATAGGGCAGGTTTTACAACGGAGGCGGTTACAAGGGTAGGAGCCAGAAGGTAGGGAAGGTGGTTTGGGGATTTCATAGGGGTGGACTAGGAGGTTACGGAGGTTAGGTGGGCGGCGGAAAGACACTCTCGGTGGAGTAGGAAGGATGTCATGAAGGATGGATCTCATTTCGGGGTAGGATTTTAGGAAGTCGTATCCTTGCTGGAGAGCCACATTCAGAGTCCGCTCCAGTCCCGGAAAGTATCCGGTGACAAGAGGGGCACTTCTGTGGTATTGTTGAAGGTTCTTAAATTGGGGGGATGAGGAAGTGGCTCTGGCAATTTGCTTCTGTACCAGGCCAGGAGGATAGCTGCGGGATGTGAAGGCTGTTATCAGATTATTGGTGTATTGGTTCAGCGATTCAGGACTGGAGCAGACTCATTTGCCACGAAGACCTAAGCTGTAGGGAAGGGAACGTTTGATGTGGAAAGGATGGCAGCTGTCATAATGCAGGTACTGTTGTTTATTGGTAGGTTTGATGTGGACGGATGTGTGTAGTTGGCCGTTGGATAGATGGAGGTCGACATCGAGGAAAGTTGCATGGGATTTGGAATAGGACCAGGTGAATTTGATGGGACCAAAGGAGTTGAGGTTGGAGAGGAAATTCTGGAGTTCTTCACTGTGAGTACGCGAACTTATTTATGGGACGCTTAGAGGAAGCCTTCCTGGACACCCTAGCCTGTCAACCCAAAGTTTGGTATAGATTCATTGACGACATCTTCATGATCTGGACTCACAGTGAAGAAGAACTCCAGAATTTTCTCTCCAACCTCAACTCCTTTGGTCCCATCAAATTCACCTGGTCCTATTCCAAATCCCATGCAACTTTCCTCGATGTCGACCTCCATCTATCCAACGGCCAACTACACACATCCGTCCACATCAAACCTACCAATAAACAACAGTACCTGCATTATGACAGTGTTTGTTGGTAACGAGGATCACCCTGTGGCTAAACATGCCTTGGTGCATGGCCAGCACATCTTGGCACAGTGCTACACCGTCCGGGTTATCTGGATACTTCCCACTGACACCAATCCTTCAGAACTCCGGAGATGGGAACTAGCCCTTCAGCATATTCTCTCTTCCCGTTGCCCACCTGGTCTCAACCTCCGCTAAATTCGAATTCCCACCCACCATCTTAACATCTTTACCTTGGTTCTCTGGACAGAGTCTCTGCCTCATGTGGCATCTCTGTCTAACTTCTAACTTCTTTGCTTTCTACAGTTCTACAGTATGTCTGCCTAAGTGTAGTTGTGTCTGTGTAAATGTGTGGGTGTGTGTGCATTTATTTAGCCTCCATTTTTTCCCCCAAGGTAAGTCTTTCCTGTCTCGGGATTGGAATGGCTCCTTACCCCCTTCCTTAAAACCCTCATCATTTCCTTTTCCCTCTCGTCCCTTCTGCCTGATGAAGCAGCTAGGCTGCGAAAGCTAGCATTTGTGTGTGTGTGTGTGTGTGTGTGTGTGTGTGTGTGTGTGTGTGTGTGTTTATTTGTTGCTATTACTGCCTGTGCCCCTTCACCTGGTAAATGTACTTCATCTATTTTTTACGTATATTTTTCCTGTTAGGAATTTTTCCTCGTAGACGAACAATTCCTAGCAGGAAAAATTATATATAAAAAATAGACAAAGATTACTCACCAGGCGAAGGAGCACAGGTGTGACAGCAGCACAAATAAATAGAACACACACACACACACACACACACACACACACACACACACACACACACACACACACACACAAACGCTAACTTTTGCAGCCTAGCTGCTTCATCAGGCAGAAGGGAAGGAGAGGGAAAAGGAAATGATGAGGGTTTAAAGGAGTGGGTAAGGAGTCATTCCAATCCCGGGAAAGGAAAGACTTACCTTGGGGGGAAAAAAAGGAGGGCAAACAAATACACACACACCCACACATTTACAGAGACGCGTTTTATGTGGGAATGACCAGCAACAAACTGTCCATTCGTATGAACGGTCATAGGCAGACAGTGTTTGTTGGTAATCAAGATCACCCTGTGGCTAAACATGCCTTGGTGCACGGCCAGCATATCTTGGCACAGTGTTACACTGTCCGGGTTATATGGATATTTGGCACCAACACCAACCCTTCAGAATTCCGGAGATTGGAACTTGCCCTTCAGCATATTCTCTCTTTCCGTTGCCCACATAGTCTCAACCTCCGCTAAATTCATATTGCTACCAACCATCTTAACATATTTGCCTCAGTTTTCTGGACAGAGCCTCTGCCTGAACTGTTATCTCTGTACAACCTCTTTGCTCTCTACAAATGTTTACCAATTTGTGTTAGCGTGTTTATGTGTGTGGTGTGTGCGCGCTTGTTTACCTTTTCTTTTATCCCCTTAAGATAAGTCCTTCCACTCCTGGGATTGGAATGACTCCTTTTCCACTTCCTTAAAACCTGTAATCTTCCCTTTCTCCCCGCCTTCCTTCCTCTTTTCCTGAAGAACCTACCAGCGGTGGCGAAAGCTTGTATGTGTGTTTGTGTGTGATTTTATTTGTGTCTGTCGACGAGCCTGTGCTTTGGGTAAGTCATCCAATTTCTATTTCTAATATAAATTTATCACAGCAGGAAAGTTGCTTCTATAATTTTAATACTAATACAACAATTTCTAAAATCTCTTACTGCTAAATGTTAATACATTTATTTACTGCACATACCTTTGAATAGAAACAGAGATTATGCAAAAATCGATTATATTTTTGAAGATCTTTCAAAAGCAGTATGACTTCCTCTCTCTTATCTCTGAGAAAAGCATCCATTAGTCTGATACCACTGTTAAGAAACAGTTTCAGCAGTTGCTGGGACATCTGCAGAAACAATACTCATTTAAGAATGCAAATTTCTCATACGATTTGACTCTTAATGTACTATTATCACCTAAATTGTACAACTAAGATAAAAAATCAGGACAGGAATAAATTACCCTAATGACAGCACTCAAAGTGCCACCACTATGAATTTTAACAATGGCCTCAAATTCTGGTAAGAAGTCAACTATAAGCCTCCAAACTTTGAACTGCTTTTCACTATTGGACATACTGTTAAAAGCATCTTCAGCTCCCTCGAGCAGGCATTTAAACAGTTGAACGAAGAGAACGTTGAAGTTTGATCTGAAAAAAAAAATTAAAAACAATACAATAATTCAAATAATAATAATAATAATAATAATAATTTCACTGCTTGAATAACAATGAAAGGAATTTAATGTGGTCCAGGACTTAGGCACAAAACTTTGACTTAAGGAAGCAATTTATACGTACGGTGCCTGTTCTTTTAGACGAGTGTTTCCCATGGTTTTTTTTTTTTTTTTCATACATATTTTATAATTACCTGGTGTGTTACGCCCGTGGAGTCCAATCTATTTATAATATTAATCAAAATACACCTTCAGGTTGTTGAGCCAAGATCACTTAACCAGGTTCATTGATTTGTATCATCATCTTCAGAAGAGTTTAAACATTTTCACTTAGGAGAACATATAAAACAAACTGTTACTTGTCAAAATGTATATTGAATAATAATGTATGGTCAACATATTAAAATATACGACACCAAACTGGTTTGTCAAATTAGATTAAATGATAAAATATGACTGTTTCTCATGTAAATATATTTACATGAGAAAAAGTCATATTTTGTCTTTTAATCTGACATGATAACTAATTTTGTGATGTATATTTTAACATGTTGACCATGCATTTTTACTCATTTTATATTTTGAGGAGAAACCCTTTATTTTGCATGATCTCCAAAGTGAAGATGTATAAACCCTTCTGAAGATAATGATACAGTATAAATAATTAAAAACAGTTAAGAGAAATAAATATATTTGATTGGCGATCTTGGTTTAATAACCTCAATAAGGGGTATTTTTGTTACTATTAAAAGTAATTTCAAAGTGATTGAATGTAATTCTCTTTTGCTGATACAACTATTATTATTATTTTAATTCCATTTTTACATAAATTCCAACAGAAAAATATATGTTGCATAGTGAAGTTTTGCACTGCAGTTAAAGCTCAGAAGCGGATTATGCTCCTTTAGCATGTCCCACTCTATAGTAATCCTCAAAATTACTTATTTTTCCAGGCCTTTTGTTTGTTCATTGTTAACAGGGCATCTATTAATACTTTTGTTTTCTGTGTAGCCTTCCTGGTATGCCTACTTCTTCCTGCGTCCTTAGACATATCACTGCCTATGACACTGTCTCTTCTTCAGCCCAGAGTACATGACAGTATTAAAGGATGTGTATATATTTTCTATATCAAAACAAGGAATCTCTCAGAAGTTTAGTCTATTTTTAAGTGTGCCTGGCTATCACTTAAGATATCCTCCGTAAGGCTAGTAGAAAACTACACTATTTCATAATGTCAATAATATAACGCAACTCACCATAAAAACAATGCCCCCCCCCCCACACACACACAATATTTTTTGCCACAGCCATCATCAAGAAAGGAGAGGATGCACAAATTCACACACACACATGACCACTGTCTCCAGCTGCTATGGCCCAAGAGCAACAGTAACTGAGTGTGGCAGAGACTGGACGGGAGGAGGAAGGATGCATGGCAGCGGTAGGTCGTAGAGATATCCACACAGCATGATGGCGGTGCTGTTACTAGATAGATGAAAAAGTGAGATGAAACTTTGGAATGCAATGAAGTGATTGGGGGGTGGGGTTCGGGAGAAGGGGAGGAGTGAAAAGGGGAGAAGCAGATGAATGATCACAGACGGACTGTTTGCCTGGGGGACACCCAATATCCTGTGGCAAAACATGCCCTCCAGCATAACTCCAGGGACCTGGGCACGTGTTACACTACACGCGCTATTTGGATACTACCAACAAACACCAGTACCTCAGAACTACGGATGTGGGAACTTGCCCTCCAACATATCCTCTCCTCCCGCCACCCCCCTGGCCTAAATCTACGCTAACCCCACCCCTTCCTCCATCCTCAGCTCACCTATTCATTATCCCTTCCTTACCTCTCTCTCCCTCTCTCTCTCTCTCTCTCTCTCTCTCTCTCTCTTTCTCTCTACGTGTGTGTGTGTGTGTGTGTGTGTGTGTGTGTGTGTGTGTGTGTGTGTGTCTCCATCTTTTCCTGTTAATGAAAAACGTTTTAGAAAGCCCCCACCCCCCTCCCCTAAAGCACTGGCCAGCAATATCTCTCTTTTGAAAAATAATTTATCATCTCTGAGGAGAATTTTCATCGTTAATCTAATATTACCTGTATGAAATGTAATTCACACTTTCTCTGAATATTTCGGCCATTGCATTGTCTGAGTCAGGGGGTTGATAAAAAGATCCAATTACTAATTTATTCAGGTTGTCAGGTGTAACCTCTACCCATACCCAGTCACGGATAGCATCTGCTTCTTTGAATATTTCGGCCATTGCATTGTCTGAGTCAGGGGGTTGATAAAAAGCTCCAATTACTAATTTATTCAGGTTGTCAGGTGTAACCTCTACCCACACCCAGTCATGGATAGCATCTGCCTCAATTTCGCTGAAGGATAAACCGTTTGTAACAGCAGTAAGCACACCACCCTTTTTTTATTTATTCTATCCTTTCTGAAGACCATTTGGCCCTTTGTAAAAATTTCAGCCGATCTTATCTCTGGCATCAGCCAGCTTTCAGAACCTATAACAAATTGTGCCTCAGTAGTTTCTATCAACGCTTGGAGCTGTGGAACTTTCCCAACACAGCTACAACCATTTACAACTGTTACACCAATGGTTCCTAGATCTGCATTTTGCCTGTGTCTGACCTGCACCCTTTTGAGACTTAAACCCATTTTGTGTGTCCCCAAGGCCCTCTAACCTAAAAAAACCGCCCAGTCCATGCCACACAACCCGCGCTACCTGTGTAGCCGCATCCTGAGTGTAGTGGAGTCCTGACCTATTTAGCAGAACCCAAAAACCTACCACCCTTTGGCGCAAGTTGAGTAATCTGCAGCCCACACGGTCGCAGAACTGCCAGAGCCTCTGATTCAGACTCTCCACTCAGCTCTGAACCAGAGGTCCACAGTCAGTCCTGTCAACTATGCTGCAGATGGTGAGCTCTGCCTTCATCTTGCAAGCAAGACTAGCAGTCTTTACTATTTCTGACAGCCGCTCAAAACCAGAGAGAATCTCTACCAATCCAAAGTGACACACATCGTTGGTCTCAACATGAGCCTCCACTTGCAGCTGGCTGCACCCTGTGCTGTTCATGGCATCCGGAACGACCCGTTCCGCATCTGGAATGCCCCCCCCCCCCAATCCCCCGGTATGCACATGGAGTGCACATTGGACTTCTTCCCCTTCCCCATACCCCTAATGGGCTCCAACACCTGCCTAACATTGGAGCTCCCAACTACTAACAAACCCACCCTCTGTGAGTGCCCAGATCTTGCAGGCAGAGGGTTGACTACAGGACAAGCGGGGTGACTACAGTACAAGCGGGGTGACTACAGTACAAGCGGCACTATCTGCATCTGGAACATCCTCTGCCACATGCAGCACCTCAAATCTGTTAGTAAGACTAACCAGGGAGGTCCACTTTGGTCCCCCGAGAAGTCTTATGCCGCCTGACACAGGCTGAGGAGACCAACCGTTCCACCATGGATTGGGAGGCGACCCCCTTCGGGCAGTGACCGGGCTGGCCACAACTGCAGGCGAATCAGAGGACACAACAAACGCATAGGGCATCTGCTGCACCCATGCGAGCAGCCCACAACAGTGGCGCCCACCCATCACAGTCTGAAGCATTGCCAGTGCAGCCAACAGCACCTGATGCTGCTGAGTGAAGTCACCAACTCAGCCTGCCTCCGTTCCCTGCAGTCACAGTTCCTAGCTATTCTAAAACCTACATCTGTTCCAAATAAACATGACTGTTGTGATTTAAACTGTGGGAGAATATACTAAACTGTAAATTTGACGCTAATCTAAGTATACGCACGTGGACACAAAAGTTTGATAAACAGTGAACTTCGAAAAATATGTATCTAACACTAAACTGTTTATTAATGGTGAATCTGAAAAATATAAATGAAAGCTAATAAATCAAAATATCAACACTGATCTGTCAACTAAACGTGATTCTGAATAAACAAACACGCGAGCACATGAAAGTTTGATGAACTGTAAGAGAAAGCATGCACAAAATGAAAATAAGTCGTTTTTAGTAAGAAGCTGGTCAACTTACAATGAAGAGCTGCCTGTTGCACGACACATATGTACTCACCTCTGATGGGACTAGGATAGGAAGTGTTGGGTAGGTGAACTGAATGAGTCTTTCATCGGGGGTCTTCCACAGAGATATTATACCTTTGGAAGACACTGAAGAATGACCTGTTCAAGCCACCTACCTTACAAAATCGCCTTAGGGCAGATATGTTTTAGAATTCAAGGTAAGCCTGTCTAGGATGAACATACTTGGTTATATTGATATGGATCGTATTTAAGGATTTAGTGTTTTTGTTTTAATTTACGTCGTTTTCCTTGGCTTTCTCCTTTTAGAACTTGAGAATGGGCTAATGTAGGCTCGAAACATGTCGTTCAGACATTTTTAAACTGCGACAACTGGAGCGGAAACTTTAGTGCGATAGTTCAACAGTTGTGAGATGGCATCCAAAACAAACAATATTTATGCTGATGTTTAAACTTGCATCCTTTTTTCAGTAGACACAGATGTGGCATACACATAATCCTGTAAATATTGAGGCATGACTGGAAGCATTCACTGAGATTTACTCAATATTTGTGAGGCATAGTTGTACGTTGGAGAGGAGGAAAAAACATTAATATTGAAAGCCGAAGCTATGACATGCAAGTTCTCATGTTCTTTGGATATCTATTATTCAATGCTTCCATTCTTGAAGAATGGTTGTCTGTACTGATACCAATATTTGTAGTCCAGCCCAAATTTTCCTTAGCATAGGTGACAATTGTATCAACTATTTACTTGTGCTTTTGACTAAATTTTGCTGGCTCTTTCCCTAAGTACAGTGTGTTCATCTATCAGGTTAAAATATATATGGCAACGAGAATTGTAGCTCCCAGACTTTTTAATATTCTTATTTATTTATTTATTATTTTTTCCTCTTGTGGCATACTTACTTATTGACAGTGGGAAACACGCGTAAACTCCAGGTGTTATTTCCGTTGCTCGTATGCTGCTCAATTTCTTCCCTTACTTCTGATAGGGTATCTCTCAGGAACTGAAGTTTATCTGACGAACACGAAATGTAGGTACTGAGGAGGATACGTAAGCCACGCCCACATGCTGCTCCTGTCTCAGGACTTCCTGCCTCCGTAAACCATGGCCTGTTGAGGAATGCACGGCATACCTCAGCTGTAAATGCAAATCGAAATTAAAAAAGAAAAAGAAAATGAACATATTTTGATCAAGGACTTGTTTTTTAAGTTTATTTATTAATTTCTTCACTGATGAATAACATAAACTAACAAACATTATATAAGAGGGAAACTTTCCTGGTAGGAAAAATATGTATGAAAATAGAGATCGTTTAACTTACCCAAAGCACAGGCTCATTGACAGATACAAAAACACAAATAAAAACACACACAAACACAAAGATTAAAGCTTTCGCAACCAATGGCCGCTTCATCAGGAATAGAGGAAGGAAGAAGGGGAAAAAAGGGAAGGATGTGGATGAGGGTATGAGAAAGGGTGGGGGGGGGGGGGGGGGTAGGGAGGGATGGAGGGGACAGAGAGAGAGAGAGACTCGATATGTAGCATAAGGTAACTGTAGCAAACAACTATTGTTTGGGCTGGATAATATACTGTAAAGAACAGAAGCATGAAAAACATAAACACTACTCACCAAGATTTTTACGTAGTGCTGCTTTGCTCTCATGTGCAAAGTTGGTAATTCGCTGAAGAAGTGTAACAAGACTGCAAGCAGCTGAAAGCTGAAGCGTACACTTAGCATAACTGCGGAAATACTTGAAGTTTGCCCGTACAAGACTGTCTATTGAAGCATCCGTGTTTTCAGTACCAGCATAGCGGCCACACACCCTAAGCGCAGCTGCAATAAAAGTCTGTATTGAGTAATGAGGTTAAAGGTTTAACATTTCATGTTAAATTTATTATAACAATTCTTTACATAATTATTGTTGTAATAAGCAGTTGCACTTCTTTTTCTTTTACAGTTTCCATTTTTTAGCACATATAGTGCTCAAAACCGATAAAAGAAAAAAGTGTAACTGGTTGTTGTTTCTCTTTTAACTTAACAGCACAGTGCTGAAAAGGACTAAATGCTAAATTGTTTACATAATAAGAAACTAATAGTTGGTCTCATAGCATGGATTTTCACATGAGAGAGTACATTATTTGGAATAATATTTGGGAAAATTCTAGTCCCCTTCATATTTTCATTGTTTCAGAAGCATCTGAATGATAAAGGGATTTCAGGTGTTAACTGAATACAAAAAGTTTCTCTGGCTTTCCCATAAATAAGTTGTCCCAAGATGAAGTCCAAAAAAGAGGATGAATCAAAATATGATAGGGCAAGAGGTTTATGAAGAAAATAACACAGTATCGACAGGGCTGAGGGTACCCATCCGTCAGCAAAAAAAACACACCCTAGTCACACTTCCTACCATATGTTATATACTTCCCACCATATGTTATATGAACTGGAGCCTCATGTTAAAGCAGCAATATAATATACCAGTCATTAAATGATACAGTACATAATATACCAGTTGTAATGCAATTATTCTGCTATTTGTTAATGAAATCTAATGAGTTGTCTATCCACATGAATGAATAGTGTCAAAACATGGCTGATCCGTGATCATTGACTTGACTACACATTTTTTGTAGGTGCTGCATGTCACAACACCAATGACCTCAGTAGCTAGTTCAGCACCTTTGTCATTTGAGAATGTTACATTACAAGCTCCTCTGGTAAACTATGTGCATCGGAATGATCCCTCTACCGTATAACCATTTCTTGTAATCCCATAGATGCAATCTACAATAATCCTTCCCACCTCACGCCCATGCCTTCACTATTCTTCTCCTCCCATTTTCCCTCACACCCACCCTCAGACTGTTAAATGGATGTCACGTCATAACACTTATTTCATTTAATAAAATGCTGTACCACTTCTTAATAATAATTTTATTAAATCAATGACTTTTATTGGCCTTTACATCAATAATAATTGGCAAACGGAACACCATTTCATTATCTGGACTTAATGAGGACATTTTCTTGATTATAGTTCTTGTGAGTGACAAACAACAAATCAATAGTCACCAACACTACACAATTAAAATAAAATGTATGTAATACGCTCACCACGTATCAATGTTGGAGATATGTTGAACGGCAGCTTGTGGGGCAGTAGCAAGAAAAACAACAAATGCACCCAAGGTTAGAAGGTAGGAGGAATTGTAAAATAGGAGAGGGCCGATTGCTCTTGGCTTTCTGAACATGAAATTGTAGAATCAGCACTCTCTGACAAATGAAGAAACTAATATCCTCATTTTGCTCCTTATATCAAGGAAAAGTTAATTAAAAGAAAAACACTAAAACCTTAAATGCGATCCATATCAATATAACCAAGTGTGTTCATCCTATACAGGCTTACCTTGAATTCTAAAACGTATCTGCCCTAAGGCAACATCAATCGTAAAATGTTGGCGCAATGTTTAGATTGTGAAATGAAATATGTGGGACAGACTGGTAGGAATTTAAAATTAGATTTAAAGAGCATAACAACATTGAGAATGGCTCTTCGGCAGTGTCGAAGCATCTAAAAAATGAACGGCATTCGTTGGGCAATGTTAATAACAGTATGAGGCCAATACATTATGAGGGTAAGGGATGGTTGCTGTCTAATCTGGAGGAGGCTGAAATTTTTTGTGCGTTAAGAAAAGAACCAAATAGCATATTAAATGAACAGACGGAATTGTCTAAAGGACATTTCTGGTCTCATTGTGGTAATGTCCTTCTCGATAAACAGTGGAACTTCACCTCGCATTCGGTTCCTTGGGGTTGGGGTTGGCTGATTTACTGTTAGTTTTTTGTATACATTTTAAATTTGTGTTTTTAGATGGGTTTACTTTCGATAGTAGCAAATTGGGTTTTATGCAGGAAACAGACAATAATGATACAGATTTCAATACAACTTGTCAACAGATTTGTGGCACTCTCTTATGCCAGCCATTACGTGTCAGCACTAAGTTTTAGTATTGGAAAGTGCTGTGCAGTGGAGTGTAGTGACAGAATCAAGTAAACCACGTTATAATTAGTTCCGCACCGACCATCAGATGCGAACTATTATCGCAGGTGTAATAAGTGAATCGCGGCTGTTAATCATAGTTCTGCATCTAGCCGCCAGGAGAGTTGCATTTTGCGTGTTTTTATTCCATATGCGAAGTTTGCTCTATGATTTTTTATGTGATTTTACTCTCTGACAACTTTTGTCTATTTAGTCCCTTCCATTTTCTAATAAAGAGTTGTTACCAGTCATCCTCTTGCATTTAATTTATTTATTTTATATAGTCGATCAGCTCACATTACACTGATATTGACAATTGGTGACCCCGACGTGATTTGCGAGCCGGAAGAACTGAACTGCTACTAACTTTTTATCAAGATGACGGAAGATGGTGCAGTGTCGAGGCTTGTGGTGCGCTTGCCACCTTTTTGGGCTGATAATCCAGTCTTATGGTTTGCACGGGTGGAAGCAAGTTTTTCCTGTGTGGGAATTACGGCAGACAGCACAAAGTTTGCACTCGTGATAAGCCAGTTGGAACAACGTGGTGCAAGACATCACCGCACAGGACCACAGTAACGACACCTGGCGGTTGTACTACCAAATTACTAGTAAACAGCTACTGAACTACAGTTTGTTCTGCACAGCAGAATAGTACACATGTCACCAGCTGTGTGGCCCATTTCGATGTTTATTTTAAAGTTACATGACAACCCATTCATGAAGATACACTTATGCTGTGAAGATGCCATTATGACTGTTTTATAAGATAGTCTATTACTAAATGTGTCCTTCTGTTACTGATTTACTGTAGATTTGAAAATGGTCATCACTGGTCAAAACCTGTCGTCATAATGACAAAACAATTTTTGTGATCATTGACATAAATAAAGATCTTGACAGTAATTACAAATGTACTTGGTTTTATTTTTCCAAAAGAAACTGAATAATTGTTTCAGTATTCTGGTCTCTGATAGTCTTACTATGTGGTTGAAAAAGGCAATTCTTTTGAGCATTGTGTCCATAATTGATTCCAATAGACTATTTCATTAGGCAGCAGTCTCCATTGTCTGTCTATTTGATGCTTTTTAATTAATCATTGACCTGATGATCCTTCTGTTTATTTTTTGCAATTTATCCGTTGTTGCTTTGGTATTCAACTTAAACAGGATTTCACTTGCGGAAGTTGCATCACGTTTTAACTACTGATCATAATGTTTGAATTTGGCATTCATCGAGTGAGATTTCTTATTATATGTTGACCACATGACTCGAGCTTGCCTCAATTTTGATGTTCTGTGTTCTATTGAGGCTTTCTCATTTGGGTTTCAAGTTATAATTTGCCCAAGATATTTGAACTTTTTACAAGCTTAATTTGTTTGCTATTGTTTAGCTGAATGACAGGGGTTTACACCTCTAAGGTCAGCATAATTTCTGACTTTTCAAATGGAATTTGTAATCCCACTTTATGCTGCAATGTTTTCTAGTGGTTCAATTGGAATTTTGCCTGTTCCATGTTAGCTGCCAGCAGTGCAAGATTGTCAGCAAATACTAGGCAGTTTACTTTTATTTTCCACCAATCTTTATGTTTAGTTGTAATTTCTTTCTCCATTTTCACGTGACCTTCTCCAGAATGCAATTAAACTCTCCCTATATAACATTCCAGACACACTACTTTTACATAGTTTCTGGTTAAGAACTTGGTGCTTGATATTTCTGCAGTATCACAATTATTACTTTTGAAATATTCATTTTCTTTCTTACAATACTGAAGACCACTCTCAGTAACTTGCATTAATATTTTGGTAATGCAGAAAACGACTATAGTTGGAGCTGAACGGAATAAGGGACAAGTATTTCGTAAAGCATTACTTTTGTAGTATCGCATATGAGAGTTTCAGAGCACAGGTGGCGTAACTCCAGCTATAATAGTGTTGAATAAGAGAAGCATTCATTAAGAAGTGTACAAAAATATTAATGTTAATTATTTATTTGTATTTATGAATACAGGATAATATGCACTAAAGCAGGCTTGGCAACACGTCAATCACGATCTATCGGTTTGGTGTTAACTTTCTTGAAAGGCACGTCTTGTTGCATTGAGAATGGTCATACAATGACCAAAATACAGATCTGTTGAATAAACTAAATATTTATAACTGATTGCTGTCAATTTTCTACAAATCTAAAAACAGTCATAGAGCACAAGAGCCATAATGGAAACAAGCCTAGGAAGCTTAGTAATTGAGTTTAAGCAAATTTGGTTGTTGTTGAAAATAATGGTTTTTTAAGTGTTTGTAGTTTCTGTTTGATGTGTAGATGTTGGCAACAGCAATATAAATCATGGAAAACTTGTGAGGCCAGTCATGTGTCAGGTACAGACAGCGAATGAGAATGATGTTGAGCTCTTTGTTTTCAAAGTACTTTCACTGTGTTATCACGTTTTGCTTAACCACAAACTCTAAAATTGTGAAATATTCATATAAACACACAAATATATATTTGATAAGCAAGTATGTGAAAGTGTCAGCCATTTTTTTCTACACATGGAATGAGGCAGCAGGTGACATAGGCCACATTTGGAAGAAAACTGCAATTAAATATGAGATTTTTATTATGCATGAAGATTTTTTCCCCCGGCGTAGCACACTGCCAAACAACCTCCATTTTATAAATGCTTCAAATTATTAGTGTTTTAGTAACAGGATGTGTAGACCGTAAGTAGATCAATTTGTATTGTCACCATAATAACAGAACTACAACAGTCACAAACATACACAACCAAAAACATCAAACCAGAGAATCGCTTCAATTTTTGCACTATAAAATCACTTCATCTTTCCTCACCTATCATTGTTCACACAAAATTCAGAGAAACACATCAGAATATTTTGGGCATGCAAAACTATATATTTTAAAACTGTGCCTAAGCAAATATTAAAAACTCTTGACATATTTGTAGTTACCAACTCATATAAGATTCCAGAACCCTTGTTGCTATTTATGTAATGAAAGGTGTCGTTGCTAGGGATATTTTAAAGGCTGCTACATTCGATGTGAGTAAAACTGAATTTTTCTTTCCTTTGTTGGATTATGTATCGAAACTCAGAAAAAGTGGAAACTTCTTTTTCTGTATTTTCTTGTACTTTTATTTTTACTAACACAAACATTTTGGCATCAATATTTACGTTTGAACCAGCAAAACATGTGATGTGCTGCTTAACTTTGATTGCAAAAGTTAGTTGTGGCAGCTGTTGTGTGTTTAAAGGGGACTAAACTGCTGGGATATCAGTCTCTTGAGTCAGCTCCTAGTGCCTTTTTCAGAACTTATGTATGCATTGTACCCAATTCCAAGCCAGAGGCATTTTTTGCAATCCGAATATAGGAAAAAAAGTGACGCTCGGATTTGACTAGTTACAATACTTACTTAAATTGTGATATACACAAGCTGTAACCAGTACCACATCGTAAACAGCGCTAAGCTTATTTTCTCGTGCGTTTGATAACGGTGTATTCCACAGATATTCTTGTTTATTTTGAAAACTGCCTGACTTAGTTTTGTTGATTTGACAGTGTAGTTACCACTGACCACATTGCAGTCAGCAGCCAGCCACCTTTATTAGAGTACTAGGCTACTTAAAAGTTGATTATTTAGTTTTCTACTATCTGCAGTTAATTGTATTGATAGGATGGATAGGACGTGTGCCTGCTGTGTGCGGACGCAGGAGGAGTTGGCCGCGGTTCACAAACAGCTGAGTGTGCTGTTGGCTTCGGTCAGCCGTCTTCGGGCTGCTGTCTCGAGGTGCAGCGATGGTGGGGAGTCTGGTGCATCGAGTGGGACACCTCAGGTGTCTCATGCTTCGCTCTCTGTCCCTGCTACCGAGGCACCTTCAGGTGTACCGGACTTCGTCGAGCCGCCTTCTCCGCAAGGGGAGTGGCGGGTTGTATGGCGTTCGCATCGCTCGAGGTGGAAGGCCAATGTGGAGGCTGGACATCCGTCCGCGCCCGTTCGTCCTGTGAGTGAACGTGTGGCCACTCCTTCAGCAGGGTCCGAGCAGGTGCACGGGGGGGAGGGAATTATTAGTTATTGGGAGCTCTAATGTTAGGCGTGTGATGGAGCCCCTTAGGCAGATAGCGTTGAGATCCGGAAGGAATTCCAATGTGCAGTCAGTGTGTCTGCCGGGGGGCCTCATCCGAGATGTGGAGGCGGCCTTGCCAGCGGCTATCGAGGGTGCGGTCGACTGCAAGTCGTAGCTCACGTCAGCACCAATGACGCTTGTCACTTGGGTTCTGAGGACATCCTCAGGTCCTACGAGCGGCTGGCGGAATTGCTGAAGGTTGCTGCCTTCGCACCCAGGGTGCAAGCAGAGCTGTCGATTTGTAGAATTGTTTCCAGGGTTGATCGGGGCCTTTGGTTTGGAGCCGAGTGGAGGGTCTGAACCAGAGGCTTCGCCGACTCTGTGACAGTCATGGCTGCAGATTTCTGGATCTGCGTTATCGGGTGGGGAATTGTAGGGTGCCTCTAGATAGATCAGGGGTGCACTACACTAAGGAAGCGGCTACTCGGGTAGCAGAGTACTTGTGGAGGGCACATGGGTTTTTTTTAGGCTAGGCGCTAACTCTGATGAGCACTCGCCTGTCAGCATTCAAACAGCAAATTAGGCCTCGTTCGGAACAAAAATTCGAACATCAAAATATTAGCCGCGAACTTACAGAGTATTAGAAACAAAGTTCCCGAATTTGCTGCACTGCATGGAAGTTATTGCGCTCAGATAGTTTTAGGCACCGAAAGCTGGCTAAATCATGATGTGGCAAGTTCAGAAATATTTAGCGAAGCATGGAGTGTATATCGGAAAGATAGATCGTATACAACTGGAGGAGGAGTGTTCATCGCTGTGGACAAAGATATTGTTTCTACTGAGATTGAAGTTGAAAGTAACTGTGAAGTTATCTGGGTACGTATAACAGGTCTAAAAGAAGTAAAGTTAATACTCGGGTGTTTTTACCGGCCCCCCTGCTATAGCAGTTTTAGAATCGTTCAAAGAAAGTCTACACCAGGTAGTGCATAGGTATCCAGGCCATGTAATATTAGTCGGAGGAGACTTCAACCTTAAGAGTATAGATTGGGAGCTCGCTAGTTACATTTCAGGCGGTTCAGACAAGCAGTCTTGCGAGATACTTTTGGACACATTCTCCGAAAACTATCTTGAGCAGTTAAACCGGTAACCCACGATCAATGGAAATATTCTAGACCTTATAGCCACAAACAGGCCTGACCTTATTAACGATGTCTGTGTAGAGAGAGGAATTAGTGATCATGATATCGTCGTAGCGTCGATGGTGACCAAAGTTCATAAACCAATAAAGAAGGCTAGGAGCGTGTTTTTGTTCGGAAGAGCCGATAAGCAAATGTTATTTTCGCACTTAGAAAATGAATGGGCATCGTTTAATTCCGGCACTATGGATGTAGAGGAATTGTGGACTAAATTTAAGTGCATTGTTAATAAAGGGTTAGAGAAATATGTGCCAGTAAAGACGATTAAGGATGGAAAAGATCCACCGTGGTATAATAATAATGTTAGAAAGCTGCTGAGAAAGCAGAGACTGTTGCACTCTCGATTCAAAAAAGAACACGCAAATGATGACAGGCAAAAGTTAGTAGAGGTTCGTGCTTCTATTAAAAGATCAATGCGCGAAGCATACAATAATTATCACAGCCATACCTTAGCAAAAGATCTTTCCGAGAACCCAAAAAAATTCTGGTCTTATGTAAAATCGATAAGCGGGTCAAAGCCCAATGTCCAGTCACTCATTGATCATTCCGGGGCAGTAATAGAAGAAAGCAAATAGAAAGCTGAAGTTCTAAATTTAACCTTTAAGAAATCTTTCTCGCAGGAGGACCGCACAAATGTACCATCATTTGATCAACGAACTAATTCCGAAATGGGGGACATAGCAACAGGTATTTCCGGTGTAGAGAAGCAGCTGAGAGAGCTAAATACGAAAAAGTCTGCTGGTCCGGATGGAATACCAATTCGGTTTTACAAAGACTATTCTGTGGCATTGGCCCCCTACTTAACTTGCATTTATCGCGAATCTTTAATTCAGCGCAAAGTTCCTAGTGATTGGAAAAAAGTGCAGGTGACTCCTGTTTATAAGAAAGGAAAGAGAACCGACACACATAATTACAGGCCAATATTGTTGACATCAGTTTCATGTAGAATTTTAGAGCGTATTCTCAGTTCGAATATAGTAAATTTCCTTGAAACGAAAAAGCATTTTTCCATGTAGCAGCACGGGTTTAGGGAACATCGTTCATGTGAAACTCAGCTTGCCCTTTTCTCATATGACATCTTGCGAGCCATGGACGAAGGGCAACAGGCGGATTGTGTTTTTCTCGACTTCACAAAGGCATTCGACGCGGTGCCACACTGCAGACTGCTAACGAAGATACGAGCTTATGGAATAGGTTCACAGAATTGTGACTGGCTGGAAGACTTCCTAAGTAATAGAACGCAGTACGTTGTTCTCGACGACGAGTGTTCATCAGAGACGAGTGTATCGTCAGGCGTGCCCCAGGGGAGTGTGATAGGACCGCTATTATTTTCTATCTATATAAATGATCTGAATATTATAGACGAAAAATTCCTAGTGGGAAAAATTATATATAAAAAATAGACAAAGATTACTCACCAGGTGAAGGAGCACAGGTGTGACAGCAGCACAAATAAACAGAACACACACACACACACACACACACACACACACACACACAAACGCAAGCTTTCGCAACCCAGTTGCTTCTTCAGGCAGAAGGGAAGGAGAGGGAAAAGGAAATGATGAGGGTTTTAAGGAAGGGGATAAGGAGCCATTCCAATCCTGGGAGAGGAAAGACTTACCTTGGGGGAAGAAAAGGAAGGTAAATAAATACACACACACCCATACATTTACACAGACACAAACACTTGGTTTCTATAGTACGTCTGCCTAGGTGTGTTTGCATCTGTGTAAATGTATGGGTGTGTGTGTATTTATTTACCTTCCTTTTCTTCCCCAAGGTAAGTATTTCCTCTCCCGGGATTGGAATGGCTCCTTATCCCCTTTCTTAAAACCCTCATCATTTCCTTTTCCCTCTCCTTCCCTTCTGCCTGAAGAAGCAACTGGGTTGCGAAAGCTTGCGTTTGTGTGTGTGTGTGTGTGTGTGTGTGTGTGTGTGTGTGTGTGTGCTGTTTATTTGTGCTGCTGTCACACCTGTGCTCCTTCGCCTGGTGAGTAATCTTTGTCTATTTTTTATATATATAAATGATCTGATGGACAGAGTAACTTGTAATTTGCAGCTGTTTGCTGATGATGCTGTGGTGTATGGGAGGGTGTCGTCTGTAACTGATTGTAATAGCATACAGGATGACTTAGACAAAATTTCTAGTTGGTGCGAAGATTGGCAGCTAGCTCTCAATGTAGAAAAATGTAAGGTGATGCGCACGGGTAGAAAAAGCAATCCCATAATGTTCGAATACAGCATTAGTAGTGAGCTTCTTGATGCTGTCGCGTCATTCAAATATCTAGGCGTAACATCGCAGAGCGATATGAAATGGAACGAGCATGTAAGGAAAGTTGTGAGTAAGGCGGACAGCTGACTTCGGTTTATTGGGAGAATTATGGGAAGATGTGCTTCACCTGTAAAGGAGACCGTGTATAAAACGCATGTACGACCACGTCTTGAGTATTGCTCAAGTGTTTGGGACCCGCAGCAGATCAGTTTAAAGGAAGACATAGAGGCGGTTCAGAGGCGGGCAGCTAGATTTGTTATCGGTAGGTTCGACCAATGCGCGAGTGTCACAGAAATGCTCCGGCAACTCAATTGGAGATCGCTGGAAAAAAGACGACTTCTTTTCGTGAATTTCTGTTAAGTAAATTTAGAGCGTCGGAATTTGAAGCTGAGTGTAGTACGATCTTGCTGCCACCTACTTACATTTCGCGTGGTGATCACAAAGACAAAATAAGACAAATTAGGGCTTGTATGGAGGCATATAGGCATTCTTTTTTTCGTCGTTCAATTTGGGAGTGGAATAGGAAAGGAAATGCCTAGTAGTGGTACACTGTACCCTCCACCACGCACCTTATGGTGAATTGCGGAGTATGTATGAAAATGTATTAATTGTTTTCTAACATTTTAATAAAGAACATTAAGAAAATGGATAAAGACATGCCTATAATTGTAAATAATATAGTAATAAACAAGACCACCTCTAAATAACACAGATGATGAGTTGTTGACAGGTGCCAGCTGGGTAAACACACACACACACACACACACACACACACACACACACACACACACATGCGTGCATATAGGTTATAAACTTGCATGTGCGCACATGCTCTCTCGTAGAAAGGATGTATTCTGAGAGCTAGAAAGTTTTCTTTCTTTCTTTTTTTATATGTATTTCATATTCTTTGCATTCCATTTGAACTTTCCTACTAAATATAATTTTAGAAGAAAGAATACAAAACGTAAAATTTTACCTTTTAGTTTTTCAAGGTTGTCGGGGGACTCAAAGCCATGCCAAGAGTAAAAAATTGACAAAGACTGAATGATAAGGCGAAAGCACTGTTTTCTTTCCAAAGAACCTGCTTGAAACATGCTGGGGGCATCTGTGATGCCATCACTTGCTTCCAAAAGACTCTGAAATAATTTATTTACAGATATTCAATTTAGTATGAAACACAAAAGACGTTACATCCTTATGAGTACCAATGAAATGTGCTAATATTAGAAGGGTCCTTGTAACTAATAGTCATGCATAACTTCTGCCCACATCTACCTATATGCATCATTCCAGTATAATAATAAAAATTAAAACAGATAAGAAAAATTATGCTTATGTACAATTGTGAATTGATGTGTGTTATAAAATACAAATTGTTCAGATATGAACAGTTATAGGTTTGTGTACAACGAAAGTAATAGTGATTGTACGTAACTGAATTAAATTGGAGACAATAATGGGCTATTTAGGATACTCATCCTGGCATTCACCTGAACTGATTTGCAGAAAGCAAAACAAACCTAAATATGTATAGATGATAGCTATTTGACCCCTCTGTGGCTGAACCAAAGTTTGAAATGCAAACACTTGTTTCAGTTCAGTTTGATCCACTAACAAAACCCAAAGATGACCACCATACACCATGATTGAATGAGATAATTAGAAAATTGTTCCCTTTCAAAGTGTAGTAATTATTTCAGTGACATTTTGATCATGAAGTTCCACCAACCTTTTAAGACAGAGGTCTAATATTTTAAAAGTTACATGGTGTAAAATGTTCATTCTTTGGCATCTTCTCAGAACACTTAGATCAACTTATATGCTTTTTACAAACATATTTGTGACAAAAACTGTACTACATACAGTGGGATGCTTGCTGTCATTTGTTATCAGTCATATGTAAAACTTTCTTCTGCTAGGCTGTTAGTAAATGGTTATTGTCTTCACATCCTTGTATGCTGGCACCAGATTGTCTCCCTGATAGTTGAAATTGTCATAAATTTTAATGTATCTAACAACTGTTTATTATTTGGACAAAATAAATAAAAGGCACACTGCAAAATGTCTGTCTGTCTGTCTCTCTCTCTCTCTCTCTCTCTCTCTCTCTCTCTCTCTCTCTCTCTCTCTCTCTCTCTCTCTCTCTCATTTATTTATTTTGACAATGCTAAAATTAATACACTAATGCCCGGTTTCTGGAAAACTACAGTTACTGTTATAACTTATAATTTAACATATCACATAACTTCCTTGGGATTCCTGTAGCCGGTTTCAACAATTGTTAGTTAACTATAAGGTAACTACTCCAGTCAATGCTAATAGTACATCTCAACAGATCACAGATGTCACTACTAACTCGCAATTACTTTAATTTTATTGATTATTAAGGGACAATTGAAGACGTGTCATAGTTTATATACCTAATGTTCTAATGTTTGTTAAGTTTAAGGGACTTAACTACGGGGTCATCGGTACCTAAACTTACAAACTCTTATAAACTACCTTATACTAAAGACGACACAAACATCCATGCCTGAGGGGGGATTCGAACCCCGAGGGGGAACGGCCTCGCGCATCGTAGCATAGCGCCTCAATGCGCTCGGCCGCTCCACCGCGGCGTTTGTATAGCTGTCTTGAGTTTTCTGTTTTGGCCAACCTAGTTTTACAAAGGAAAGAAAGTATAAAAAATAAAAGACAGATGGCTCGACTATTTTGGAAAAGCAACACGCCTTGGAAGATGTCACTAAACTGTGTAGTTCCTCAAATCTGAGAGGAGAGAGAATAGTAAGGCAGTTCAAAGAGATGTATTCTGTTTTAAAAATGAAAGCCAGCACAAACAACAGCAAAGACATGGTTAGTAATAAAAAATCGTATGTATTAATATTTATTTATTTATTTATTTTCAAAAGAAAAAGGAAAAGTCTGAAATGCATATGAAATCCGCCCTCATTATACAGATCAAAGGGTTGTGTTCTAACATGATAAACGCATCGTGGACTCTCAACAGTGCCGTGCACAACTAAGTTCTCCTCTTCTGAAGAAACGTTCATAGCATCAGAAGAAGAAATAGAAGAGGACGGTGAAGACGACGATGAAAGGATTCCCATTCTCCAGCTGCAAAACTTCTAAAATTGTGTGAGAATTACATGGAAACCAGTCATAAAAACAAATAACAACTATTAAATAACTTCTAGATTTGTGTTTGGAAGCCCACTAGCACTACATAATGGATATAGTTAAAACCAACGTTAATGTGTAGGTAACCCCAGGGGAACACGCATTTATCTTTAACAAACAGGTAACTATGGCTGTGACAGTAACTGTTGTCTTGGAAACCCATTATATACTTAATGTTAAGTTAACCTACTGGTAACTATGACAGGACAGGTAACCACTATTTCGGAATCCGGCCGTAAGGATCACAGTTGCCTACTTCATCTTTTGCATCATTGAACAACATTGTAGCGTCTGACTTTTTCTGAGAGCCTGTATTTTCCTTTTCTTTTCATCAAATGCATCATAGACATAAATACAACAGCATGTGTTTTGACTGGAACCTTTGACACTACCAGTGCAACTTCTGTAGAAGTGAACAATCATGGTTCTACAGAGACTTGATTAGAAGGAAAAACTCATGGTGAAATATCTAGTTTATTCTTTTACTTTGTTAAGGATAATGTCAAATTTTTTGTACAACAGTATTTTTGAGAAGGATAAGTTGCTACTCACCAAAGAGATGTCTCGATGACTATCAGAAAACTTAACAGATTACAATTTTAAACTGTCAGTCAGCAAAACACACACACACACACACACACACACACACACACAAAAATGCCATTTCTAGCCACTGTGGCCAGTTAGTGGGACTTAGCATGGCTGAAGAGAAAGCAACCATTGGTGAGGGGGGAGGGGGTGAGAAGGCGCCATGAAAAGGGACGCAGGAAGGGAGGGGAGAGAGGCATGGTTACAGTGCTGACTGATGGACAGGAAGGAGTGGATGGGGAGGGACCGGAGTGTGGCAGAATAGAAGATGTACATGAGCTTTGAGTGTTGGCAGGAAAGGTGAGGAGAGGGTGATGGGGGCAGAACTAGCAAAGGTTTAGGGCAGGTGGATTGCTGGTGCATTGTATATATTGTACGGAGAGTTCTCACCAGCACAATTCAGACGAACTAGTGTTTGTGGGGAGGATCTAGGCTGTATAGAAGTCATTGAAATGATCCACATCATGCAGGGCTGCATGCTCTGCAAAAGGATGGTCTAGCTGTCTCCTGGCAACAGTTTGGCAATGGCCATTCGTTTGAATAGACAGCATGGTGCTGGTCATGCCCATGTAGAAAGCTGAACCATGGTTGCAGCTCAGTCTGTAGACAACATGACTGCTTTCACAGGTTGCCTTGCCCTTTATGGGATAGGAAAGGCCATTGACAGAACTGGACTAGGTGGTGGTGAGATGGTGGATGGGACAGGTTTTGCACCTAGGTCTATTGCAGGAATATGAGCCATGGGGCAAGGGGTTGGGAGCAGGGATGGCGTAGGGATGAACGAGGATATTACGTAAGTTTGGTGGGTGGCAGAATACTACTGTGGGAGGGGGTGAGGAGGATATTGCACATGGTATTTCTCATTTCAGGGCACGATGAAAGTTACCTGAAACCCTGTTGCAAAATGTGGTTTAACTGTTCCAGTCCTGGATGGTACTGGGTCAGAAGAGGGACGTTCCTTTGTAGCCGAACAGTGGGTGTGATGGGGGTGGTGGCTGACTGGACAGACAGGGGACATGATATCTGTTTCTGGACAAGGCTTGTAGGGTAATTGGGATCAGTGAAACCCTCATTAGGGTGTCATACTGTGGTGGACCATCCTGTTGCAGAGCATGCAGCACTGCATTATGTGGCTCATTTCAATGTCTGCTACACAGTATGTGCCATATGGATCCTCCCCACAAACACCAACTTGTCTGAATTGCGCAGATGGGAACTCTCCCTACAGCATATCCTACACTCCTGCAATCCCCCAGGTCTAAACATTCGCTAGTTCCTGCCTCCACCACTCTCCTCTCCCCATCCTTTTCCTATCCATATTCCGGGTTACATACATCTCCCGTCCTATCAGTGAGAGACCACTAATGTATTGTTCCATCCCCACCAGCATCCCTTCCCTCCCTTTCCTCTCCATGCCACTTCCTCATCCCCACCACTGGTTGGTCTCACCTCAAGCTGTGCTGTCTGTTGCAGTCCAGCTGCAATAGCCAGAGACTGTGTGTGTGTGTGTGTGTGTGTGTGTGTGTGTGTGTGTGTGTGTGTGTATTCTGTTGTGTGTGCCTTTCTGCAGCTAATCGGACGTCTCTGTGGTGAGTAGCAACTTATCCGTTCCGAAATATTGTTCAATAGGACGTTTGGCGTATTGGGAGAGGGACTGCTTGGCACTGCAGATGCGATGGAAGAGACTTTTTGGTATGGAATGGGTGGCAGTCGCCAAAATGGAGGTATTATTGATGGTTGGTATGTTTGATGTAGACAGAGGTACTGATAATGCCATCCTTGAAGTAGAGGTTAACATCAAGGAAGGTGGCTCATTGGGTTGAGTAGGACCAGGTGAAGTGACTGGAGAAGGTGTTGAGGTTTTGGAGGAATGTGAATAGTGTGTCCTCAACTTCAGTCCAGATTATCAAGATATCGACAATGAATATGAACCAGCTGAGGAGTTTGGGATTGTGAGATTGTCAGGAAGGATTCCTCTAGATGGTCCATGAATAGGTTGGCATAGGAATGTGCCATACATGTACCCATGATTATGCTATGAATTTGTTTGTAGGTGAGGATATAGTTTTCATGGGGGCAAGGAAGAAGGATGTGGGCTTGGAGTCAGTGAAAGGTAGTGCTCAACAGCGGCAAGGCCATTAGCATTTGGAATGTTGGTGTAGAAGGAAGCGACATCAACCATGATAAGCATGGTACCAGTTGGTAATCGAACAGGAACTGTGGAGAGTCGGCAGAGGAAATGGTTGCCATCTTTTAAATAGGAAGACAGGTCGTGGATAATAGGTCAAAGGTGTTGATCCAATAAAGCAGAGATTTTCTCAGTAGGGGTGCTATAACTGGCTACAATGCGACATCCATGGTGGTTGGGTTTGTGGACTGTAGTAGCATGTAGGAGGTGGTGCTATGGGGTGTAGGGGGGGGGGGGGGGGAGAGAGAGAGAGAGAGAGAGAGAGAGAGAGAGAGAGAGAGAGAGAGAGAGAGAGAGAGAGAGGGGGGGGGGGGGGTCCTGGGATTGGCCTAAGGATTGGAGGAAGGACTGGAGATCCAGTTGGAATTTTGAAATAGGATCATTGTTGTGGGATAAGTAAAAGGAAGATTCCGACAATTGGCGGAGACCATCTGCCACATAGTCCTACTCGTCTAGAACCACGGTGGTGGAGCCTTTGTCAGCAGGTAGGATCGTAAGATCAGTATCAGTTTTTAGGTGGTGGATTGCATTTCTCTCTGAGGGTGTGAGATTGGTTTCCATTTTGAGGGATTTTGAGAATGCTGACGAAGCCAGGATAGAAGTTATGAAATTCTGAAAAGTTAAAAGGTGATGAATCGGGAATAGTGAGGGTGGATCTCAACTGGATGGTGGAGTGACCTTGGACTGTGTTTGAATGGTGGGGTTGGTAGCAAAATTCTGTTTCCACTGTAAGGTCTGGGAGAAGGAGAGCAGAGCCTGAAGAAGTCTGATATGGTTGAATTTGGGAGTGGATATGATTGATACTTCTATGGGACTGACACTTTTGGATGAAAGATTCACAGCAGTGTTTCTGGTTCGTTTAGGTTGTGCATTGTGTGTGGTGGCGTGGGGTTTTTTCTGAGGGTGTCGTAAATGTAGAAGGTCTGCTAGGAAGGGTTTGTCAGCTTTGAGGGGCAGTGGGGTATGTTTGGAGGTTCTCATTGAGGACATGGATAATGGTAACTCGAGGCAGGAGTACATGGTGAAAATGTTTTTTAGGTTGCACTGTGCATACTGCTCTGGTACTCTGTGGCAAGGGCATCAGTCTGGAAGATAGGAGCAGGTATTTTGGGTTGCAGAGTAAGAGCATTTTTGTGATGGAGATGACCTGCTGTAATGCTGTTTGGGTCTGGTTTTCATGGTTTTGTAGGGTTAAGTAGATGAGGGCTATGGACTGACGGAAACTGAACAGGTGGAGGTCAATGTGGAAGGAGGGATTGCAGCCAGAGATCAGAAATGAGAAGATTAAACAATGGTAAGGTTAAGATCCCTAATACAGACAAAATGCCCCCCCCCCCCCTTTTGTTACTGAAACTGATACAGAATTATTCCTTGTGAAGTGGTCAATGTGAACCCAATCAACTATCTCAAATTTCATTCAAATTATGTGTGTAAATCAACAAAACAATCAAAAAAAGATATATAAACTTCTAGCCCTAAAACAATAATTAACCGAAGTGTGTAAAAACGCCATAACAACGTTTGGTAAGTTCTGGCCAATTGTTATGTTCCATGTTTTAATGTGGTATGAATGTGATACTTCGTAAGATGGTTTAACAGTCTTCATTGTAAACAATCAATATACTTTAAAATAAGATGACATCATAATGCACACAACATTGCTTCTTTACTAGCAACTGTTACAAAAATTATGTGAATACAATTATCCCTTAACAAACAACATCCACAAATCAGACTCTCTATAATTATAGCACAAAGAGATGAAGCTAAATAAACATTTGTCATAAAGTAGTCTTCATTTGGAGAATTTGGATTGTTTTGTATTAATACCTTAGATAAAATTGTCTGATGGACAGAATGTACATAAAACAACATTTGCAAGGCTCCACGCCAGTAAGTATGAAATGTTGGGTTGGATAATGCAGCTAGTGCAACAAGGTTTATTGTTTAAGTTAGACAAGTGACAAATAAAAAACAACAACAAAAGCAGATACTATCATAAAAGTTATTAAGAGCAGAGTCAAGCAGAATTTTGTGACACACTAACCTGGAAATACTCAGCAAATGTCTCCAGCTTTGTACACAGCTTTTGCATGACTTTGATAGCACTAGGTAGAAATTCTTGTGGGGAATGTCTACATGCATTGGTAAAACCAACAGGAAGGCTCATTGTTTCAGCTGTTTTCATTGGCCAAGTTTTTACACCACCGCCATATAAATGTTCCAATTTTCCCACATAGTCATTTAGGAGAAACAGCAATGTCCTGATATCAAGATGGTCCTTCTGTAGGCAAAAAATACTGTGTTTTAATATCACAGACAAGACATATTTTAGTATGAACATAATCTTATAATTCTATGAGAAAGAGTGGACATTTGTGATAACTTTAAAGTAATCCCTAATAACAAAATACTGCATAAAAGAGTACTCTGTTTACTTGCTGTTTGAAATTTGGATAAAATCCCAATCTTTTAATGATAATCTCCATCGCAGTATAGTCACTCTTAAACCCAATAATGAAGATGTGTATCATAGCAAGCTTGGGATTTTATCCAAATTTTATGCAGCAAATAAATCAGAAAGTTTTTATGCAAGAACTCTGCTGCAAAAGACTTCATAGCGATATCACAAAACATTTTTATTCAAAGAGACTAAGTTATAATAATAATATTTCAATCTGAAAAGCTTTCCCACACGAGCATCTCATTCACACAGAGAGTAAGATAAACTGTCGACAAAAACAAGAATGCCTAACTGTTGATTTTCCATTAAGAAAACAACATGTTTTCTTTTGTTTGAAGACTTTATTGCCAGCAGAATTAGAAAAGATAAACTACGTACTCCTCCAGTCATTTTCTTCTGCACAGTTTTCTTCATTTTCTACCTCAGTTGTTACAGCCAAATACAGTGCAGACATCTACATTAGTGTTATTCTACTCTGCAGCTGAGTATGCCTGCCCAGTATGGTGCAGATCCACACATACCAAGAAAGTTTACATTGCCCTGAACAAGACATTCACATCATGACAGGCTGTCTAAGACTCACACCCTTGGAAAAATTGCACTGCTTATCCGGTATAGCTCTCCTACACATTTGACAGGACACAGCAGCACAAAATAAAATGAAAAATGCATTAACATCAAAAGCCCACCCACTACATGGCCATCAGTTAGCACAGCAAAGACTTCCGTCTAGAAAGAGCTTCCTTCATAGCACAGAAGCACTCTCACTGACATCAGGAGAAGAGATGGCAGGCCAGATGCCGTCATCTGAAGGACTGGCTGATTCCACAAGAGGCTCTTCCCCCAGGTCACAAAAAGATACGGTTGACATGGAAATCACTGAACTGCCTGCGTTTCTGTGTCACAAGATCGAAGAGCAATCGGTAGAGATAGGGTTTCCTGTTGGATTCTGTAAAGTGTGACTGTGGAGTTGCCATGCAGACATCGCCACATATGCTACAATGCACAATACCTCCAACCATGGGTACTATGGAAGACATCATGAATGGTACACAAAATGCACCAGACATTGCTAATTTTTGGGCATCCACTGTATAGTAAAAATTAACCAATGTTTGTACATAAAATCTATTTCAATATGTATTTGTTTTATTCTCTGATTGGTTTAATCCATGAAATACAATGTATTTAGTAATGTTTGTTATAATGTTTTCGTTTGCTTCTGACACAATAAATATGTAAAAAATAAAAGAAAAAAACTCAGTTGTTGCAAATTATCCTCATAAATGTAATAACTGATTGCCTTTAGTATGATGGATGGATATGATGTTATGGGCGCACGACAATTGGGTCTTTAGCGCCCATACAAGATGATTAGGCGATACGTGTGACCTGAATAAAATGAAATGAACACAAATAGGGAACAGAAAGGAATGTAACCAAACTATCCAAACAATAATTAGAAAGAAGGAAAGACCCAACCAAACATGGCAAGATAGTAATAGAGGGTGATCGTCGAAGGTTTACAGTCTTAGACATACTTAAATGGCCGTGCCAGAGGAGTGGTGGGCTAGCCATTCGTTAATGTCCTAAAACCTCCAGCCTAAAAGCTTAGGCCAGAGTCCAGAAAGTTCACAGAAATTGAAAACTTTTGTCACACTCGCCTCGTCATCAGCTAAAACCGAGGGCAGGGGACCACAAAGAGCCACCGCTGCCCTAGCAGCATGGTAGGAGATACATTTCAGTAAAATACGGCGTACAGTGATTTGCACACCACAAGCATCACAAATCGGAGTGTCCTCTCGACGGAGTAAATAGCCATGTGTCAGAGGACAATGCCCAATCCGGAGACATGTCAAGGCCACTTCATGCTGCCTCAATGACTGACAGGACGTTCGCCACGGTCGAACTGTTGGCTTAACCAACCGCAGTTTATTGTTTGTCACTGCCTGCCACGCCTCCTCCCACAAACGAAGGGACTTCCACCACACCACAGATAGGATGTCCGGCAGGGGAACGGCACAATGTTTAATATCAGAGTCTTCGCAATCCTCCTTGGCAGCTCGATCAGCCATTTCGTTGCCACGAACGCTGACATGTCCTGGTACCCAACAGAATGTCACTTGCTTCCCCCGCTGCTGGAGAGTGTACAGTCTGTCATGAATGAGCTGTACTATCTTCTAAGCTGGATACAAATTGCGTATGGATTGCAGCGCACTGAGAGAATCGGAGCACAGGAGAAACTTTGTGCCACGAACCCGCTGCATTTGCTCCAGAGCCCACAGGATCGCATGGAGAGCTGCTGAGAAAATGGAGTATGCAGAGGAAAAGCAAATCCTGATGGTGGTGTTGGCGAACACTATGGAGCAGCCTATTGAGTCCCCCTGTTTGGACCCATCCATGTACACTACGGTAAAATCTCGATGCTGATCTAAAATATTTGAGAACATAGATTGAAATATAAAATCGGAAGTAGAATGCTTCTTAAAATGTGTCAACTCTAAAAGAAATCTCGGCCGCTGGAGAAGCCAGGGTGGACATTTACTCCAACCTCGCTGCAAAACATTGAAACCAGACACATCCAAAAGACAATCCTGAGAATGTATCCCAAAAGGCGTCGTTGCCCGTAGCCTGGTACGAAAAAGCCGTTCCAAAGGGGGGTGGGCAACGACAGGATAGGTTGGTGTATTTGGCGAGGACAAAGTCGTATATGCCTGGCGTGCCACAAGGAACTGTCACAGCATGTGAAGTGGTGGCTCACTAGCCTCGGCGCAGAGACTTGGTATGGGACTTGTGCGGAATGCCCCAGTCGCAAGCTGAATCCCCTCATGATGCACCACATCCAGCATCTTTAAATAAGAGGGTCTTGCTCACCCATACACGGTGCACCCATAGTCGAGTCGAGTACGCACAAATGCTCTATAAAACCGTAGGAGAAAAGTCCTGTCGGCTCCCCACGAAATGTGGCTAAGACACTTTAAAATACTTAGTGCCTTCAGGTACCATCTCTTCAAATCTTTAAGATGTGGCAACCAGGTAAGTTTAGAGTCAAATGTCAGTCCCAGAAAACACACAGTGTCTTTAAAATTCAGAACAGTGTCCCTCATTTGCAGTTCAGGTAAGTTAAAAATAGAACGTGAACAGTTAAAACAAACACACACAGACTTCTCTGTTGAAAATTTAAAACCAGTCTTCTGTGCCCATTTGTCGAGCCGTCTGAGGGTGAGCTGCAACTGATGAGTTGTCATTGCAAGACTGGAAGAAGAACAGAAGACAGAGAAGTCATCAACAAATAGTGAACACTGGACAGGACTTTTCACAACACAAGTGATACTGTTAATGGCTATAGCAAACAACGTCAAACTTAAAACACTACCCTGAGAGACACCGTTTTCCTGCTCGAAGCGGTCAGAGAGCACGCCACCAACTCGGTATCTAAAAAAACGCGGAGAAAGGAATAACTGAATAAAAATTGGAAGGCAACCACGAAATCCCCATTCATGAAGCTGCCTAAGTATAAGATGCCTCCAAGTAGTATCGTAGGCCTTTTCGATATAAAAAAATACACCCAGAAGGTGATGATGGTGCAGGAAAGCCTGTTGTATTGCCGCCTCCAGAGAAGCCAGGTTATCGAAAGTGGAACGATATCTCCTGAACCCCACACTGGAAGTGACTAAGGAGCTGCCTGAATTTCAACATCCAGACAAGGCGGCGGTTTACCATCGGCTCCAGGGTCTTTCCAATGCAACTAGTGAGGGCAACACTACGGTAACTGCTGGGGCATATGGTATATTTACCGGGTTTTAAAAGGGGAATTAAAATAGCCTCTCTCCACAAGCCAGGAAAGTGTCCCGACATCCAAATGGCATTAAAAAGGTTAAGGAGGATAACTTTGTTTCGATCTGTAAGGTGCCGTAACATAGCATAGTGGATCCCATCATGACCAGGTGAAGTGTCTCGGGCTACACACAATGCAGAATCCACTTCCCACAGGGAGAAAGGGCGGTTGTACTCTTCAGTAATCCCGGACCTGAAGTCCAGGGGGCCCCTCTAAGCAGCCACTCTGCGGCGCCAGAATTCTGGATCCTGACTAGCAGTGGCAGTAACGGTAGCGAAGTAAGTATCCATGGTCTGAGCAATGTCTGCTGGTCGGGTTTGTAAAGTTCCGTTACCCATTACAGCAGCTATGGTGCACCTTCCTCTTCTTCCATAAATCCTCCTGATGGTCTCCCATACTTTCATGCTGGTTGTAGAATGGTTAATGGAACTCAGGAACTGCTCCCATGAACTCCATTTGCTCTCTCTAATAACCTGACGACACTTGGCCCTTGCAACCCGAAAAGCAGCAAGGTTCTCTGAAGTTGGACGACACTTGAACTGACGCAGAGCCGCCCGCCTGGTCCTGATGGCAGATTGGCATTCGTCATTCCACCACGGTACTGGATGCCGTTTTGGAAGTCCCGAAGACTGTGGAATGGATGCATCAGCAGTGAAGTACATCACGGCAGTAATATGGTGCACCCATTCTGTGACACTGTCACGATGTTCAAGGTGAGCAAGTTGAGCAAGTTGGCTGTAAAGTGCCCAATCCGCTCTACTGAGTATCCATCACGGCGGATGTCTTTCAGGTTCGATTCCACACGGTTGGGAAATGGAGATTGGAAAGTGATCGCTGCCATGGAGATCATCGACCACATCTCATTATATAGTGTGGGCAAGGGATGGAGAGCAAAGAGTTAGGTCTATGGCAGATAATGACCCTGTCACAGTACAAAAGAGTGTGGGCTGACCGGTGTTAAGTAAATGTGCGTTCGACAACAAGAGGAGCCGCTCAATGGCTCTAACCCTGGGGCAGGTAGTGACAGAGCCCCAAAGCACATTATGTGCATTAAAGTCTCCACAGAGAAGAAATGGCTGGGGAAGCTGACTAAAAGGTCCTTGAGATCCTCTTCATTAAGTGTATCATAAGGGGACAGATAGAGGGAGCAAACAGTCGATGACACACATATAAAGATACTGCGACTGTTTGGAGGCTTGTGGTGAGGGAGAGGGGTTCAGAGTGGTAGGCTGTACAAACAAAAATAGCCACTCCACCCCTAGCTCTCTCCCCACTCACGCCATCCTTCCTATGTAGAGTGTAACCACGTATCTCAGGGGAGTCGGAAGGCTTAAAATTTGTCTCCTGGAGACACATACACAGTGGTCGACCCCGAGATAAGAGACGAAGTTCTCAACATGGGTCCTAAAGCCCTGCATATTCCATTGTAGTATGGGAGCCATTGCTTACGGAGGTTTCACCCTCACCTTCTCTCTGCGCTGAGGTCTGACTTGGGGCGGTTAGGTTGCCCCAAACGCACATAAAGGTCCATTGGCTTGGATGCAGAGTCGGATGGGACATCTGTTACACGTAAATGGACAGGCTCAAACAGTGTAACTTCTAGTTTATCCTGTGACAAAGACTTCTCGACTGCTTTTTTGGCCTTAGGTGGCTTTGGATGGGCGCCTGTTGCAGAGGTAGTGGCTGTGGTGGATTTTTGCCCAACCTCTACTACCGGGGGAGCCATCTCTACAGGTGGAGGATCAGTGCCTTTTTCCGATGTATGGGGACCAATCGGACTGGACGCTTCTACGGCCACAGCAGCCACCTGGCAGGTGCACTGGAAAGTGTAAGTATTAGTACCAACACAAACAGACTCAGTTTGTGTGACAGCATCACATTTGGCAATCGGCTTCTGGACAACAGAAGCGAAGGATGCGGCAAAGGCTGGTGGTTGCATGGCCAGGAAGATTTTCTTGGCCTCAGCATATGAGACACGCTTCGTGGTCTTTATTTCCTGCCCCTTTTTTTCCTCAAGGAAGACTTCACAATTACGACTCCAGACGGGGTGATCCCCAGAGCAGTTTACACACGTGGTGGGTGGTGTACACTTGGATCCGTCATGCGCCACCTTGCCACAGGTGGCTTCACCTTTGCCTGCACCCCAGGGTGGTATGCCCAAAGCGCTGGCATTTGAAGCAGCGCAATGGGTTGGGGACATAAGGTCGAACTTTCAGACAAAGAAAACCTGCTTTGACATGATCTGGAAGTTGGGGATTATTGAAGGTGAGGATGAATGAGTAGGATTTCACCAACTCACCATCCACCCTTTTCATAATATTTTGCACATCCAAAATACTTTCCTGTGCCCACTCAGATTTCAGTTCTTCCAAAGGAATGTTTACTATATCTCTACAGGTCATTACGCCTTTACTGCAGTTCAAGGTGTTATGTAATTCTGCCTCTATGGCATATTCACCCAGGAATTTTGCCTGCTGCAGGTTAGTTGCCTGCTGGGAACTCGATGTTTCGATCAGTAATGTCCCATTTCGCAAACGTTTCAATGATTTTAAACTGCCAGCAATTCCCTCAAGGCCTTTTTGAATATAGAAAGGAGATACTCCCTCAAACGAGCCGTCCTTTCGTTTCACAACAATAAACACATTCTGCATAACAGCCCATGTTCTGTTACTATTCACAAAACTCTTTTTTTTACTCCCCGAATCAGGAGGAGCCCTCTTTTTGGATTGGGTGTTGGTACCCCCCAGTGGTACACCCATGCCACTGGAAGGTTCGAGTGACAAATTGGAATTGCTCATCTCGGTCCCACAAGCAGTTAGGGAAGTATGTGTCCGCCTAGACAGAGCCCTGCGTGCCTAGGTAAGCCTAATACAACTGCGGTGCAGCAGTATCCCCAGAGGTTGCTCACTAGCGACTGTTCCTCTTCAACACCCATGCATCCCATCATCACGTAGCACACCTTGGGATTGAAGGGTTTTTTATAGAGGTTTGTACCATCCTCACGACCTGGGCAGTCAAGCCAAGATCCTCTTTCCCCGGTACACACAACGTTCCACCACCGCGCCACTCAGTGGTCGTTGAAGCGTGACCAGAGGGTATGGTGTCTAGAGGACTGGTGATGCTTACCAGTCCCCAGCTCAGGACCCTGGGTTTGCCAAGCCCGTACTCACCAAATGAATGCTGAGCCCCTGAGGGGTGCCTTTAGTAATTCGTCAGTTTAGAGATGCAGAGGATGTTTGACATATGACACACGTAGTTGCAATTAAGAGAGAACTATTAATCATTTCATTCTCTACAATGAGATAGAAAAATTTAATAACATTAATCCTAATTATAAAGCACAAAATAAAACTGCCTGTGGATACTTGAAGAATTTAACACACATCAAAGTGCCGCAACATGAGGTGGCATGGACTTGACTAATGTCGGAAGTAGTGTTGGAGGGAGCTTACACCCTGCTTCTTGCAGGACTATCTATTAGAGTAGGGGGAGGGGATGGAGGGAGGGAGATCTCTTCCGAACAACATGTTTCAAGGCATCCTAGATATTTTCAATAATGTTCATGTCTGGAGAGTTTGGTGACCAGTGGAGGTGTCTAAACCCAGAAGAGCATTCCTGAAGCCACTCTGTAGCAATTGTGGATGTGTGAGTTGTTGCATTATACTGCTGGAATTGCCCAAGTCCAACGGAATGCATAATCGGCATGAAAGCATGCAGGTGATCAACAAGGATGCGAATGTACTTGTAATCAATCAGATTCATTTGTAGACGTACCAGGAGTCCCATATCATCCCAACTACATATGCCTCACACCATTACAGAGCTTCCACCAGCTTGAACAATCCCCTGCTGACATGCAGGATCCATGGATTCATGAGGTTGTCTCCATAACCATAAAAATGCATCTGAAACATACAATTGGAAATGAGGTCGTAAGACCAGGCAACATGTTTCCAGTCATCAACAGTCCAATGCGAGTGTTGACGCGTCCAGGTGAGGCGTAAAGGTTTATGTTGTGCAGTCAGCAAGGGTACACGAGTAGGCCTTTGGCTTTGAAAGCCCTTACAGACAAGGTTTCATTTAATGGTTCACATGCTGACACTTGTGGATTGCCCAGCACTGAAATCCATATCAATTTGCAGAAAGGTTACATTTCTGTCATGTTGAAGAAGTCTCTTCCATTGTCGTTGGCCCTATTCCTGCAAGATCTATTTCCGGCTGCAGCCATGTTGGATATTTGAGGTTTTACCAAATTCCCAATATTCATGGTGCACTTTATGTAATGGTTGTACAGGAAAATCCTCACCTCATTGCTACATCACAGAAGATGTGTCTCATATTTTGTATGCCAACTATAAAACCATGTTCAAACTCACTTAAAACATGATAACATACCATTGTAGCATCAGAACCAATCTAATGCCTTTGTCATAGACCTGTGGTCTAATAGCATACATATGCCTATACCAGATTCTCTGGGTCTTCAGTGTACAATACCGTATATACTCGAGTAATCCTCGCACATTTTCCCCTGAATTTATGAACAAAAAACTGGGGTGTGCGGATTACATAAATTTAGGTTGGTATTACTTCATCTGCAACAACAA
Source organism: Locusta migratoria (assembly GCA_026315105.1). Classification (NCBI taxonomy): domain Eukaryota; kingdom Metazoa; phylum Arthropoda; class Insecta; order Orthoptera; family Acrididae; genus Locusta; species Locusta migratoria. Next base: position 152,570,446 of record CM048751.1, on the reverse strand, counting down.
AACACACCAGGCGGGAATTACTCCACTTTAAAAAACATCCCTTTAGGGCGGTATTACACGATAATATTTTCGATCAATTGTCTGACAAAGAAATATAAGCAAACATTTGTAATATTTCTTAGACATAAATCTTCATCGTGGTGTTAAAAAGGGGTATTATTGTCATCATATTTCAAGATAGTGGATAATAATAAATTTTTATTGTGCGCTGCCTAAGCCGGTCACAAATGTAGCAGAGTAGCGTATCTTTCCGGCAGATTTTTTGCTGGAGCGTACAAACAGTTGCATTGTTGATGTAAGAATGAGTAGTTTATGGTAGCATCTTTTTGAGAAATAAAGTATGTTATCTACTTAAGTTGGGCATTATTCGGTTCAGTACCATCATATTACCCACATCGGTATCGGGCCGTGACAACAACTATATCTGGAGAAAACAGGGTTACAGCCAATTTCTTGCTACTGTGTTTAAATGCTAATTACGGTGCGGTGTTGCAGTTATGTTCAAACGCAGGCACACATCGATTAGCAACAGCGATGCTAGTGCTCAGAGCGGATACATTTGCAGCAGAGAGAAGACAAGCAACTTTTATATTCAAATATACGGCGAGGCGCTACACTTGATGACATTTCTTTGATGAAAAATACATGTATGTCAAAGCTCCTTATTACGCTATCAAATATCTTTGATGTAAATACATGACATATAGACTTTTACAAAGATATATGACCGTGTAATACCAATCTCAGTTGCATTTATTTAACGGTTCAGATTCTATAAGTGTTAATTTTAATGTGTTACTGTGAGTACCTTTTCACAGTAATACTTTACAAAAACCAGACAGCGGTTGTCAGAGTTGAAGGGCATGAAAGGGATGCAGTGGTTGGGAAGGGAGTGAGACAGGGTTGTAGCCTTTCTCCAATGTTATTCAATTTGTACATTGAACAAGCTATAAAGGAAAGCAAGGAGAAATTTGGTGAAGGAATTAAAGTTCAGGGTGAAGAATTAAAAACTTTGCGTTTTGCCGACGACATAGTAATTCTGTCAGATACAGCAAGGGACCTGGAAGAGCAATTGAACGGAATGGACAGTGTGCTGAAAGGTGCATATAAGATGAACATTAACAAGAGTAAAACTAGGGTAATGGAGTGCAGTCTAAGAAAATCAGGTGATGCTGAAGGAATTAGATTGGGAAACGAAGCAATAAAGGAGGTAGATGAGTTTTGTTACTTAGGCAGTAAAATAACAAATGATGGTCGCAGTACAGAGGATATAAAATGCAGAATGGCAATGGGTAGAAAAGCGTTTTTGAAAAAGAGGAATTTGTTAACATCGAATATTGATCTAAGCCTAAGGAAGTCCTTTCTGAGGGCATTTGTATGGAGTGTTGCCTTGTATGGGAGTGAGACATGGACGATAAACAGTGCGGACAGGAAGAGGATCGAGGCTTTTGAAATATGGTGCTACAGAAGAATGCTGAAGATTAGGTGGGTGGATAGCGTAACTAATGAGGAGGTGCTGAACAGAATTGGGGAGAAAAGAAATTTCTGGCATACCTTGACTAAAAGAAGGGATAGATTGGTGGGACACATTCTTAGACATCAAGGAATTGTGAATTTAGCATTAGAGGGAAGTGTGTGGGGTAAAAATCGCAGAGGAAGACCAAGAGATGGATACAGTAAGCAGATTCAGACAGATGTAGGTTGCCGTTCTTATGTGGAGATGAAGAGGCTTGCTCAGGATAGGGTATTGTGGAGAGCTGCATCAAACCAGTCTCCGGACTGAAGACCACAACAACAACTACTTTACAAATGAAATATTTTTCTCTCTCAATCAGTGCGCTGTCAATTGTTTTGATATTTATGTGTCGTTTTGAAATTTAACAGACGTGAGATCCCAAATGGCTGCCCTCACGTACTTGTTCAAATCCGAAGGGTGGTATCCTGATCTACACAAATCCGCGTGGTCGCCCCCCCCCCCCCTCGTCAAAATTTAAGGTGCGCGGATTACTCGAGTATATACGGTAATACCTTACACAGTATTGTACAAATTTATTTTTCTTGGAATAAAGTCCAAGACTACTTAAATTACAATTCTTTAAGTTGTCAATAATAGTGGCACCCAATGAACAAAACAAGACTGGTCCATAAAAATGATCATAGAATACCTTAGAGGACAAACAAATTTAATAAAACTTATCTGTTGAGGCTGTAGGTCAGTCAAGGTAGCAGAGAAACTAGAAAATGTCTGCAGTGATAAGATTAATGTAGTGGAAATTTATTATAAAGAATACATAAGAAAGGCTGGTGATTATTGCTGTAACAAGTATTAAAAATAGAGGAGCTATGAACAGAATTTAAGTCCTCTCTAGAAGAAGAATGCATAATACTCCCTTTTCTTACTACTATATTTTGATACACACACTTACCTTAGTTAAGACATGCAAAATGCATTTATGCAATTTCTCTAAGATTCCTAAACCCGTAAATGCACATTTATCAGTTATATGTAGGTTTGGTGCTACAGAATGAAGGGGCAGGTTAACATGTGCTGCTGCTATGGGATAGCATAGTGTAACAAAATAAATACACCATTACAAGTATATTCTCTTCATAAAGAATTACAATTGGTTAGTCGCTGCACTGCGTTAACTGTACAAAGGTTATATTGTGGTCAGTTGACCAGAAAAGAACACAATCAGAATAGAGCAGCCTATTAGGTTCTGAATGTCTGCCTACTGCTATATCTAGATGAGAGAGAGTGGCTACTTCACTTCAGTCATTGACATGAAAGCCTGCACTTGCGGACACCACCTGGCAGCTCATAGGGAGATTGCACACTTATCGACCATTGAGCACAGCTGTCAGAGATGTTACAACTGATATCCAGAAGAGAAACAAAGCTCTACACAACACCGGATCTGATACACCGAAGGCAATGAAATGTTGGCTTAAGCGCTTTTCATATGAATCCCAATCTTCTAGACTGTTGTTAAATGCCGAGAATGGCGGTGGAAAAGAATCAAAGCTCTGAGTAGGAGCCGACAATGTTGCACAAACCAGAAAAGCCGACACATTAGAAACCGAAAGAGCGGAGTAGCAACGTTCTGCGAGAAATGTTGTGATTGTGACCAGATATTGAAGGGGTCAGCCAGAAATTGCGCCCAATGAGGGTGTTGTTAAGTCCACATCAGCAGGCATGGCCGGGAAACTGTAGCCCGCGTAGCTGACAAGAAACGCACATAAATTCGACACACCTCGTCACCACTGTTTTAACTGGCACTCGCCAGTAATTACTACCCAGAACTCTACTGAAGCCGATAACTGTTCACTTACAGTGATAGATAGCAACTGGCCGAGCAGAGGGCGGTCTCATCCATGTTGATGGCGGCGGTCACTAGGTGGCGAGCCAGTTGCCTCAAGTGCTGACGCATTGCAGCCGTCGGTGCACCCATAGGTCACGGCTCATGTTATTTTGGGTGTCATACATCGCGACATTACAACATCTTCTTTTGCATGTCTTTTGCTTTTCAAATGTCTATGAAGTATAATTTATGCTTATACATCAAGTACATTGTTTTTGCTGCTATCTTAGAGGACAGAGCTGTGTTGGTTGGTAATAGTTGGCTTATACAGCCTACACACTTTAAAACATTATGACAATGTAAAGCTGGATAAGAAGGAATGAAAGAGTATAATTTTCTATTAATGACTGTAAATTGTATGGAGTGTATAAGCATTTAGCTTCTGTGTAATATAAGGAAGTAATAGTAAGTTGGCAATTTTTATATCCCAGACACTATGGAGATAGTAATAATGTAATAGTAATAATGATTAATTTAAGGATCAATTTATGAATGACGATAGGAGCCATAACTTTTGCAGCTTTGATTAATGAGAGTACTTACTGTGGCTGAGTACAACATAATTCAGCAGCAATGGAACAAAGTGACAACTGCAGAAAAGGAGCTTCAAGTGGAGTGTCACAATAGAACAAGCCAATTTCAGGTTAAATCACCCAGTGTCCATTGTGTTCCTATCACAGATATTTATTAAAATCTGGTGTAATGAAAGAAGGTTAAAATAAGCTGGCCAGAATTGAAGGCCTCAGGAGAAAATAACGATAGCCCTCATTCATAAAGTTCTGAGATATGGCGACTTTAATGTTTGAAAAATAGTTTCTATTACAGGTTCTCATATTTGTTTTAATATTTACATTTGCCATCTCTCTGCAGATTCATGTACTACCTGAAGAAAATGAAACATTATGTTGGATTTGATTGTTTGCACCAAACACATTAAAAAATACAGAAGTTGAGAATTATCATTATTTACCCCTGAGGTCTTGAATTTTTGAATCCAAACCACTGTTAGGAGAGCATTTTGTAAGGTGGTTCATTTTCAGAAACTGGCACTGAGAGAAAAGTTAGCTTATCAGTGTTGGGACCACAATAACTGTTGTTTTTTTTTTTTTTTTTTTTTTTTTTTTTTTTTATCATACAATTATATTCAATTTGTTTCCACTGGAAAGCAAAATAACTCAGCTGTGATGGTGAGCTGTAATACCTGAAATTGACACGCTTTCGACACTGAGGATATTGGAATACCAAATTCTCTACAGACTTCTGAAATAGAATGTTCCATGCTTCTAGCTCCAACTACCATTCCACATTCAGAGTCTGTTTAGTCCCCTAGCCATAATTACATCAGAAACCTTTTCACATGAAATGTTGGAGTAAAAATGACAGTTCTGGCAATGCACAGCCCCATTGCACCTTGTGTACATGGTCTGTATCTGTGGACATTGCTACACCATAACTTTTGACACTATCAGTGTTACTGTGGCTCAAGACAGGAGGAGGAGGAGGAGGAGGAGAGGGGGTGAGTGGGACAAAGGGAAGAAAGAAACTCTGGCAGGTCAACACTTATGTTCATTATCTTTGAAAACACTTGTTGTATTTCATATCCTTTGAAAATCCTTGCTGTACCCATCCCCACCATTGTGACGCAACCTTCCCCCAGAGCTTGATTTGGAGTGCGGCAGGCGGAGATGACAGTTGTGTGACTGTGAAGTGTGCCTGTGTGAATGTTCTTTATACTGAAGAATACCCTGGTAGATAGATTAAGTGTCTTGTGTGTGTGTGTGTGTGTGTGTGTGTGTGTGTGTGTGTGTGTGTGTGTGTGTGTCAGCTTTTATGTGCTTGACACAGCTCATTGTTACGCCTTTGTGGTGAGTTGTAAGCTGTCCTTATTATATTGTTATGTAACTAATACCCATACATAATTGTCCCTTAGAAGTAGCTGCCTGAACCTTCTCACCTAAAGGGAAACAAAGCAATGCCTATGGTCACATTAGAATCCCATAACGACATTTGTCACTACACATACATAATACTGCAATATTCCTCCTTCCTTTTGGTCCTTCTACAGAACTGTGATGTGCAGTATCAGTCTATTTAACACTCTGTCATCTGTCTAAACCGGGTGAATCATGAGCAAAGGTACATGCTTTGATGGGTGATACCACCAGTGATTGTGAACAAAAAAACTTGTAATAAATATGTGCCCTTTTCTTAACAGTTTACGAGTAAACCAATGAAAACAACTAGGCATGGGAAAAGTGCAGGTGACAGTAAATTAAAATATTTTATGCTATGATTTGCTTAATTGTGTAAGTTTCCTTACAGAAGGTGTTCAAACAGTCCACAGTCAACTTTGATGCATTTTGATCACCCATATTTTAGATGCTTGTCCTCAAGTAAAGTACTGCAGAACAGTGCTCTGATCAGCAACACAATACCTGCCTGTCTACAAGAGCAGTAAAATGCATTGAAGTTGATGGTGGACTATTTTAACATCTTCTGCGAGGAAAGCTACACAATTAAACAAACAATAATTAACAGTATCTCAATTTACCGTCACCTGTACTTTTTTGTTCCTGGTTGTTTTCATCTGTTTACACAGAAACAGTTAAGAAAAGGGCATATCTTTATTGGAAATATTTTGTTCAGAACCACCAGTATTATCACCCCTCAAAGTGTCCCTTTTGTCCTAACTCACACTGTGCATATGCCCATGGTTTTAAATGGGGGGAAAAAGGCAGCTATATATGCAGAGACGCCAACTTCAGAAATATCCCATCAGGGGCACAGCTGCTACTTTAGAAAAACAATTGGGTGGGGTGAACTAAAAAACTTGATGAAGCCTAATTACAACCACTCAAAAGACAAATTTAGACACTTCATTATATTTAATATTAAAACAAAAATTGTTAGAGAAAATATTTTAAAATGATAATTGGGGGCTACCTCCCTGCCCCTTAACTGTTTCAGTCCCAAGGTTGTAGGTGATGTGACATTAATGTAGAGGTGTACATTTAAGATACAAAATACATATAATAATTCATTACAAAACAGAAAATAAATTTATTTTAAAAAAATTTGTACCCACACAGTTGTCTGTTTTGGGCCGTCACTACAATTTTTTGTGATCTGCACCATGCCTTTGAAAGAAATGACATAATAACATCACAGGATCATAAAATCAAGTGGTTGTCAGATAAGATAGCTTCACATATCAAAAGGATATCAACACCCTATCAATAAGTCTTTCTTGCCGCCATTGCAATTGTACTGGAAGCTTGCCAACTGCTGGTGGCAGACAGTGTAGAAACATGGAACTAAAACACGTGCGCATTACCAAAGTCCATTCACGGTTCTGTGATGCAGGCTCAAAATTTCTAGCGTGAAACACAAAGAAATAAAGCGAGCTAAATCAAAAACACATAATTGTGCATGCAGGGCCTGAAAGGGTTAAGGCACTGCCTGATCAGAAGCACTAACAAAATAGCCAAGTAAACATATACAGGGGTCATTAAATGTTAGTAAGTGAACATACCATACGTGAAAATGAGTAAGTTACAGAATATCAAGTGAAAACAATGAAGATTTATAGAAAACTGAATTTTATAGTATTAACACTTTTGTAATAATAATCAAAACAAAAACTCACCAAATAAAAGTACCACATGCAATCCAGACTTTGTTTATTAAGATCTTCATAATCATGATTTTGTATTGTCATTTCACAGATTAACGTATCAAAGCATATCCTTATTTACACTAAATATTTTCAAAAAACTACTTGGAAAAATGCACTACATGATCAGATCTCTATGTTAGGCCATTTTCAAGTGTGACAGACGTTATGCCATAGAGAAAGCAACGTCAACTTGACGTTGCTTTCTCTATGGCATAACGTCTGTCACACTTCAAAATGGCCTAACATAGAGGCCGAAACAGGTAGTGTGAGCTTAAATAAAGCACAAATAATTGCAACTGGAGCTGGACTTTCATTAAATTTGAACTTACAATAGTTGAACATGACCTAGATGATGACGCACCTGTTGAAGATGTATTCAAATATAAACAGGTTGCTCTTTTAGCATCACCTAGATGCTGAGAAGAAAATTTATTTTCGTAACAACATATTCTAGTAGTCGCTTGCTTCATTTTTTCAACTAATAAAGCATTTAGTGTTTCAAGACCTAGATTGGGACTAAATTCAGTTTAATTTTTATTGATCACACCTTAGCTTTACTGTGAGGGATGAGGAGACCAGCTAGCATTAACTTTGACAATGCTGGATACTTCAGTGCTCCACTGGCATCCATAATATTGAAAATGTTGTCTCAAACTGAATCAATTCTCTGTCTTTTATATGCCTCAAAATTATCATAATGATATAATGAAAATTTTAACTCTACAGATTCTCTTTCATGAGGGAAGTGTTTCATCAATATCTCAACTGAATCATATGAAACTTGCTTTTGTAGGAAAATATCTACCACTTTGGCATATTTCAGAAATTCATCTTGAACTGGAAAATTTGAATGGATGTATTCCACATTTTCATATAACAACTTCTTACTTTCCTATAAAACATCTGGAGCTGCTCTGAGCTGATGGGTACTTCCTTCATAAATGCTCTTGTTTTTGCTCCAATAACACACTAATTATCGTTCTTTTGGTTCTTCCATAACAAAAAATCAATTTCTAAGATGGAAGTGTAAGTAGCTAATACAGCTGCAGTTTTAACAACTCTTACAATTATATTTGTAAACAAAGACTTTAACTTTCGGTCTATATGGTGTATTTGAGTACTTTCTTGATGGGGGGGGGGGGGGGGGGAATCAAATTTGTGAAAAGTAGTAATAAGGAACTTAAAAGCAGAAGGTAAAGCTTTGTGACAGGGTTGTTTAATTGTGACCTTACTTTCAACAGTTTTGTGTTTTCTTTTCAACTGAGCTTTTTTCACAGAAGAATGTCTTGAAGGCCTTCCGCTACTCAATGCACCTATCTACACACTTGAGGAGAGAAAGCCATCTAGTGGAGACGAATTTCAATATTTTATGGGGCTTTTCCCCAAACACTTGTTGGCATAATTTAAACGCTTTCTGCCTCTTTGAACTTATTCTCAAGCAAGAGGACACATCTTCTAAAAATTGGTCAACAAGAATTCCTTTTAAACAAGCTTTCAGCATAGCTAAATGAAGTAGATGACAAACACAGCCTTGATCATCGAGAGCTGTCTGAACTTTATGTAAGAGGTAACTCCTTTATGTGGACAATCACTGTATTTGCATTATAACAAACAAAGGACAGGCATTTTTTTATCCAATTTTTCTTTTTTTTCTTTTTCTCAACTCAGAATCTATTATTTGAAAAATCCATTCTCTCGTGTTATTCCTACATTCTAAAAGACATAGTTTTAAAAACAGTACTTATTTTTCCCAGAACAACATCAAAATGCGTGATTACAATTGGATAGTGTTTTACGCCATTAAAATCAGTGCTGCCATCTGTAGCTAATGAAAAGGGAGCAGCTTTCATTTTATCAGCTAATTCATTTTGTGTAGAATATTTTAGCAATGTGTAAATCTGGAAACATTTTTTGAATAATGGCCCAGCATGTAAGGTACAAGCAATAGGCAAATTATGCTCTATGATAAATGTTGTGAACAACATTTCTACGTTAATCACAGCTAAATCTTTATCACGGTTTTTAAAAAACGTTGTGACTCTAGTGTTTGATGACCTTACTTTACTATAGTTGCCGTCCATTTTTGATATAACGTGATGCCTACAGTCATCCCTTCCCCCATGACGCACCAAAACATCTCTACAACAAACTGAACTAAACACATGATTCACATATTTTGACGACTGCACATGACCATGACCATGACAGGGCCACTCATCAGTATATTCCTTCTTGTACTTTTGTGTTTTTAAATGCAACTTCTTACATTCTAAAACACTACTATCATTTTCTCTTCAGTCCTTTCCACCGGTGCTTTCAAAAACTGCTTCTTGTGCAATTGGGTTGCTAAAGCTTGCATTTGTGTGTGTGTGTGTGTGTGTGTGTGTGTGTGTGTGTGTGTGTGTGTGTGTGTATTCATTTATTTATTTGTGATGCTGTCACTCCTGTGCTCCTTCGCCTGGTGAGTAATCTTCGTCTATTTTATATATATAACCTAAACTCAATTCACTATAATACTGTGCAACTACACTCAGCATGCAAAGCAAAACAACAATGAACCTTAGTTTCATTATTGAATGTAGGCAGTGTTGCCAACAGGTAGTCATATAATCCCATTATACCCGCCCCAGTGAAACATTGCAATTGATAGTTCCTATTACGCTGCGTTAAGGGAGCTACACTGCCATAACAATGTTCAAATGTTTGTATAGTCTACGGGACTTAACTACGGGGTCATCAGTCCCTAAACTTACAAACTACTTATGAACTACTTACTAACTAGGACGGCACAAATATCCCTACCCGAGGGGGGATTCGAACCCCCGACCGTAGTGGCCGTGCAGACTGTGACTGGGGCACCTTAGCCCCCTCGGCCACCGCAGCCGGCTAACGATGTTCCAACAGTAGCATCTGTAAACACATCTAATACGACTTTCCACAGTACCATGACACCATTTGAGTACAGATAATATCAGTGTGTATATCATTCGTTTTCAACTGCGACTACAATGAGAAGAAGAAATAAGCTCCTGTCCTACAATGAACATGGTTATGAGCAGAGGAATCAAACACGGAAAGGGAACACCTGAAAATGCCTGCTGCTTTGACGTTCATATTTCAGTAAGTAAATAATCACAGAACCTTCTCACTCTATCTTTTACAACAACAATGATGCAATACATAAACAATAAAGGTATGTAGCTTTTCACTCAATGACAATGGCACGATTCCCCCTCAACTCATACGTTTCTTACTAGGAGGATGTAGTATTACTGTGAAATTTTTGAAGCGTCTGAATTTATAAACTTCAAAGATCACAGCAAAACAAAGCACACCGTACATTTCATACATGCATTCGGCAAACACCTGCTAGATGGTGTCGATGCGGCATGAGCTATTCTCAACAAATAAAGCTGGCAACACTGAAGCCCTGATGTCACAGCACTTCAAGATTAGCAGGAATTAATTCTCTATGATTGCCACGTGTCACATGCCTTGCGCCTGGCACTGTGTGATCTTCACGTGCAACGCAGCTGTGAAGTACAAAGTTTCACCAGCTCACGTACAATTTCACTTACAGATGATATAGAAATATGATTGAGAAATAAGGTGGCACTGTTTCCCCATTTGCTGCCTCTAACTATACATTGAGAAAGAGCATCCATACTTCTGTATTTCATAAGGTGTATCTGTATAAATTACAGACTTTCCGGAGCTGTTGGCATCTCTGTATACATACAATAAAATAAACAACACAATGGAGTAAACTATGGCTAATGGAAAAAGTGATTTGGTAGACAAATAAAATTGAAGGTAATGTACCCACATGTTACATCTGACCACTTACTGAGGAAGTCTCATCTGTGTTCAGAGGTCGGCACAGCAAAACAAGAACGTCAACGTCTAGTTCTCGCAAAAAGTGATGCCTCATATCATCTGACAATGTACCCGAAGGAGTGATGTTTGCTGCAGCAGCTGGGGCTGCTGTTGCTGCTGCAACTTCTTCTTCCACTTCTGGTTCATCCTCCTCCTCTGCTGCTTCTTTACTTTTCGCTTTACGCTTTTTGCCCCTCTTCTTGGGTGGTTTTTTCCTAGGTGTGAACAAATCATTAGAAATTTAATGTGAATTTTCAACACAATGGTCCATATAGAAATCACACTACATAAATATGCAAAGTATAGATTGTTACTTACTACTAAGAAAAGACATGCACAATGATAAACAATGTAAGACTAGTATTCTCTCTCTCTCTCTCTCTCTCTCTCTCTCTCTCTCTCTCTCTCTCTCTCTCTCTCTCTCTCTCTCTCTCTCACACACACACACACACACACACACACACACACGACATGCAGTCACAGAACTGTAATCCATAAATACATGCCATAGTACCCCTGGAGATGGCAGTGGCTTTGTGTATGTGTGTTGTGCTTGTGTGTGTGTGTGTGTGTGTGTGTGTGTGTGTCCTACGTCTGATGAAGAACTTGCTCAGATAGCTGAATATTTCTAACCAGGTGGGTGTATGTCTGACGTTTCTGAGCAGCTGTTATGGGTCGCTGTTTATAGTTCCATTTTTTCCTTGCTTTAATGTAGTTCATAACCTATGGTACATTTTGCCATGGAGTTGTTCACATTACTTTCCATGTAAAATGAGTAAAATATGTCATACTGTGCTATTGCCACATCTATATAAAACAGAGTGCTCTTTACCATCAGTTTCCAAAAGACAATAATGTGACTGGTCGTTCTGTCAAAGGACAGGAAGAGATCAATATTTGAAAATGCATGTATATATTCTGTAAACTTTTATCTAAATGATTACATACAAAAACTAAACTAAACTTTGTTCCACACAGGCATCGAAGATCCAATGGGTACTGACTGGCAACATGTCATCCTCCACTGAAGGATCACCAGACGTGGTATGGAGGGGGGGGGGGGGGGGGGCGGTGGAGCATTGTCAGTGCCCTGCATTCCTGGCTGTTGTGTTGGATTGCCATATCAGAACCACTAATTCTCAATAATGTAGCTCTTCAATTGGCCTAACAAGGGCTGAGTACACCCTGTTTGACAACAGCACTCGGCAAACCCAAACTGTTATTTTTCCAAGAGGTAGCAAAGTCCACCAGTGCTTAACTTCAGTGATCTAACAGGAACCAGAGTATCTAGTGCAGCAAGGCTATTGGCTAGGATTAGATACACGGCGTGTAACTTGTTGGTTTTACCAAGGATGATGAACAGTGAATTGGATATGGTGTTTTGGGTGAAAGACAACTATGCGGAAAACTTATTTTACATTTTCCTGCAGTACTGACTTAAACCTTTCATTCCCAGTGCTGTTCCTGGACAACAATGTATTAAAAGTTGATTTATACTGTATTTTGGGGATTAGTCCTTAAAGCTGCATTTTTGTCGATGTACAATGTGCTTCTAGTATGACATTTTGCTGCTTGGTATGGCGTGTAGCCACTTCTGAGGCATTAATCTGTCCATCTTGGAGGATGTGTTGTGTTGCTGTCTGGAAGTGGCTGAGAGTGTGAGTGTGGTTTTTATTCCAGCAGTGAATTGTCTTGTTTTTCGTGCTGTGGCAAAGATTATGCAAGCATTATTGATCTGGTAGTGTTAATAATCAACAAAATAACATCCAAGTAACAAAATGAGATACAAATGTCTGTGTTGTGCATGAAATATATGACATAAAAAATCAATAGTTCGACCAAAAATTTTAAAACTATTATTTTGATTTCACTGTAAGGTTTTAAAATAAACGCCTTTTGCTACTGCAACTGAAGGGTTGCAGTAGCAAAAGGCGTTTATTTTAAAACCTTACAGTGAAATACAATTCAGCTGCTGCTCAAAATGGCCATTGCAAGCAACGTATTATTTTGATGTTTACTGCACTATATTAATGCAGAAAACACTGAATTTTAATTTTTCCAAAGCTGACTTCATAATGTGGCACTGAAAGGGTTAAAAAATTTAAAACTGGGGAAAATGTAGAATCGAGGAAAATGTTAAAACCCCACAAAAACATCAGTAACACACATACTGTATATTATTAAAAATTGATGTCCTCTTCAATAGCCCTACATTGTATTAAATCTGTGTAAGTGAAGGTAATTCAATGAAAAATAATTAAATCTAGAATACCTGAGTTTCATGCAGGAATGTTGTCAGCAGTTGCCATGAAGAATGATGGGAATGAAGTAGTGCGGGTTAGCTGTTTATTTTATGCATAGAATGAGATTCTGGGAACAACAAGATTAATATGAAGCTGAATGACGTACAGTGCAGACGGACGACGGCAAAGATTATCATTAATGCTGAACTTTAATTGCTCTTTGATGATGATATAATTTCTGTTGTTTATTGTCTTCTATTCTTTGTTCTAGTATTGATGTGATTAAAGTGTATTAAGTGCAAGCCATTACTTTTAATTTTATTTTAATATGTTGCTAATTTAGCCCTTAGTCTTTTTAAGAAGTAGGGTAGGTCAGTCCACTCTTTTCATTCTTCAAAAAAATCACTAGGGAGTCTCAAGGTTTCCCCGTATACCAGTTCAGCAGTAGACTCCCCTAAGTCTGGCTTAAAAGCTGTGCGAAGGCCGAATAATACTAGCGGCAAGGCTGTTGACCACTTTCTTTGTGGCACATCAAGGCACTTTTCAAAGTCCGTTGCCATCGTTCCACCATTCCATTACTTTCCGGGTGGTAGCTAGTTGTACGATGACGCCGGAACCCACAAATGTTTGCCAGTTCAAGGAACAATTCTGATTCAAATTGTCTGCCTTGGTACATGTCACCACTGACCAAGGTAACAACTATATCTCTAACAATGAACTTTCAATAATCATTCTGCTGTTCACTATCTGTAGACTGTTTGGGCCTGAGTAGCTTCTTTTATTATTATTTTTTTTTTAATTATTTTTTTATTTACTGAGAAAAATGACAAAGTAATGGACATTGTAATTTTCCATTCAAAAAACACAAGATGTCAATACAAGGGCATTGTACTACTGTATCAGAGGTTCATTAACATTGTGCAGTCCCCTTGTTAAACTACAGTAGAACCCTATTTGTACTCTTTTCAAGGGATTTAATGAAAATGGTGTAAAATGCAGAAAAATGTATAATGTGGGAAATATTTGAGACGGTAAAATATGCTTACTGGTTGTAGTGTAACATTGTACACTACTGGTTTCTAGCTCGACCCAAGATGTTCAAATAGTTTATGTTATAAGGAGTTTGGCACTAAGTGAGCAAATACTGCCAGACGGAATTTATTTACGCAGTTTTTGGCAGGTGAATTTGTGCCCGCTGCCAAGGAGTAAAAGAACTGCACAGTGCCAAGGAAGAGAGAAGATTAAGGTTATATGAAGATGAATGTCTTACTTTATGATTTAAAGCGATTGTTATTCTTAATCAGGATTTCGTTCAGTCCATATTAGAATCAGAAATGTAAAACTGATGTAGTTCATAATGAAGAAAGAATAAAGTTTAATGTTATTGGAAAGAATAGTTATCTTTCAAATGTAGATATGGACAAAATTTCCAGGTGTCCTGATAACCATATCAAGCAACTTTGGACACTAGTCTGATTATAACGACTATTTTCTTTCAATACAAGGTACGGGCTAGCCAGACCTTGTGGGAAGAACAGCTTGAATTATATATTATATCCTGAAATGAACAAGCCAAGGTATTATTTGTGCTGTGGAAATACTGAAAGAAAAATATACGGTGACAGTACATGGTTCACCCTTGCTCTTTTCATAGTTTATTTGTGATAGCCCCATATGTACATAATAGGCATCAAAATACTTGCAAGGTAGTCATTTTATTATGTAATAAAGGTTATCCAAATTTTGTACTATTTTAAGTGCCAGGTGGAACTGGAACTGGTAAATTTACAGGAAGTAGATATTTTTGACATAATTTCATTCATCATAATTGACTTTGTCAGCAAGCCTTTAATTGGCATTCATTATTAATGTAAAGTAGTGAAACTGCAAAAATTCCATACTTTTGATGTTTTTCGATGTTTCACACAATGATATTCGAAAATTTATTTGTGTTTTTAAGTGCAAATATATGCATAAATAATTTTGTGACATTTGCACTGGGTCAGCATTTCACATTATAATCACATTTTTTATGTTATAATATATTGTACCCCAATCATTGTGCAGAAAAAAAAAATACACAAGCATCAACATCAGTCTCACCGTTTATAAAACTTCACAAAAAATACTTACATAAATATTTACATTTCACAATAAGAATAAATTCTTCAAATGCATCATGCAAAGCATTATAAACTATCAGTTGCGTATTGGAATGATTCCTCTTCCACTCCCTTAAAACCCACATCCTTCCCTTTTTCCCCTCCTTCCTTCCTCTTTTCCTGAAGAAGCGGCCATCGGTTGTGAAAGCTTTGTGTGTGTTTTTATTTGTGTTTGTGTGTCTATCTACGAGCCCGTGCTTTGGGTAAGTTATTCAATTTCTATTTTTTTATACATACATGCTTATATTTGTTTATATATAAATTATCTGCTGCATATCTACTATTTTTTGTCGGCCATGAAATATTTAAGTGGCAGCCTACAACATAAAAAACGAACATTATTAATAATAATATTAAATATAATAAAATACATATATAAAAGTAATGCACTTTGCTGGGTTAATGTTTTGTGTTTCTGTGGTAGAATCTATGTTCTGACACAAGACTATTACTACCTCAACGAAACACAGAACGAGAGAGTAAAATAAAGTTTATTGAAAGACTACGGAAATAACGTGGTACATCTTTTTGGTTGTGGTGCAATGCTGCCCATTTGCTTCTTAAATTGTTACTGGGAGACACTACATATCAATAATTGTAAATATAAGTCTTATAATATTATTATTATAGTACTGAAATTTGTCAGTTTTTTATCTATAAGGGATATTGAAATTTTAATTACAGCGTTTGATTCTCCCAAGTCTCCTGAAGCCATTCACATAATTATATTTGCCATATGATCATTCCCTGATTTTATATGTATTTTCAGAATAATGTGTGCGGCTATATTGTATTTCAGTTGCAATCTAGAATAGCCGCCCTCGCTCAGCCAAGCGTTACTGGTTTCCGAGCACATTAGGGAAACCCTGAGTACTTGCTGTATTCCATTCACTAGGTCCAAACTGGTAGCCGGCCGGCTGGGGAACCCAACATCCTGGTAAAACCCGCTTTTCACATGGAAATAATCAGCTTCCAACTGTATCTGTAATGTCACACATAGCAACCATGCCAAAGAGAAACATTTTAATGGACTCATTGATTCTAATTAATGACTCCCAACCTATTCCATAAACAGTGAACAATAGCTTAGAAAAAGAAAAGTAAGTTGTTCTATACACTTCCCTTCTGTTTCACTGAGGAATAGTAGTTGCCACAGAAATCTAGGACTTCATTTATCTGTGAAACTACCAGTATCAGCACATTTTTTAGAATATTCATTATTACTGTACCCTCCCAGTTTATGTGCATATTCTTCAGAAGATCAGTGTTTAATTCCTTGTTATGTATTTGATGACATGCTGACAAAATTTAGCAAACACACATTTTAGAAGAAGCACTGTTAGTTACATATGCTCAACTCCAAATATTGGAAAACATAGCTCTATTTAAGTAATGACAGTGCACTAAAACTCTCTTAGGAGTAAGAAAAATGTAATGGCAGGTTTCGGACTACCAACCATGTGCATCATAACTTAACACACTGCCCACTACACTATAGGAAACAATCACGAAATTGTTCCTTAATTCTCGTACTATTGAAGGCAGGTGTTAACTGCTAATATGGCATTTTTGTCACTAGATTATAACCTAATCGTACTAAGACTGTTTTTTTTTTCTTAATTCTTCAATGTGCCATTGCTTTGACATGATAATATGTAAGTTATAATAAGAAAATCATAAAATATTAAAAGCAAGATGTCGAATGCCAGAGAGAGTTCTGGGCGATGAATGTCACGTGACATTTCTGAATGCCTACTTTATGTAAAATCAAATGACTGTGTCAAATTGTTGTTATTTTTGCAAATATCTCTGTAATGGTGTGAGTTACGAAAAAAAACATAGAGAACAAAGTTGTAGAGAAATTTCTCCTCTACAAATTTGTTTGTTTAACTTTAGTGGCAGATGAACAGTTAGGCCATTATTTACATTTAAATTTTGAGCTGTCAAAAGGTGATCAGAAAGGCCCACTTTTAGTTTTACTACCGTAACCTAAAAAGGGCCAAAAGTTTTCATATATTTGATTCAGCTCTGAAAGAGTTACAATAGAACACTACAATTTTAATGTTACAGAATAGTTCAGAATATAATTAAAATATTACCCATCACGAGCTGGTTTTTTGCTGGTTTGGGCAACAGGCTGCATGGCATAAAACTGGCATGGAGGAGGCTCATAACCTTCCGGAGCTCTTAACATCAACATAGCCAGTCGATGTTCCAGATCAACAACCTGACGTAAGCGTACCATGACCTGCCATAGACAATAATTGCTCTGTTTTATCACTAATTACAGCATTTTTGTAACATTTTGACAAGTCAATAATTTCTAAAATGGTTGATTATGAATGCTTTAACACATAATACTCAACATTATTACAGGAATTCCCCTTCACAATTACAAGTATCAGCAGATATTTGGTAAGGTAAACACAGTATGAATAAAACCCTCTAGAATGGTAAAAAAATGCCCATTTATTGCATCATTTCAGTTATCTGTCATCATCATATCTGAAAATCTCATTAACTTCCAGAGTGGAGTTTAATTTCAATATATATATATATATATATATATATATATATATTATAGAGGGAAACTTTCCCGGTGGGATAAATAAAAATAGAAAAGAGATGACTTACCAAAAGGACCGGCTCGTCGAGAGAAACAAATAAAATCACACACAAACACACATACAAGCTTTCGCCACCACTGGCAGCTTCTTCAGGAAAAAGAGGAAACAAGGGGAGGAAAAGGGAAGGATATGGGTTTTAAGGAAGTGGAAAAGGAGTCATTCCAATCCCAGGAGTGGAAGGACTTACCTTAGGGGAAAAAAGGAAGGTAAACAAATACACACACACTCAGACATATCGAAACGCAAACACACCTAGACAGACATTTGTGAAAAGCCCAAATGACTGTCTAGGTGTGTTTGCATTTCGATATGTCTGAGTGTGTGTGTATTTGTTTACCTTCCTTTTTTTCCCCTAAGGTAAGTCCTTCCACTCCTGGGATTGGAATGACTCCTTTTCCACTTCCTTAAAACCCATATCCTTCCCTTTTCCTCCCCTTTTTTCCTCTTTTTGCTGAAGAAGCTGCCAGTGGTGGCGAAAGCTTGTATGTGTGTTTGTGTGTGATTTTATTTGTTTCTCTCGACGAGCCGGTCCTTTTGATATATATATATATATATATATATATATATATATATATATATATAGTACGAATATTATAGAGGAAAAATTCCTAACAGGAAAAATATACGTAAAAAATAAATGAAGTACACTTACCAGGCGAAGGGGCACAGGCAGTAATAGCAACAAATAAACACACAGACACACACACACACACACACACACACACACACACACACACACACACACACAAATGCTAGGTTTCACAGCTTAGCTGCTTCATCAGGCAGAAGGGAAGGAGAGGGGAAAAGGAAATGATGAGGGTTTTAAGGAAGGGGGTAAGGAGCCATTCCAATCCCGGGACAGGAAAGACTTACCTTGGGGGAAAAAATGGAGGGTAAATAAATGCACATACACCCACACATTTACACAGACACAAGTACACTTAGGCAGACATACTGTAGAACTGTAGAAAGCAAAGAAGTTAGAAGTTAGACAGCAAAGAAGTTAGACAGAGATGCCACTTGAGGCAGAGGCTCTGTCCAGAGAACCAAGGCAAAGATGTTAAGATGGTGGGTGGGAATTCGAATTTAGCGGAGGTTGAGACCAGGTGGGCAACGGGAAGAGAGAATATGCTGAAGGGCTAGTTCCCATCTCCGGAGTTCTGAAGGATTGGTGTCAGTGGGAAGTATCCAGATAACCTGGACGGTGTAGCACTGTGCCAAGATGTGCTGGCCATGCACCAAGGCATGTTTAGCCACAGGGTGATCCTCGTTACCAACAAAAACTGTCTGCCTGTGTCCATTCATGCGAATGGACAGTTTGTTGCTGGTCATTCCCACATAGAACGCTTCACAGTGCAGGCATGTCAGTTGGTAGATCACGTGGGTACTATCGCAAGTGGCTCTGCCTTTGATCGTTTACACCTCCCGGGTTACGGGACTGGAGTAAGTGGTGGTGGAAGGGTGCATAGGGCAGGTTTTACAATGGGGGCGGTTACAAGGGTAGGAGCCAGAAGGTAGGGAAGGTGGTTTGGGGATTTCATAGGGGTGGACTAGGAGGTTACGGAGGTTAGGTGGGAGGCGGAAAGACACTCTCGGTGGAGTAGGAAGGATGTCATGAAGGATGGATCTCATTTTGGGGCAGGATTTTAGGAAGTCGTATCCTTGCTGGAGAGCCACAATCAGAGTCCGCTCCAGTCCCGGAAAGTATCCGGTGACAAGAGGGGCACTTCTGGGGTTTCGTTGAAGGTTCTTAAATTGGGGGGATGAGGAAGTGGCTCAGAAGCAAATTGCCAGAGCCACTTCCTCATCCCCCCAATTTAAGAACCTTCAACAAAACCCCAGAAGTGCCCCTCTTGTCACCGGATACTTTCCGGGACTGGAGGGGACTCTGAATGTGGCTCTCCAGCAAGGATACGACTTCCTAAAATCCTGCCCCGAAATGAGATCCATTCTTCATGACATCCTTCCTACTCCACCGAGAGTGTCCTTCCGCCGCCCACCTAACCTCCGTAACCTCCTAGTCCACCCCTATGAAATCCCCAAACCACCTTCCCTACCTTCTGGCTCCTACCCTTGTAACCGCCCCCGTTGTAAAACCTGCCCTATGCACCCTTCCACCACCACTTACTCCAGTCCCGTAACCCGGAAGGTGTACACGATGAGGAAGTGGCTCAGAAGCAAATTGCCAGAGCCACTTCCTCATCCCCCCAATTTAAGAACCTTCAACAAAACCCCAGAAGTGCCCCTCTTGTCACCGGATACTTTCCGGGACTGGAGCGGACTCTGATTGTGGCTCTCCAGCAAGGATACGACTTCCTAAAATCCTGCCCCAAAATGAGATCCATTCTTCATGACATCCTTCCTACTCCACCGAGAGTGTCGTTCCGCCGCCCACCTAACCTCCGTAACCTCCTAGTCCACCCCTATGAAATCCCCAAACCACCTTCCCTACCTTCTGGCTCCTACCCTTGTAACCGCCCCCATTGTAAAACCTGCCCTATGCACCCTTCCACCACCACTTACTCCAGTCCCGTAACCCGGAAGGTGTACACGATCAAAGGCAGAGCCACTTGCGATAGTACCCACGTGATCTACCAACTGACATGCCTGCACTGTGAAGTGTTCTATGTGGGAATGATCAGCAACAAACTGTCCATTCGCATGAATGGACACAGGCAGACAGTGTTTGTTGGTAACGAGGATCACCCTGTGGCTAAACATGCCTTGGTGCATGGCCAGCACATCTTGGCACAGTACTACACCGTCCGGGTTATCTGGATATTTCCCACTGACACCAATCCTTCAGAACTCCGGAGATGGGAACTAGCCCTTCAGCATATTCTCTCTTCCTGTTGCCCACCTGGTCTCAAACTCCGTTAAATTCGAATTCCCACCCACCATCTTAACATCTTTGCCTTGGTTCTCTGGACAGAGCCTCTGCCTCAAGTGGCATCTCTGTCTAACTTCTTTGCTGTCTAACTTCTAACTTCTTTGCTTTCTACAGTTCTACAGTATGTCTGCCTAAGTGTACTTGTGTCTGTGTAAATGTGTGGGTGTATGTGCATTTATTTGCCCTACATTTTTTCCCCCAAGGTAAGTCTTTCCTGTCCTGGGATTGGAATGGCTCCTTACCCCCTTCCTTAAAACCCTCATCATTTCCTTTTCCCTCTCCTTCCCTTCTGCCTGATGAAGCAGCTAAGCTGCGAAACCTAGCATTTGTGTGTGTGTGTGTGTGTGTGTGTGTGTGTGTGTGTGTCTGTGTGTTTATTTGTTGCTATTACTGCCTGTGCCCCTTCGCCTGGTAAGTGTACTTCATCTATTTTATGATGACAATTACTAGGTACAGATTTTATTATTGCACTGGACTTTCCATCACAAGTTAAGAGACAAAAGATTTAATGATGGCTGATGCCAGAACATAATAAAATATAAAAAATTTTTAGCAATCAAGACAGTTCTATTCATATTTACAATGGTGATAGTGGAGTCATACAAGAAATTTGTTTCATTTATCAACAAGGTAAAGACAGATTTACAAGCTGATTCTTAAGTTGGGTTGAGTTGTTTGGTTGGGATAGAGAGATTAACCTGCCAAGGTTATCAGGTTATCTGCCAGAAAGTTTCAAATCAGTGCACACTCCGCTACAGAGTGAAAGTTGCATTCCGGAATCTCATTGGTTGATAATAACACCATTCTGATTGGATGACAGAACTGAAATGAACTTTATTTTTGGTCAAGTATTTTCCCATGAACCACAGACATTGCTGCAGTGGGGTGGCTTGCATACCTCAGCGATGCAAATAGCCATACTGTAGGTGCAACCACAGCGGAGGGGTACTTGTGGAGAGGCCAGACAAATGTGTGGTTCCTGTAGAGGGGCAGCAGCGTATTCAGTAGTTGCAGGGGCAACAGTCTGGATGATCGACTGAGCTAACCTTGTAACATCACCTGATGTGAGTTTGCCACGCAGTTACTGCAAATGGCTGAAAGCAAGAGGAAACTACAGCTGTTACTTTTCCCGAGGACATGTAGCTCTACTGTATGAATGAATGATGATGGCATCCACTTGGGTAAAATATTCCGGAGGTAAAATAGTCTCCCATTTCGATCTCCGGGTGGGGACTACTCAGGAATATGAGGTTATCAGGAAAGACAACACTGGCATTCTACGGATCGGAGTGTGGAATGTTAGATCCCTTAATCAGGTAGGGAGGTTAGAAAATTTAAAAAGTGAAATGGATAGGCTGAAGTTAGATATAGTGTGTATTGGTGAAGTTCGGTGGAAAGAGGAACGGGATTTCTGGTCAGGTGAGTACAGGATTATAAATACGAAATCGGTTGAGGGTGTTACAGAAGGTCTAATTATGAATAAGAAAATAGGAATGCGGGTAAACTACTTTGAGCAGCGCAGTGACTGCATTATCGTACTCAAGATAGATACGAAGCCAACACTGACTGCAGTAGTACAGGTTTATATGCCAACTAGCTCTGCCGATGATGATGAAATCGAACAAATTTATGAGGCAGTAAAGGAAATTATTCAGATAATTAAGGGAGAGAAAAACTTAATTATGATGGGAGACTGTAATTTGGTAGTAGGAAACAGAAGAGAAGGAAAAATATTAGGTGAATATGGACTGGGCAAAACGAATGAAAGAGGAAGCCGCCTGGTAGAATTTTGCATGGAACATAATTTAATCATAACTTACACCTCGTTTACGAATCATGAAGGAAGGTTACTTAAGTGGAAGAGACTAGGAGACACCAGAAATTACCAGATACTTTTTATAATGGTAAGATAGAGATTTTGGAACTTGATATTGAACTATGAAATATACCCAGGGGCAGATATAGACTCTGAACATATCTTACTGGTCATGAACTGCAGGCTGAAACTAAAAAAAATGCAAAAAGGCAGGAGAATAAGGAGATGGGATCTGGATAAATTTAAGGAACCTGAAGTTCTTGAGAATTTCAGAGGGAGTTTGAGTCAGCAATTGACAGAAACAGGGAAATAAGACAGTAGAAGAGGAATGGATAAAATTGAGAGATGAAATACCGTAGTGAAGGCAGCATAGGAAAAAATGTTTAGAAAGGCAAGACTTACAAAAAATCTTTGGATATCACAGAGAATAGTAAATTTAATTGATGAGAGGAGAAAATATAAAGATGCAGTAAATGAAACAGGTAAAATGAATACAGGTGCCTAAGAAATGACATTGACAAGAAGTGCAAAATAGCTAAGTAGGAGTGGCTAGAAGGCAAATGCAAGTCTGTAGAAGAATGTATTAATAGGGGAAAAATAGATACCACCTACAGGAAAATAAGAGAGAGATTTGATGACAAGCAGTTGTATGAATATAAAAAACTCAGATGGAAAACCAATTCTCAGCAAAGAAGGGAAAGCTGAAAGTTGGAAAGAGTATATAGAATGGCTCTACAAAGGAAATGAACTTAGAGACAATATTGTAAAAAGGGAAGAGGAAGTAGATGAAAATGAAATAGGAGATACTGTATATACTCGAGTAATCCGCGCATATTTTTTTCCCAAATTTATGAACAAAAAAAACTGGGGTGTGCGGATTACTCAAATTTAGGTTGGTATTACTGCATCTACAACAACAAAACATACTAGGCGGTATTACTCCATTATAACAAACAGATCCCTTAAGGCCAGTATTAAATGATAATATTTTCAATCAAATCTTTGACAAATAAATATTATCAAGTATTTGTAATATTTCTTAGTCATAAATCTTCATCTTGGTGTTAAAAAGTGGTATTATCAATGTCATTTTTCAACATAGCGGATAGCAATAACTTTTTATTGTGTGCTGCCTTAGCCACTTACATAAATGCATATAATTTACTTGACAATGACAGTGACACAATGCATCAAGAATTTCACTGTAAAGGGTCTCCTCACATCACAATCCGGTGTGGTAGAGTAGTGTACTTTCCGCCAGTTTCTTTGTCAGCGAGGCTTGCACATACGAACAGTTGCTTTCTTGATCTAAGAATGGCCAGTTGCATTTGTTTGTGGTAACATCATTCTGAGTAATAAAGTACATTACCTACATAAGTTTGGTGTTATTCTGTTCAGTAACACCATATTGAAATGGAAGTACGCTTGACTTCGAAGGCAGTGGTGTCAACTGAACACAGCAGTTATACTGAAAGCAGGTTTATTGCGAACTGAAACATACACATAGCACTGACGGCCTCTCGGCTCTACTATTTATACACAGACAGAATGTACCAGAAATTAGAAGAATAGTTAACATAAGAAACATGCAGAAATTACAAGTGAACATAAGAAACATGTAGAACATTCTGGAAATGATAATTACAAAGAAATAAATTTTTGCCGGTGGACAGAATTGAACCGGCGACCATCAGCACCGCATCGGTGACACTATCCCTTGCGCTACGCAGGTAGTCTGTTAACTTAGGGTCTTGCGGCATTGCTCCCTCTCCTGAAAAAACAGCGACCAGCTGCAATGTCCTGGATCTTGATCTTGTCAAGGGTCCTCTGTATGGCAGTTCTGGAGAATCCTTCCCTTCTGCACGATTACCGACAACAGATGTTCTTGTTCTGGCTTCATCAGTATCATTAGCGTCCTTAGAGTCCTTGAACAAGAAGCCATTTTTGCCTATCTGGTCTTCAGGATCACAGTAAGGCTTCATGTGGAGGACATGAACAATGTCTCTATGTTTCTGTTGTTTCAATGACGGCTCATAATCCTCAACTTTGTATGTGACATCTGACAGGTGGAGTATGACACGATACAGACTAAAATATCACTTCAATAACTTTTCTGATCGTCCAACTTTCCATACAGGGGTAAAAATCCATACCAGAACTACCAGGCTGTACACAACACATTAATGCTTGTCATTATAACGCTGCTGGTCCTTCTCCTGGGAGTCCAGTGTCCGTATGTGAGCCAGCTGTCTTGCTTCTTTGACCCTGGTGATAAGCTGTTTCACATAGTCATCCTGAGTGTCATCCTGTCGCAACGGAACAGCGTATCCATTGTCGTCTCAGCTTCACGACCATGGAGCAGGAAAAACAGCGTGAAGCCTGTGATGGCTTGTCTTGCGGTATTATAAGCAAATGTCACGACTGGCTGTATTGTATCCCAATACTTCTGCTCAACATCGACATACATCAACAGCATATCTGCTAACGTCTTGTTAAAATGTTCTGTAAGACCAGTTGTCTGAGGATAGTATGCAGTTGTCATTCTGTGGACAATGTCGCAACATGACATTACCTCTCATTCTGTGGACAATGTCGCAACGTGACATTACCTCTCATTACCTTCCATTTGACTGGAATACTTGTCCATGATCAGATATCATCACACATGGTGCTCCATGCTTCAAAATAATGTCTTCTAGAAGGAATTTTGTGATGTCTGGAGCTTCTGCTGTCAGCAAAGGTTTGGTGACAGCGTAGTATGTGAGGTAGTCAGTGCAGACTATTATCCATCGGTTACCAGTTGTTGACTTTGGGAACCTCCCTAAAAGATCGATACCAACTCGGTGGAATGGAGCTGCTGCAGGTGGCACTGGTACGAGATGCCCTGGAGGTAATTGTGGCACAATCTTCTGTCGCTGGCACTCTTTACAGTCTCACTTAGTGCTAGACAGATCGGTAGAGACCTTTCCAGTAATACCTGTGTTTGATTCTGTCTAGGGTCTTCACGAATCCCAGATGACTGGATATTGGAGCATCGTGGAAATACCTGAGAATAACTGGCTGGTGCTGGGCTAGAATGACCAGTAGCCATTTGGGGCCCAGTGGATTGAAATTGCTATTATACAATGTCACGTTTATAAGTGGTCAGTTCTCCTTTCTCCAAGGCCTCTATTGTTTTTAATAGTGCTGGCCCTTCCCTCTGTTTAGCTGTAGCGTCATCTAATTCAGTGAGGGATGAAATTTCATTCATGCTGTTGTGTTCCACTAATGGATTCCTCAAAAGGCAGTCGGCATCCCTGTGTTTACGCCCATTATCGAATACCACTGAGACGTCGACTCTTGGAGTCTTAGTGCCCATCCTGCTAGTAGATCTGATGGATCCTTCAAGCTAGTCAGCCAACACAAAGAAATGGTGGTCTGTCACGACGGTGAATGATTTGCCGAAGAAATATGGCTGGAACTTGTTGATAGCCCAGATAACTGCGAGACATTCTTTTTCAGTTGTAGAGTAGTTTATCTCAGACTTTGAGAGTACTCTTGATGTATAGGCTATCACCTTTTCAGCACCTTCCTGAACTTGTACAAGCACTGCACAAATCCCATAACCACTGGCGTCTGTCCGAAGTTCAGTTTCCGCAATCTCGTCGTACAAGGTTAGAACTGGTGCGGAAGTTAGAGCCTCCTTAAATGCCCGGAAAGCTCTTCCTTATGTCTCATGCCAGTAAAACTTGACGTTTACCTGCAGAAGTTCTTGCAATGGATGTGACTTGTTACAAAATCTTTTTATGAAACGTCGGTAGTATCAGCACAGCCCAAGAAAACTTCTCACATCACGAATGTGCTGAGGAGTTGAAAATTCTGTGACTGCCCTTACTTTATCTGGATCAGGACGGACACCATCTCCGTTGACTGGTGCCTCAGGATTTTTCTCTCTTTGGCGTCGAAGAGGCACTTCTTTGGATTGAGGCGGAGTCCTATATTTTGAACACACTTCAATACAGTTGACAGGTGACTCAGATGTTCTTCAAATGTTTTCGAGAAAACAGCAATTTCATCTAAATAGCAAAGACATGTCGTCCACTTAAGGTGTCGAAGCAAGTAGTCTATCATGCGTTCGAAAGTGGTCAGAGCATTACATAATCCAAATGGCGTTACTTTGAATTCATAAAGGCCGTCGGATGTAGTAAAAGCAGTCTTCTTCCTGTCAGTTTCGTCAGCCTCGATTTGCCAGTAACCTGTCTGCATGTCCATAGTTGATAAGTACGTAGCTCCTTTCAGCAGTCTAAGGTATTGTCAATGAGCGGCAATGGGGAGACATCTTTCTTTGTGATTTTGTTCAGCCGCCAATAGTCGCCACAGAATCACCACAGGTCATCCTTCTTCTTTATGAGGACCACTGGAGATGACCATGGACTCTCTAAAGGTTGAATAATGTCACTGCACAACATCTTCTCCACTTCCTCCCGAATTACCCATTTTTCAGCTGGCGACACACTATACAAACACTGGCTAATTGGTGGATGGTCTCCAGTATTGATACGGTGCCTTATCGTGGGCCGTTTTGTCTGACTTGAGATTACCCTCAACAAACAGACATACACAATGGCTTTAAAGCAAATGATTAAATTATGATATCTTTATCTTCTGTAATCTGATTTTAATTATTGAAGCCTTTATGTAACCGCACAATGTTCTAAAGTAACGTGTGAAACCCCCATGAAAATTTGTCAAAGATTTTTGAAGATATATGTGTTCAAAGAGACAGAAAAACATGTTGGTCATAGATTTAAAAAAAAAAAAAAAAAAAAATTTAAAATTACAATATTCTTTTTTCCGTGATCCGACTTTTATGAAACAAAGTGTATATATTGTCCAGTTATGCTCAAGTTACCTGTGAAAACCCTATGCAAATTCGTGGAGTAGTTTTGGAGATAAGAGGTTTTTAACAGTTGAAAAAAAAATAGACATGACAATTACTGAAAACACTTAAAATTATGATACCCTTTTTCTTTTCCGCGATCCAATTTTGATAAAATTAGGCCTATATGTTGACCCAAACTTTTCTCATGTTTCCTGTGAAAACCGCATGAAGATTCGTACAGTAGTTCGGAAGATTGAAGGAACAGCGACAGGCCTACATTTGCAGATTGATTATTAGTATAGATATAGATATATTAAAAAATACATCAAAAGTAGTGCCTCATCCCATTTGAGTTGAAGCCTATTGATTACGACTACATTTGTCCTCATTTGGTTACGATAACATTACCCCAAAAAAATTTTAATTCAAAATATATGGGATGGTTAGTAAAATTTATTTTGTTGGGACAATGGGACACTTGGGCTAAATAAGGGACAAACCTGTAAAATATGGGATGTCTGGTCACCCTAGGTTAAATGTTAATTACAGGGCAGCATTGCATCTATGTTGAAACACTAGCACACATCGTAAAATACGAGAATTTTATGGGGTTGATACAAGATTCGCACGCTCTGGATACGACAACCCTGCGCGCCCTACCCCCCCCCCCTCCCCCTCCCCCACAAGATCAGAGTGGCATCAATGGTTTTGATATTTATGTGTCATTTTGAAATTTAACAGATGTGACATACCAAAATGGCTGCCCTCGCTTGCTTGTTTAAAGTCGATGGGTGGCATCCTCATCTACACTAAAATGCCCCTCTTGTCATTAAAATTTGGGGGTGCACAGATTACACGAGTATATACATTACCATACTGAGAGAAGAATTTGACAGAGCACTAACAGACATAAGTCTAAACAAGTCCCATGGAGTGGACAACATTCCCTCAGAACTACTTAAGTCTCTGGGAGAGTCAGCCAAGACCAAAGTATTTCATCTGGTGAGTAAGATGTACGAGACGGGAAATATCCTCAGACTTTAAGAAAAACGTAATAATCCCCATCCAAAGAAAGCAACTGCAGACAGGTGTGAAAATTACAGAACCACTAATTTAATACGTCAAGGTTGCAAAATTTTAACACAAATTATTTACAGAAGGATGGAAAAAGTGGTAGAAGCCGACCTCGGGGAAGATCAGTTTGGATTCAGGAGAAATGTAGGAACATATGAGGCAATACTCACTTTATGGCTTATTTTAGAAGATAGATGTCTACATTTCTAGCATTTGTTGATTTGGAGAAAGCTTTTGAGAATGTTGATTGGAATACACTCCTTCAGAACTTAAAATCAGCAGGAGTAAAATACAGGGTATGGAAGGTTATTTACAACTTGTACAAAATCCAGACAGCAGTTATCTGAGTTGTAGGGCATGAAACAATATTATTCAATTTGTACACTGAGTAAGCTATAAAGGAAAAGAAGAAGAAATTTGGAGTAGGAATTGATGCTCAGGGTGAAGAAATAAAAACATTGTGTTTTGACGATGACATTGTAATTCTGTCAGAGACAGCAAAGGACCCGGAGGAGCAGTTGAATGGAATGGACAGTGTGTTGGAAGGTGTGTATAAGACGCACATTAACAAGAGCAAAACATGGGTAATTGAGTGAAGTCTAAGAAACTCAGGTGATGCTGAAGATATTAGATTAGGTAATGAAACGATAAATGGGGTAAATGAGTTTTGTTACTTTGTGCAGTAAAATAACTTTTGATGGTCACAGCATAGAGGATAAAAAATGCAGAATGGCAATGGGTAAAAAAGCATTTTTGAAAAAGAGAAATTAGCTAACCTTGAATATTAATTTAAGTGTAAGGAAGATCTTTCTGAAGGCATTTGTGTGGCATGTTGCCTTGTACATGAGTGAGCCATGGATAATAAATAGTGCAGACAGAATAGAGGCTTTTGAAATGTGGTGCTACAGAAGAATGCTGAAGATTAGGTGGATACATCGCACAACTAATAAAGAGGCACTGGAAAGAATTGGGGGAGAAAAAGAATTTCTGGCATACCTTGACTAAAAGAAGGGATCGATTTGTAGGACACATTCTTAGACATCAAGGAATCATGAATTTAGCACTGGAGGATCGTGTTTGGGATAAAAATCACAAAGGGAGACCAAGAGATGAATACTGTAAGTAGATTCAAATAGATGTAGGTTGCCGTTCTTATGAGGTTAATGAAGAGGCTGGCTCAGGATAGAATAGGATGGAGAGCTACATCAAACCAGTCTCCAGACTGAGGATCACAACAACAACATTCTTCCATAAATGTAACATGGTTTTAGAAAAGAGAAGAAGGACAGAGAGAAGGGATAGGAGAAATACCAAATCAAGGTTGGAATAAGAAAATAAATAAATTATTTTTCAAAAGAGATTGGCTGGCCAGTACTTACCTTTTTTGCTGTACTGCCAATAGTCACACACAAAGGGGAAAAAGGACGAATATAAAACAAACTTTCAAAACTGGGTTCCTTCTTCAGTTTAAGAGAGAAAGGAAGAAAAAAGGAATGGGAAAGAAAGGGGAAAGTAATTCACAAACTAGGTCATGAGGATGGTGTTTGACCTAGGTTATGAATTACCTTCCCCTTCCTTTCTCTCTTAACTGAAGAAGGAACCTAGTTCTGAAAGCTTGTTTTATTTTCGTCCTTTTTCCCTCTGTGTGTGACTATCGGCAGTACAGTAAAAAGGCTTAAGTACTAGCCAGTCAATCTCTCTCTTTTGAAAAATAATTTATCATCTCTGTGGAGAATTTCTGTGGAGAATTAAAGAAATGAATACCCGGGCAACACTAGGTTTTCAGCTAGTCATATATATATTTAAACCAGCAATTCTTGTATATATTTATTATGGATCTCAGAAATGGTTTATGAGTAACCTTATAAAATGACATGACTGATTTTGGACTTCAATCAATGTTATGCATGGTTTTCTTAGACTTCACCACAGAACTAATATGGTTTTTGTATTTGTAGCCAACCTGTGTACTTGTAAACACCTAGGAAACTTTTGAGAAAAAAGTAATTCGATAGAAAACATTTATTTATTTATTTATTTTATATTATTTATTTAATTTTATTATGTTGTTC
Organism: Locusta migratoria; assembly: GCA_026315105.1. Taxonomy (NCBI): domain Eukaryota; kingdom Metazoa; phylum Arthropoda; class Insecta; order Orthoptera; family Acrididae; genus Locusta; species Locusta migratoria. The sequence continues at coordinate 152,539,787 of CM048751.1, read as the reverse complement.
TATGAAGAAATAATGGAGAATCATTTAGCAAAACCCTAAAACTTTTGTTGTTCAGCAGATAATAGGTACATGATATAACATTCTTATTTCATTGAATCACAGGTTCACAAACATGCCAATCAATGGGTTTGTAGCCGCTTCTTAGTATCATATTAAAATAAAATTAAAAATAACGGCTTGCACTTAATACACTTTAATCACGTCAATTATAGAACAAAGAATAGAAGACAATAAACAACAGAAATTATATCATCAAAGAGCAATTATAGTTTAGCATTAATGATAATCTTTGCCGTCTTCGTCTGCACTGTACGTCATTCAGCTTCATATTAATATTGTTGTTCCCACACAGCCCCCTTCCGGTAGAGCGGAGCTCCTGGTATTTGTGGAAACTTGTAATGAATTTGCCGTCCTGTTCTTGTATACCGCACTGTTTGATTTCTTTCACTATGCGTGTCATGTTCTGATTGCTGTTTTCTATTTGTTGCTTTGAGCATCTTCTGGCGATGTTGTCCAACTAAAGGTTGTTGATTGCCTTGTGTCTCTTCTGTCGACATTTCTTCTTTTAAAAGGTGGGCAGGTTTCACTCTGTCAATGGACACCATAACTTGTTTATTTTGTATTTGCAGTTTTATTGTACCGGTATGCTGATTGTGCTGTAGTACCTTGTATGGTCCTGTATATGGTGGCTGTAATGGTTCTCTCACTGCATCAGTTCTTAACATCACATGTGAACATTCGTTCAAATCACGGTGTATGAATGTATTGTCATTTCTATGTTTAATCGGTGACTGGGGCCTTAGTTCTGCTAATTGAGCTCTTAGTCTTTTTAAGAAGTAGGGTAGGTCAGTCCGCTCTTTTCGTTCTTCAAAAAATTCACTAGGGAGTCGCAATGTTTCCCCGTATACCAGTTCAGCAGTAGACGCCCCTAAGTCTGGCTTAAAAGCTGTGCGAAGGCCCAATAATACTAGCGGCAAGGCTGTTGACCAACTTTCTTTGTGGCACATCAAGGCACTTTTCAAAGTCCGGTGCCATCTTTCCACCATTCCATTACTTTCCGAGTGGTAGCTAGTTGTACGATGACGCCGGAACCCACAAATGTTTGCCAGTTCAAGGAACAATTCTGATTCAAATTGTCTGCCTTGATCAGTGGTGACACGTACCGGGCACCCGAATCGTGCTATCCATGATGACAAAAAATTTCGACTAATTGTTTCTGCCAAAATATCTTGTAGTGGAATTGCCTCTGCCCACCTTGTAAATCGATCAATTACTGTAAGGAGATAACGATACCCTTCAGACATGGGTAGAGGACCAACTAAATCGATGTGTACATGTTCAAAACGACCAGATGGTTCTTCAAAATGTCCCAAGGGTTTCTTTGTATGACGTCCAACCTTACAACGCTGACAAGCAAGGCACGTCTGTGTCCACTTTCTACAATCTCTTTTGATTTGTGGCCAAACGAAACGATCAGTCAGCAATTTGATACCTGCTTTTTGTCCTGGATGAGCCAGATTATGTATACTGTCAAAAACTTCTCTCCTTAAACTCTCAGGTATAAAAGGCCGAGGTTTACCTTGAGAAACGTCACACCACATTGTAATTTGTTCACCTTCAGGTCGTACTTCTTCCAGTTTCAAACCTGTGGAGGGGTTTTGCCGAAAAGTATGAAGTTGTGCATCTTGCATTTGTTCTCTTGCTAATCTGTGATAATCTACCGTAGTTGTTATCATGGTGATTCGTGAAAAATAGTCAGCGACAACATTTGCTGCTCCTTTAATATGACATATGTTGGTCGTGAACTGACTTATGTACTCCAGCTGACGAAATTGTCTAGGGGACAAAGCATCTGTATGTTTAGAGAAAGCAAATGTGAGTGGTTTATGATCTGTGAACACAGTAAACGGTCTGGCTTCTATGTACGATCGGAAATGTTTTATTGATTCGTATAGTGCCAACAATTCACGATCGTATGCGCTCCAGTTTCTTTGAGCCTTTGTAAGTTTCTTTGAAAAAAAAAACCTAATGGTTGTAAATTTCCGTTTACTTGCTGCTGCAGTGCCCCCCCGATCGCTTCTTGACTCGCGTCTACTACTAGAGATAGTTTTGCATTTCTCACAGGGTGGGCCAACAGTATAGCTTGCTTGATATTTGCTTTAATTTCTTCGAACGCTCGTTGCATTTTCGTCGTCCACTGTAGTCTCCTGTTGTTGTTACTCTTTGGACCTGCTAATAATTCAGTGAGCGGTGCTTGTAACGCGGCCATCCCTGGTAAATGACGACGGTAAAAATTTATTACACCAAGGAACTTGCGTAATTGCCGCAAATCTTTTGGTAGGGGCATCTTTTGTATTTGGTCAACTTTCTCATCCAATGGACGTATGCCAGCAGCCGAGAGAATATGACCTAAATATGTGACATTATCTCTTCGTAATGTGCACTTATCTTCATTAACTATGATCGCGTATAATTTAAGTCTATCAAAGACAGCCTTAAGATGCTTTTCGTGAAGTTCTGACGTCGCCGAAAACACCAAAATGTCATCTAGATATGCAAAAGTGAAGTTTAACCCTCTTAACACCTCGTCGATAAATCTTTGCCATGTTTGGGCTGCATTTTTTAGTCCGAATGGCATGCGTAAAAATTCAAAAAGGCCAAAAGGTGTTGTAACTGCAGTCTTAGGTATGTCCACTTCAGCTACCGGTATCTGATGATACGCTTTTTGACAGTCAATAAAACTGAAGAAATTCATGCCTGCTAGTATATTCGTAAAATCACGAATATTTGGTATCGGGTATCGATCGGGAATTGTTCGTGCGATTAATTCTCTGTAATCTCCACACGGCCTCCAACTACCATCTTTCTTTTTAACCATGTGTAAAGGTGAAGCCCAAGGGCTGTCTGATCTCCTTATCACCCCTGTGTCTAACATACGATTGAACTCAGCTTTTGCATCCATGAACTTATCTGGTGCTAATCTTCTCGGTCTGCAAGAAATTGGGGGGCCCGGTATTGTGTTTATGCGATGCACTGTTTTGTGTGGTACTAAATTTTGTACTGAAACAGGTAGATATTTATTTTTATCTGCGTTAATCATTTGAATAGGTTTATATCCTTCAGTGCCGATGTTCTTTAGATAACCAGATACAATTTCTTCTCCTTTCCTAAGTTGAGCCGTGCGAATATCTACACTGATGCTATTTGCATAAAGAAAATCTGCTCCTAGTATATGCTCTGACACTTCAGCTATAACAAATGTCCATTTACAAACTGCATTAAATCCTAGGTCCAATTCTCTGACACAACTGCCATACGTTTGTATCGGCTGTTTGTTTGCAGCTGTGAGACAAATCAACGGATGTTCCCTACTTGTTCTACTCGACTGCACAGGTATGGTACTTACATCAGATCCAGTATCTAGAAGATAATAACACGAAGTATTTACATCCTGGACGTAGAGCCGTCTGGACACAGGTAAAAAAGAAATGTCTGTACTTACAATTATTTCCATGTTACGCACGGAACATACGTAATTGCAAGGAGGTGTACATTTAGCTGCTCGCTCACCAAACCTCTGGTGGTACCAACATAACTGGTCGATCTTCTCTTCTCCTCCATCTCGTACGCGTGTGTCCTTCGCCGCTATCTTCCAGTTTTCAAATTGTTTTTGTAGTCCATCTAATTGTTCCTTTAACTGCAGGAAATGAGATTTTGTCTCCGGTTTACGTTCTTTGCTGATTGCTGCTGCTTCAAAGTGATCCGTCATTGATATTGCTTCCATCGACGCAAATGTATCCGTTGTCTTGATTGTTGAGAAAACTCTGTCGGCTAATCGAAGAATGTGGATAATATCTTGACTGTCGTCTGCCGCTACAGCTGCTCTGACTGCCGAGGGAAGCTGTGACGCCCAAATGTAACGAAGCGTAACATTTGATAGGTCTTCCTCTGTTACTACACTTCTTAACTGTCGCCAGAATTCTGACGGAGATCTATCGCCTCGACGTTCGTTTCTCAGTACCTGATGTATCCGTTGATCTAGAGGTTTGCTGAGTCTGTCTATTAACAACTGCTTAAGGTAAGTATATTGTTGCGTCGACGGAGGGCTTTTAATTGCGTCTTCAACTATTGTCGCAGCTCTGTAGTCCAAACCATTAACTGCTATTGCAAACTTCTCGTTATTGTCCGTAATCCCATTATGAACAAACGCTAGCTCTAACATGGAAAACCATAACTCCGGTTTGTCTGGAAGGAACTGCGGAGTGCGTACTTTCATGTGTGTTCTGAACCAATTCTTTTTATCTTCTCCACTATCTGCGCAATCTGCCGCGCGTCTCTCGGAAATTCGTTGGGGCGAATTACTCTGTTGTCGTCTCATCTCGTTACGCAAATCTTGCATTTGATTTCTTAACGTGTCTTGTAGCTGTGTTAAATCCAACACCTGGTTGCTACGTTCCACTCTACGTTGCGGCGAATTTGCATCCTCCTGCGTATTTTCTTCTTCTTGTGCGTGTTCTTCAGTCTCTGGGGTCACCACATTGTAGCCGCTTCTTAGTATCATATTAAAATAAAATTAAAAATAACGGCTTGCACTTAATACACTTTAATCATGTCAATTATAGAACAAAGAATAGAAGACAATAAACAACAGAAATTATATCATCAAAGAGCAATTATAGTTTAGCATTAATGATAATCTATGCCGTCTTCATCTGCACTGTACGTCATTCAGCTTCATATTAATATTGTTGTTCCCACAGGTTGTCTAGACTTCATAGTGCTATCTACAAAGAATTTCTGTTAAGTATAACCATGTAACAAACTCTTATAATTTAGATGTATTTAATATTTCATCCATCACAGCAACTGTTATAAATTGGTTTTTAAACTAACAGCAACTAGTTGTATTAATTTTATCATAACCGGCTATGGGCACTTAGTGCCCTTCTACAGATTCATATTGGCACCGATATATGTTCTGTCCAAACATGCTGAAAGACCACTACTACTACAACGTTCAAACTGAACATATAGAGGTACCAATAAACATTTGAAGAAGGGGACTAAATGCCCAAACCCCTTTATAATAGAACTAATACAAACAAAACTAGTTGCTCTTAGTTTAAAAACCAATTGTCTAAAGATACTAAAAAAGGTTTGGATAATAACATTATTAAATGTGGTAATGTGAAACAAAATTTCTCACTGACTTACCTTTTCTTTCAAAAGAGAACTCTTCTGCAATACAAAAGCATTTATCAGCTCTCTAAACCAGTTTATACAGTAGAAAAGTGAATCAAGTATCACTTGCTTCTGATCAGGTTCCATGAACCTAAAGTCATCCTCATCTTCATATTCTGGCATGAGAACACCACACACGAGCAAAGCATCAATTTCATCCAGTACACCTGAGCATGTCAGCATCTTGATGAGCCGTAACAGTCTTAGGTATGAATTTAAGATCACTAGATTCCTTAAGAAAAAGAAAAAAAATATAGCTTGCAAGAAATGTACGCCACCCAGAACAATTAAAATTATCATGAACTTTATTAGTAGCAGCTCTCTCATACTATAAAATGTGTTTTACATCTCATTTATTGTATCCATTCAGTGGTTCATAATCAAATGCATGTATAAATAATGATAAAACTGACAATTATATTCAATCATATTCATGGAATGTACGACATTAACTGCGAATGGGTGAAGTTGAAAATGTGAACCCCGCTGGGATTCAAACCGGCGTCTCCTGCTATCTAGGCACTTGCACTGACCCCTACACCACTAGGGATACAGGGATCACACATGTATGGATTACTCCAGTACACCTCCCATCAGATACAAATTCTCAACTTTACCCTGCCCACTATTGCTCAAACTCGTGGTTTTGTAAACTGATTTCAGCAAGAGTAAGGGCCTAGGAGTGCAGGACTACTTGTGGCATCTCTTCTTTCAGACATGCCCTTTTTCCAAAATAACATACACCATATACATAGAATATGCCAATGACGGGCACTGATCCTTTCTTCAGTGTGGTGGCACACCTGGGCCCTTACTCTTATGGGGATCGGTTTACAAAACTATGAGTTTCAGTCCTAGTAGGCAAGGTGACGAGAATTTGAATCTGACGGGATTAGTGATGGGTCAAACCCCAATTTTACCGAATACTGAATCTCAAATAACGTATGTGTCGAATTCCAAACCCGAATCGAATCTTCCGAATCTCGAAGCCAAATAATACATGTACTTGAGTTGACTGATTACTACTCTATCACAGCCATTGATGAAGGTAAAACCTTCTGGGATGAAGGCCAAATGACAATATTACAGTAAAATTTAAGAAATTACAATTTCATTTAGATTTTTATTTTAAATCTTATGGATTTTTTAATACCCCCTCCCCTTAAAAGAAATTTGTATGAAACATTTTGAGATATATGTTGTTTAGATGCTCTGAAAGATGATAAGATACTTTCTCAACTCTATTACAAACGGTTTCATTTTGATGAAATAAAAAATAATTGCATAATGAAGCCCTAGAAAGGAAAGGATTAAGTTTTTGTTTTATTTATTTATTTATTTTTATCAAAGGCGAAGACTCAAAAATAAAATCTGAGAAGATAAGTAGATATTTTGTAAGTTAAAAAATAGGGTGTGTAAATGTTAAATAATTTTATAGTGACATATCAAGCATTCCATAAGTGACGGACAGGACATTCAGACAGAGAGAAATCCGCGTTTATTCGATGCGTGTGTACTTGTTATTTCCACGAAGACATTTCAGAACTGTGAAAAGTAATGCGCAGATTGAGCATTCCGGAAGGTTAAGCAACGGTATATTTTAGATTCACTTATACTTTCACACATTTAAGATCACGTAACTAGTCTGCATAGAATTTTTATTCGTAGAAGATTTAAAAATCAGTACTAGAAGTCAGTTGCCGTGCACCATTTCTAACTATTTCCGTTCAGCATAGGAATAATACAAATGTAAACATTAACGTGAAACATATTCTTCCGCGTTCGCCGTTGTCTTTCGGGTTTGTTAGGCGGACGGAATTTAAGTGTGGTAACAGCTAACACGGAAGATTACATGGTGTAATGCTTACATTTGTACTATTCTTATGGCAAAAAGAGTGTGGAATTCACGATTCATAGGAACAATCCCTAGCCTCTAATAGAAAAATACGTAAGTTGTTGCACGAAGGCAGTGGTTGTAGCGTCAGGCATTTTGCGAAATGTTTATACAATTATATACCGGTACGGTAATTTTAAATCGCTGTCATTTAATTCCTTGTTACACAGTTCCTTCGTACTACAGAGCATCATCCCTCGTACAATCTACAGCATTCGATCTCGAACATTTTTAAATGCCTGTTACGCAATCTGATTTGGAACCCACTTCCACGTATCATCATTCCATTGGCTCACTTGCGTGTTTATACGACCCGTTGGTGTCAGTTGTCTGTCACTTTTCGAAAGGCAGTCGGTGTACATTTGTTTATGCTCGAGCTTAAACGATTTATTGAAACAAACGTCAAGTGGTTGCTGAATTTACGTCATCCCGCCTCAAGGGTGCACCATTAGAACTTTTTTCCCCACTTAATAAATAATTTTCTTCCTGAAATCCTACTGCTTCATTACAATTCACATATCCCAGCACGTCACGAAATTCGACGAAACAATACGTGAAATCAGAATGAGGCAAGAATCCTAAAGCCTTATGTATTGTTGCCATTTACGTGAAGAAATTTATTTTTGTTGCTACTTATAACTGAAAGGTCTTTTTTTCTCAATTTTTTACGGGAGCAAACGTTTTACGCAGTATTTATATTTTCGCCTGCTAAGCAAGCCTGTGTCGCCTGTGTAGATGGGAAATGTTACTTGTGGCAGCTCCTAGCGCCATTTATCAGCATTCAGAACTATTGAAAGTGAGGTCGTTTCATTTTGTGACACCGCGTCTTGCAGCGGATCTATGGAAAATAAAGTCAATAACGCAGACGAAAGCGCACTGAAGTAAACTCTAACATTCGTAACTGCAGGTTTCCATATAACACTTTGGAATCAGGATTCGGTAGTATTCGGCCATTATGCGCCGAATCTCGAATCCGAAGCCAGTGTGCTAGATTCGGCGAATAATGGATTCGGCCGAACCACTCTGACACAACCCTAATTCACGATTCATAGCATCAATCCCTTGCCCCTACTAGAAAAACACGTAAGTTGTAGCACGAAGGCAGTGGTTGTAGCGTCAGGCATATTGACGCAACACAGGCTTGACAGACGGCTTTACGTAGTAGCTTTTAGATAGGACTCCAAATGTATGGCTATTGTAGCAACACTAAACACTTACTAAATAAGAATGGAAATAACTTCGAAACTAAATGCAGAAATATAAAACAATTTTATTATACTTATAATACAAATTTTACGAAATGTTTGTAATAGCAACTGGATACTGGTACGGTAATTCTGCATCACTATCACTTGAGTCCTTGTTATTCAGTTCCTTCGTACTACAGACCATCATCCCTCATACAGCCTAGTGCAGTCGATATCAAACATTTTTAAATGCCTTTTACGGAATCTGATTTGGATCCCACTTCCATGTATCATCATTCCATTGGCACACTTGCGCGTTTTACCCGATCCTTTGGTGGCAGCTGTGTCACTTTTACATGTGTTTAAGCTTGACGTTAAAGGATTTATTGAAACAGACATCACGTGTTTGCTGAATTGACGTCATCCCGCCTGGATGGCGGAAGATTAGAACTTTTTTCTGCACAATAAATAAATTTCTTCTTGAAATCCTAGTGCTTCAAAATGGTTCACATAGGTACTTCAGCACTTCACAAAATTCGGCGAAACACTACACAAAATCAGAATGAGGCACCTCGTGCAAGAATCCTAAAGCCTTATGTATTGTTGGTATTTACATAAAGAAATTTATTTTTGTTGCTACTAATATTTGGAAGGCTGCTACATTTGAAGTAGAGCAATACTAAAAAGTTATATTTCCTTCATCGGATGGAGTACTAAAATTCAATAATCGAAAATAAAAAGGAAATTAGACTTGCCTTCCTCCCCCCCCCCCCCCGTTTTTTTTTCTCTCTCTTTTTTTTTTTTTTTTTTTTTACACATGTGTGGTGGTGGTGGACATGAGGGACCAAACAACGAGATCATCAGTCCCTTCAACCCCAAATTGTATACGCCACGGAACCCAACGAAAAATAGGTGAAAGCCAAAAGACCATTACACTAGAAAGTAAATTCGACTCGCCAACAACACTAAGACCAACCCAGGGCAGCAAATGCTACAGTGTCCGATCCCACAGCTCTGGAAGCGACCTCTAGCCTAAACCACAAGGTACTAATGGCACAGTGGCCAACGTATCATAGCTCCAGAGCAGGGAGAAATAAAACTACATTAAAATGTAAAAGAGTGGGGGGGGGGGGCTGATGGGGATAAGGCTCTAAACCCCACAATCAGCCAAGAATCACAAACCCACTCACCCCGACCAAGCGAGTCCTAGAGCTGACAATAAAATCTACTTTCATGGAGGAAGGCAAGGACGCGATCAACCATCCGTGGGTCATCCGCCAAAACTAAAGGCAATGCAGGCGGTAGGCCATAGTCGCCACGAAGTGTCGAATGGAGAGGACATTCAGTCAGAATATGAGACAAGGATTGTACGGCTCCACAATCACAATGTGGTGGATTGTCATTTTGTAAAAGAAATCCATGGGTCAGCCTGCAGTGTCCAAGACGGAGGCGACAGAGGACAATTGATTCTCTCCGGGAAGGGCGTAAAGATGAACTCCAAGCTGCAGTCGTATCTTTGATGGTGCGGAGTTTATTGGAAGGGGCAGTAGCTTTCCAACTGCTGTCCCATGAGGAGTGAAGCAAAGATCTGATCTGCACCCGCAGATCCGCACCCGGAATTCGAAAGGGAGATGGGCAGCGAGTAATTGCCGATCTAGCCAACCGGTCAGCCTCTTCATTCCCTGTAATACCAACATGGCTTGGCACCCAGAGAAAGGTAACGGAGCAGGCAGCACGATGAAGGTCAGCAAGGAGATCATGGATGGAAATAACTAAAGGATGGGAGGGGAAACAACGATCAATGGCCTGCAGACTGCTCATGGAGTCAGCACAGATTAAACCACGTTCCACGGCAGAATGTTTAATAAAACAGAGGGCTCTATAAATCGCCATCAGCTCTGCCGTAAACACACTGCATGCCTCTGGCAGAGAATGGCATTCCGCCCCAACAGGAGATGTAAAAGCATATCCGGAGTGGCCCGCTGTTTTCGAGCCATCAGTGTAGAAGATAGAGACTCCCTGAAACTCCTCTAGTACTGGGCGCACCAAACGCCGAAATACCATGGGGGAGATTAAAGCTTTTGGGCCCCGGAAGAGATCCGCCCGAATTAGTGGTCGCGGCACCATCCACGGAGGTGTGCGTGCAGTAAAATGGGGGGGCGCAATCTAGCGAAGGGAAATGGAAATCCCGGCAAAGAGAGGCAAGCCGCAGTCCGACGGGAAGGCCCGCCCGCGGCCGGGTATCAGGGGGTCGAAGCCCTTCATATGCAAAAAGAACCTGGTAAGCGGGATGAGCAGGATATTGCCAGATGGCGATGGCATAAGACGCCAGAAGCTGATGCCGCCTGACCTGAAGAGGGCAGATTCCCGCCTCAACAAGGAGACTGTCAACCGGGCTAGTCGGGAATGCACCTGTAGCCAAGCGGACACCATAATGGTGAACCGGGTCTAATAATTTCAGGGCAGAAGGAGCTGCCGAGTCATAAACTTGACACCCATAGTCCAATCGGGACAATATTAGAGCCCGATAGATACGGAGGATAGTTGTTCGGTCTGCACCCCAAGATGAATGAGCAAGGAAACGTAGGGCATTGAGTTTCCTCATACAACTAATCTTTAGGCGGCGAATATGGGGCACCCAAGTCAATTTTTTGTCAAAGAGAAGACCCAGGAAACGATGCTGTGCTACAACTTCCAGGCGCTGATTACCCAAGAACAGTTCTGGATCATGGTGAACTGTAGTACGACGACAAAAGTGCACCACCCTCGTTTTTGATGAGGAAAACTGGAAACCATGGGACGTAGCCCACACTGAAGCCCGCCGAATGGCGCTCTGGAGCTGACGTTCAGTAGAGGCTAATGAGTAGGAGCTGTACCATATGCAAAAGTCGTCGACATACAATGCCGGGGTTACTAGTGACCCAACAGAGCTCACCAACCCATTGATGGCGATTAGAAAAAGTGTAACACTCAACACTGAGCCCTGGGGGACACCGTTGTCCTGTATCCGAGGGGAGCTAAAGGAAGAGCCAACTCTGACACGGAACAGGCGGTGGGATAAAAACTGACGGATAAAAATTGGTAAGGAGCCTCTGAGGCCCCAGTCATGAAGAGAACGTAAAATATGATGACGCCAAGCGGTGTCGTACGCCTTATGCAGATCGAAGAAGACGGCTACCAGATGATGTCTTTTAGAGAAGTCCTGTCTGATCGCAGTCTCCAGTCGAAGTAAATGGTCAATAGGGGATCGTCCCTCCCGGAACCCACACTGGTAAGGTGAGAGAAGTCCCTGGGATTCAAGAATCCAGCATAATCTGCGGGCTACCATCCGTTCAAGTAGTTTACAGGGGACACTTGTCAGGCTTATTGGTCGATAACTGTCCACCGCCGACGGGTCCTTGCTAGGCTTGAGGGCAGGGACCACAATACTCTCCCTCCACTGGGAGGGGAACACCCCTTGAAGCCAAATACGGTTAAAAACTTTTAGGAGAAATTGTCGTTGTGAGGGGTTAAGGTGTTTCAGCAATTGATTATGGATATCGTCAGGGCCAGGTGCTGAATCACGAGAAGAGGAGAGGGCCAGCGACAGCTCCCAGTCAGTAAAAGGTTCGTTATATGGTTCCACCTGGTGAGAAGTAAAGCCTAATTTGAAGGTTTCGGCCTGGTGTTTTTGAAGGAGAAAGGTCGCCAGATATGAAGTTGTCGCCGATACATTGGCGAAGTGAGTTGCAAGATGTTCTGCAACAACAGACGGCTCTGTGCAGACCCCATCAGGCAGGGCAAGACCAGGGACGGAAGACGGCCGCCAGCTACCTTGGATAGATCGGAGCATAGCCCACACTCTTGTCAAAGGGACAGAAGAACCCAACGAGGAGACAAAATGCTCCCAGCATGTCCGCTTACTTTGTTTGATTAAGTAACGAGCTCTGGCACGCAGACGTTTGAAATTTATTAGACCAGCGAGCGATGGGTGGCGCTTAAGATGTTGCAAGGCCCTACGGCGCTCGCGAATGGCTGCGGCAACAGTTGCATTCCACCAAGGGACAGGCCAGCGAGTAGGAGGGCCTGTCGACCGGGGAACAGTGGCGTTGGCAGCTTGGGTGATCATGTTGGTCATTTGGCTTATAATATCATCTATACAGCCTGAGGGGGAAGATGGGAACACAACCTGGGATGTATATAGCGGCCAATTAGCACAACGGAATACCCAGCGGGGTACCCTGGCTCGTGGTAGGCGTGAGGGAAGTGAAAGGATCAACGGAAAGTGGTCACTATCGCAGAGGTCGTCATACGCCGACCAGTGAAATAAAGGAAGGAGAGAAGGAGAAGTGAGACAGAGGTCTATGGCAGAAAAGGTGCCGTGAGCGGCATTAAAATGAGTTGGGGAACCATCGTTGAGAAGGCTCAGATTGTGGTCAGCAAGAAACTGGTCTATGAGGTGGCCCCGGCTAGATGTATAAGCACTGCCCAACAAAGGATGGTGGGCATTGAAGCCCCAAGGATGAGGTAAGGAGGGGGGAGTTGCCGAAGGAGGGCCACTAGGGACGTGAGTGTAGGTGGCCTGTCAGGTGGAAGGTAGAGGTTGCAAATGGTCAATGGTGTGTCCAAGTGAACCCGGACAGCAACCACTTCCAATGGAGTTTGGAGAGGAATCCAGGTACTGACAATATCTGTCCGGACCAAAGTACAAACCCCACCAGACGCCTGGAGGGGACCAACCCGGTTCCGACAAAAAGCACGGAACCCACGGAGGGTCGGTGAATGTGCATCCATAAACCTCGATTCCTGCAGGACGACACAGGCCGCAGAAGAGAGAGAGATTAGCTGTTTAATCTCCAAGAGGTGACGGTAGTAACCATTACAGTTCCATTGGATGATCACATCACGAGGATCTAGGCGGGAAGCGAATGGCATAACGTCTGTCACGCTGCTTTGTCAGCGTCCGTCACCAAAGAAGAAGGGACAACATCCATAAATAGCTGATCAGCCTCGGGCTCAATGGGATGAGCGAGTTGCGAAAGCACAGTCGGCACCTCCGGTGGTACCGGAGGGGCTTTATCTTGTAACTTTGGTTTCTTCTCCTTCTCCTTCTTTCGTGTGGGACGGGCAGGACCCACCCCAGAGAGAGGACTTTTGTCAGTTAGGTCTGGTACTGACGAGGATCGGGCGACCTTTGAACTCACTGACTGGGAGTCCGATGGCCGGTTGGAGGTCGAAGATCTCCGATCTGGGGAACGCCGGTACGGAAGGCCCTGAGATAGGGCACTGTCACCGGCAGGCGACGGAGAAGGGGTGCACTTCTCCGGCTGGGAAGGGGTGGGACACAAAGGGAGGGCTACAGGAGCTACAGGAGAGGGAGATGTGAGGGAGGGGTGTGGACGGGGTGTAGGGGGGAGATGGGAGGGGGAAGGGGAGGGTGAAAGGCTAGACGATAACGTCGTAGCGAAGGTCGTCGCCATTTGCACGGGATGCAGACGTTCATATTTACTGCGGGCCTCAGGGTACGTCAAACGCTCCAGGGATTTGTACTCTTGTATCTTCTTTTCTTTTTTGAACATAGGGCAATCTGGCGACCGTGAAGAGTGGTGTTGTTGACAGTTGACGCACACCGGCGGAGGAACACAGGGGCTCCCCTCATGTAGTGGGCGTCCACAATCACCGCATACTGGGACTGCTGTACAGTGAGAGGACATATGACCAAACCTCATACATCGAAAACACCGCATGGGAGGTGGAATGTAGGGCTTCACTTCACATCGATATATCATTATCTTGACCTTCTCTGGGAGTGTGTCCCCCTCGAAGGCCAAGATAAAGGCCCCAGTATCGACGCGGTTATCTTTAGGTCCCCTCTGAACGCGGCGAACAAAATGTACACCACGCCGCTCGAGATAGGCCCTAAGCTCCTCATCAGTTTGAAGGAGGAGGTCCCGGTGGAATATCACACCCTGTACCATATTCAAGGATTTGTGCAGTTCAATTGTTACTGGAATGTTGCCAAGGGTGGTGCAGGCGAGCAAAGCTTCAGACTGGGCTTCCGAGACTGTTTTAATGAGTAATGAGCCAGATCTAAGCTTACCCATAGATTCCACTTCACCAAACTTGTCCTCTATGGTCTCGACAAAGAACAGAGGTTTGGTGGTAGTAAAAGTTCCTCCATCAGTCCTTGAGCAAACGAGATAGCGAGGAAAGGGTTTTGCTCCTAACCGGCGAGCCTGGCCTTCCTCCCAAGGGGTAGCAAGGGAGGGAAATATCCTCTTATCCGCAGTAGCAGCATTAAACGATCTCTTCCTGTCTTGAGAGACGGCCGATGCACGACCATTTTGGAGTCTAACTCTTTTCATAGTGCTAGACGTCCGCCCTGGTGTCACCCACTCCGAAACCGGGGCTCTCTCCATGGGCGCCACCCAGCCTCAGCAAAGGCCACCTGGCACGATGGCCATTGCCGGGAGTCTTGATACCCCCGAGGACAGGCATCAACTCCTTGGCTTGCATGGAGAGGTCGCAGCTCAGACACCAGTAGTGTGATCCCTGTGGTGTCAGGGGGCTCAGCCAAAGGGTACATAACAGCCCCCCCCACACGGACTGGCTACACGTGCTGGGGACCTAGCGGGGGATGGGGGCTACAGCGAGGAAAGGAAGTGGAAAGGAAAGGATAGGACCCGCGCCGTAGGGGCTAGGTCGGGAGTTCTTCCCCAATTGGCTCACACATTATCGGACAATTTTGGTATGGAAGGTCAAACCCCGAGGGGGACCAAACTGGACCAAAAACCGGTGTACACAGCAGACAAAACCAAAGTGCAGGACAATCGGTACCATGGGATAGCCAAGCCGTCATCCAGAGTACCACCGAGAGACGGGGTTGGAGAGGGTGGGAAGGAGGAATTGGGATGGGAAGGAGGGGGAACTAGGAGGGGTAATGCAGCCTGGGGAAAGCAGGAAAAAAGGCTGCAATGGCTCGGGGACCCGTGCGCGCCACACACGTACCCACAAAAGAGCTTTTTACACATGTGTAGCACTGCTTATATTATACGGGAAACGTTACTTGTGACAGCTCTTAGTGCTATTTTTCAGACCTTCATTTGCTTTGTACTCTATTTTAACAGCAGGCGGTTTCTTGGACACCAAAAACCGGAAAAAAAGTTCCACATAGATTCAGGTAAGTATAGTAGATTGTTTTCACAATAGCGACGCAACTGTGTAAGTGTCGTAGTGGTTTCACTTGAATAAATTCAAAGTGAGATAGTTTTGTTTTATGACATCACGTCTTTCAGCGGATCTATGGAAAAATAAAGTAAATAACGCAAACGAAAGCGCAGTGTTATGCAAAGTAAAGTACAACATTTGTAAGTGAAGATTTCCTTATAACATTTTGGATTCGGGATTCGGTGGTATTCGGTCATTATGCATCAAATCTCGAATTCGAAGCCGGTGTGTTAGATTCGGCGAATAATGGATTTGGCCGAATCACTCGGACACAACCCTAGACGGGAGGCATACTTCAGTAATCCGTGCAGATGTGATGGCTGTGTCCCCAGTGGCATATGGGTCAGTGCAACTGCCTTTACCTATTCACAGTTAGTGTCATTCAATCCGTCAATATGAATTGATAGTAACTCTGGGATCAAAAGTGGTGCCTGTTCTTCAACTTAAATAATTGTTTAAAATCTTCTAATAAAGTCAGTACTCCCAGGAAAGCTACAAAAAATTGTGTTTAATATACAAAATGTCTAGTCAATTTTGTCTTTCTGCAGATGGAAATGTACAAATTCACCTTAATGCACAGCTTCAAAGTAATTGATGTCTTAGATCAGACTGTTTCCACTCATGAGCTCTGTGCTGAGCTACAGTCAGCACTGTCACTCACTTTGAACAGTGAAATGGGAAGCAACAGCTACACAGCGAGTCTTTTTACCTGTTTGCAATGCCTCGCATGGCTGCCAAACTCTTACTCCCAAGTGCTATGATGGACTCACATGGTACCTCACTATTCTATACTGTCTATTTTAAATGGTAACTTGTAAAAGATTAAAACCAAAAGTTGTTTTGTACAAGCATTATCTAAGTGTTAATTTCAAAGTTATAAAATGTCAATTTCGACTTCTAGAATGATATTTTCACTCTGCAGCAGAGTGTGCACTATCAATCTTATTGGCAGATTAAAACTGTGTGTGGAACTAAAGCTTGTGGAACTGAAACTGAAGGCCAGCCCTTAGTCGAGCATGGGTAGCTTAGTTGGTACAGTACTTGGCCGCAAAAGGCAAATGACCTGGGTTTGAATCGTGCCCTAGTGCACAGTTTTAATCTGCTAGAAAGTTAACTTAAACTATTGCACATTTGTAATTTAACTTGCATCCTCATGGTATAATTCTACTTGTCATATCCACTTCCTGGAGATGGTTATTTAAACTGAAACTACATTATGTAATGTAGATAGTCAGTATACTGAATAATCATTGCATCAGAACAACTGTCAAACTCCTAATGCTACACAATACCTAATATGGTTAAAATAAACATGCTACAGTGAATCAGAAAAGGAGAAAGCACTTCGAAGTGCGGCAGTCGGAGGTGATGGTTGTATGACTGTGTTGTGTGCCTGTGTGATTGCGTGAGTGTTCTATTTTCTGAAGAACGCCATGGCCGATAGCTGAATGTGTTGTATGTGTGTGTCTTTTGTATGTGCCTGTCGCAGCTCGTAGCCATGTCTTTGCGGTGAGTTGTAAACTGTCCTCACTATATTATTAATTCCAACCTGGACTTTCCATTATTATATGTACTTTGGTTATATTTACTGTCTAATACTGTATTACCTAAATGAAACTAACCTTTTCCCTGGAACAGCTTGCTGCTTCTCAAAAACCATTTGAGCTAATGGTAAGCATATTTCACTTTCACCATTGTTTTCTTCAAATTTTATTGCAAAGCCTTTCCTGGAATGTAGTTAACACAATGTGACTTGCTTATTTCATATCAAGCAACAGATTTTATCATCATTTACAGATCAGAAAGACTTACTCTAATCGCAGTTCAGACACATCTGCTATATATTGATCCTCAAAATCAGTAAGCAATTTCTCGTTAATCCATGTCTGAAACAGAGAAAAAGTTTATAACTACCCGTCTACTTGATGGAAACAAAAAAAGGAAATGATTTTTAAAATTAATTTAAAAATGTGCCCTCCCTCCGCCCCCCCCCTCCACACACACACACACACACACACACACACACACACACACACACAAACACATACACACCAACTTATCATTTTTACCTCCCAAAAGAAACATCCAGGGTGCAATATTAAAATTATATAAAGAATAGGTTGCCACACAACACGGACGACATGCTGAGTCACAGGTAGACATGAAAAAACTGAGACATAAGCTTTCTGGGGGAAAAAAAGAAAGAACAAAAAGGGGGCAGCTTTATTTAGAAGGAGAAAACAAGACACACATCCATACAACTACTGTAAGTGACCATTATCAGAAATGCCTGAGATATATGAATGAGTAAATGTTCTCCTCCTGCCCCTCTAGGGGAGAGAGTTCATGTGCCACAGTCTTTTTGTCAAGCATATTTGTGACTTGTCATGTCATCTTTGGGATGAGTGGCAATCTGGCAACCTATCCTTTTCATTATAGAATTTGTATTTTCTACTTTTACATGTTTATACAGACAACTTTAATATTTTAACATACAGTTTCAAAGAAGGAACTATCCTTTGTTGTAATGTGTGTGTACTGTAGAATGGAATTTAAGATTTGCACTGTTATTTCTATCTGCTGCCACATGTATCTCATACAAAGCTAGAGAGATTTGATTATTTCTGAAGATTGTCCAGTTTAGGTGAATGATAAGATTAATAGGTGGGTGTGATATCTTGGAAGGAATCTTGGATATTGCAGATATATTTCAAATACAGTGTTGGTAAAAAGACAGATATCATAAGTAAAAATTCCTCACAAATATTCTCATTGCCCAAGTATCTTAGTAGTGGATATCTAGTGCACAAAAAATAGAAGCATATTGGAACTGCATGCTACAGTGCAACAATCAACTTTTGATTCCACAACCAAATCAATACTATAAGCTACCTGTTCATGAAAATTCAGACAGATGGCCTCTGAGCCCATAAACTGTTACATGTAGCATGTTACATGATCTGAAGCATTTTAGTAAAGATGTAGGGCAGCAATTTTCTTACACAACAACCATCATCATTTCATTTTATTATAATTTGCAAACACACCTGATGATGTGACATGTGTCTAAAAACTCAGGTATTCTATTTTAATAATGATTTTAAAATTGCTGGAGATTGCTTGAATAATCAAAAGATGTTGTCAGTAGATTATTTATTTTCAATTAACAACATGTATCAGGTATAGCCCATTATCTGGTGATTGATATTATATAAATTTAGATTTGATGTATTCAAATTTGTCATACAAAATACTGTTATGTGTCGACAAATAAGAATAAACATCAGAACAAACAATAAAATAAGAATAAACAATAACAACTGATGTTTATTCTTATTTATCAACACATAACAACAGTATTTTATATGACAAATTTAAATACATCAAATCTAAATTTATATAATATCAATCACCAGATGATATGCTACACCTGAAACATGTTGTGAACTGAAAATAAATTATCTACAGATAACATCTTTTGATTATTCAAGCAATCTCCAGCAATTTTAAAATCATTATTAAAATTTTACAGTGAAGGTTGCATACGTCTACCGAGACTTTCAGTCTAAAATCAGGTATTCCATAGAGAAAAAAAATCAATTTAACAACTGTCAAATTATTAAAGATGAAGATGGGCAGGTGTGCATGTCCCGAAGGAAGAAAATTGTGTCAAATAACATATAACAATGTTCAAACAACTTACGGGTATGCTGCCGTAAGTTGTTTGAACATTCCTTACGCCGGGAAAAGTTAAAGTCTCAACATATAACAAGGACGTTGGGACACATGCATTTTTGAATTTGCGTCATAAATTAGTGAGTGTCTGTGCTGGTATTAATTTTAACAAAATTTGTTGAATTCATAAGGTAGTACCTACAACAATGTAATATAGAAAGTTTGCAACTAATTACAAAGATATAACGACAAACTGTGACAGTCACATAAAAAAGACATATACATACAACACTTAAGCTATTGGCCATGGCCTTCTTCAGAATAAACCGTAATGACGATTGTGTGACTGTGAAGTGTGACTTTGTGTTATTTATTCTGAAGAAGGCCATGGCCAATAGCTTAAATGTTGTATGTGTGTGTCTTTTTTATGTGCCTTTTGCAGCTCGTCATTACGTCTTTGAGGTGAATTATACACTGTCATTATATTGCAGAAATCCAACCTAAGGTAGTACTCAAGTACATTTTGTGGTGTTTAGGCAAGGCAGTGAGCATCAGCTGTGTATTCAAATAATATTAAGCAGTTGTGCTGCTGTAAAATAAATAAATAAGGGGGAAATTGTATTTAAAAAAAAAAAAACGGGGGTGGGGAATAAATGGCATAAATGGGAAATTGTGAATAGCACACCTGGCTTTAGCAGTTCATGTTAGCGGAGATGTTTCATGTTATATATAGGCTGATTAAATGGATTTTGTTCAAAAAGATCTAGAGGCTAAACATGAACATAGCTTTGGGGACTGGAACCTGGGCAGAGGATAGTACAAAAAGAGACATCCGGTGCTATTACTTCAGCAGTTCAATTCTATCCTAGAGTACAAATTGTTATATAAGGGCCTTTCATATAATAGCAAAGAAAAATTTACATGGAATCAAGCAGAATGCTTAATAGCACACACAACTGTTGCTCTGGAGCAGGTGAAGGTTTTGCCTGCAAAGAAGAATAGTGTCACAAATAACATTATACTTAAGGAGGGTAAGGATGAAATGGAATCCACTGGGTAGTATGCTGATCAACAGGTGGTTAAAGATATAAATAGGAAACCTGCTCAGAATTAAGCCCTTATAAAAGAAACTACAGTCATTTTGTCTCAGGCCGAGTATAAACAGAAAGTGGGGGAGTTTATTGCGGATAATGACATTAAACAGGCTAAATTTGATCTTACTAACAAGTATTTGGCAGAAATAAAAAACTTTCAAAGATGCCAAAATTGTTTTAGATCAGTTCCGAAAAAGAGCTTACTGCCTATGAAACCTAGAATCCCCATCCTTAAGGGTACCCTTAAGATACACAAGGAACTGGCTCCGATTAGGCCAATCGTTAATGCTATCTTAATATATATAAAAATTGAGGTGTTTGTGCCTATATTTTACTCTGCAGCCAAAACTACACATTGCATACGAATAGTGATTGAATGTGGTAGTAGGTATCAGTCTCGGATTGTGCACTATCATGGTAGAGGGTTGATAACAATAAGGGGGTGGAAGATATGGGAGTTGAAAATTACCAACTTATATAAAATTCTACATGTGGGTGTCAATATTTTGCTCTTCATCAATAACTACACAATGGAGATGAACAATCTCTCTGTGTTGTTGTAGTAAAAAGTCTCCTGTTGTACACCATTGCAGTTCCGTGTCGATAGCTATAAGAGGGTGGAAGATATGGTCGTTTGAAGTTGTCAACTTATATCACTGTAGGCATAAGTGATTCTTCGATATTCCTATCCCTAAGGGAGTGAAATAGGGGATGAACGGTTTTTTGAAAATACATTGCTATTAAGGCAATTTTGAAGCAAGAAATACAAATTTTGGATTTAGATTTTTTACTGGAATTTTAAACGTGTTTCGATATCTTTGGAAATTCAACCATTAAGTGAGTGAAAACTTTTTAAAGGGTGCTACTGAGACTATTTTGATACTAGAAATGTGAAAATTTGGATTTGAACTACAGTTTTGGGATGTTTTGAATTTTGCTATCGATGGTGCAATAGGGGGTGGCAATTTGTGTCAAAATACTTGATATGAAAGCAATTTTAAGGCCAAATCTATGAAAATTTATATTTAGAAGTAGAAAAAGCAATGCAGACCATCTAATCTATGTGTACGAAGCAACAAGAATTAAGCTAGTATAGCTATATAGACCGGGGCATGAGTTGTCTAGATGACTTAATAAGATCCTTACCAGCATTACATGCTTCTTTAATCTTATATGGTTTAGAATAGGAAGAAAGTTACAAAGTATGTACAGACACTGAATATACCAAAAGGAGCGTACTTGCTTCCTGGGATGTGGATAGTATGTATGCTTACATCCCCAATCCACAAAGTTCTAGATATCATTGAGGAGCATCTTGGCACATTCAGTTACCTTGAATGTAATTACATAGCTGAGTTTATAAAGTATTATTCTTGGTTCTGGAGTACAAATATTTCAAATTTGGGGAACACATTTATAAACAAAATAAAGGGTTGGCAACTGGCTCTCCTATTGTCAGTACCTTAGGTAGTATTTATATGTCATATTATGAACAAAGATTCTTTACTGCCCAGCCACAGTTTAGGGATAAGATCGTGGCTTACAGATGATACATTGATTATGTGATTGTGATCTCTGATGGCAGTTCAGATCAGGTGGATGAAATGTTTAGGGCTCTTAACAGCCAACACCCTAATATTAAATTTACTATTGAATTTGCGCAGAAAGGCAAGCTTTCATATTGGAGTTTGTACATCTCCTTAAAGGACGGTAATATTGTATTTGATATGTATCACAAGCCTACCACTGTAGATTTTCTGTTGCACAACTCTTCTGTCCTTCCTAGGTAACATAAATAAAGCTGCTTTTAGAACTACGTTGCAAAGAATACAAGAAATTACGTTGAATAAGCAAGCAGCGAGGAGAGAACTTGATACTCTAGATATTTGGACCAATTGAATGGTTATCCTGAAGGTACAGTCAATGGTTTACATTGAACAAAATGTGGCTGGTAGATTTTGTAGAATACCATATTATGGGTTAATCTCTGATTAGCTTAATAAGTGGTTGAGAGCTTTAAATATCATAACTGTGTTTTTTTACCCCCCAAAAATAATGGAAAACAGTTGTTACACCACGCAGAGCAACAGATCAGCAGGTGTACACAATGCAATGCCAGATACTTTGGACAAATGGCAGAAGCTTCAATATGACATTTAAATACCATGGTGCTGTGAACAACCAAAAGCTGGCCATATACAAACTCTACCATTACTGCAGTATTCCGCAGTTGATTTCCACAGCCAACGGTTTCCCACCTGCCCACAATCGGCTGCCATGGGTATAACTTAACATTGTTATTATTTTACTGTTTATTGCCATAATATCGTATTCTGTACATCCTTATTAATATTTGTAACATTACTGTATTGCAGTTGGCCAGAAGATGGTCTCACAAGCAGACTGAAACCTAAGAACAATAAAAATTCCCTAGCAATCGAGACTGGGTTTATATTTTTTTTAAACACAAAGTCAACCAAGTCCATCCATTTAGCACGTAACAATCACATATTACAGGATATTGGTGAAGATCTACATATTCTGCATGTGGAACCTAAGAGGCTGAAACTCAACATCTTACAAAAATTGCATCATGAAGGGCAGGATTAATTACCTGAGAGTGCACTGAATGAACAAGTTGAATTAAAGCACAAGAGCAAACTAAGCAACTATATACAATGTTTTCAGTGATACTTCACATAGCCAAACTGTAGGTACTTTGTCTGCCTTTCATATATTATTTTATTTTGTCATTGAAGCTACTACTAGTCCTTTTCTCGGAGCTTTGGCCTTATTTTAGTAGTCAGAATTGCATTCTGGTTTAATGACTGAATTTTTTATTCATTAATTTTGGGGCAACCCATTTGCATGGTTTTGTGGCATTTTGGCAATGTCCTTTTCTTTTGGTACTCTTAATACACACTATCAGTAAAGTTATTTTTTGAATTATGTATAATTTAATTTTGGGTCCTATCTCTCCTGGCATAATTTCTTGTTACTAGTGCCTCTCTGATATATGAATGCAATTGGTTTAATATCCAGGTGCACTGGGTGCTAGTTATTAAATTCCTTTTCATATGATTACAACCACAATAATTGAGAGTTTGACTGTTGGATGGTGCCACCAGCGCATAGTTGATTTTTACCTCTTGATTGCCTGCTTGCCAGAAGTTCAACTGCTACAGTGGCCATTGGAGGTCTGATGGGATGCTCGAGTGGTTCGGTAAGTTGCATTTCTATATTGGGCTTACATTTGTGTTTTGGCATAGTTTGGTGCATGGAATATACAGCCACTTTTCTGTTCTCTAGAGTGCTGATTTTCTATCTTTTTAATGTTCTGCTTTTCAATTATGGGACTCATTGTTTTAAATGCCTTGTGAGTGGGTATGTCACGCCCAAGTTGCAAACAGTGTTGCCCTGCTTGTTGCACGTACCAGGGACCCTCTAATTGAATTTGTTGTGACACATAACAGTTTATGGACTCACTAAATATGTATACTCCCTTTGTCCTGAAACATTTTAGTAAATATGTAGGGTAGCAATTTTTTTACATGACAGATGTCACTATTTTATTTGATTGTAATTTGCAGATGCATCTGATGAGACATATGTCTCAAAACTTGGCTAGTTCATACAAATAAAAACTTTTAAATTAAACAACTGTTGTGGATCACATTATTAAATCCAAAAAATTAATTTTTGGACCACTCATTTCTGTATAGCTCCATCTTAAAGTCAACCATTTCTCATCATCAATGAGCACTTAATCCCAGCTTTCCAACACTCCATATCTATCTGCAGACCCCTTGCTGCATTTGCAGAAAATTGTGGAGATAAGAAGCTGTGGAGCTGGTTCCTTGGACATAGGAATGGGGTCAAGACCAAACTTTGAAGTCTGCTATTTCTACAGGAGCAGTTTCATCTAGTGCCCTAATACATTTATATCTAAAGGTATGTTCTCAAGTAATGTTGGTGGGCTGATTCGGATGGTGGTGGCAGGGATGCTGTGTTGAGTCTGGAATTCATGAGGTCGTTGGAAAAAGGTCTCATGTCATGCTCAAAGAAAGTTTTAATTTCTTCCAGAAGACATTTATTTTTTTACTAGCAGCATGAACACCTTCTTCTACCCTGATTGAAGAGAAGTGTCACTGAGTCACATCTGCTTATGGTGTGTAGAATTATGAGTGGTCTTCTGACATTGTCTGCCTATTTGAAGCCGTTAAGACCAAATATTTTTGATGGGGTCATACCTCTTACAGGTATTGAGAAATATATATTTGCTGATGCCATGGCTAGGACACCGAACATGCTGCAACCTCATCAACTACCACAACCTTCTCACGCTTCTGTGTTGCCTCTACGGCCGTGGCAACAATCAGGTTGTCTGTGCCTTCTTTAGCTTGCTTTACTGAGAAGCCTTCCCATTCAAACCTCTAAGTAAGCAAGCTAAAAAGACATGCTTCTGTTGTGGACAGGAACTGAGTCTTGGTCACTGCCATTAACTAAGTACATATGACCTCAAGAGTAGTATATTATTTACTGCAGTGGAGGCACTCAGCATGTTCAATAGTCTTGTTGGACAGGTCTTCTAGCTGGCCATCAAACATCACACTTGTTGCACTTTGGTTGTAGTGTAGTCAAGTATTTGATTAGGAACAATTGGAATGTTTCAGCATTCTTCCACACAAACCAGTGGAGATGAAATGCACCATTAATGACAAAAGCTACTTCTTCCCAATTTATCTCATTTATTAGTGTGAACACGTCATACAAAACTGACTTGGGAGTCGTCGTCATTCCAAATGCATAAAAAAGAGAGAGTGGAAATATAGTTCCAGTTAATAATGGAAGTATTCTTTGAGCTGTTCATTGGACTTATTGAGAAGTGTTATTCAGTGTACAACGGTGTGCTATAAGTTCTAAGTTAAACTCTTTACTTAACTTCAAAATGAAACAGGCAGCAACAAAAAAAAAAAAATAATAATAATAATAATAAAATTAAAAAAAAAAAATAAAAAAAAAAATAAAAAAAACCCTACTTCTCCTCTCAAACTACACAAACAATATGAATTTGTCCAATATTAGGTGTAGCTGTACAGGATGGGTTGTCCAAAAAATTCACTTTTATTCTCGTAGAATGCAGAATTTATTCCTCTGTAACTTTTGTATAGACCACATTATTAAAAGATGAGTTAGTTTAAATAATATTACCAAAGAACAGAAGTTTAAACAAAATTTATTCATAAATATGTAAAATGTCTCCAACTTTGATGAGCACTAGAATGGAAATGGGTAGTCCAAAATATATGCAGCTGATCTAATTCAATGCAGAATTTAATTCCCTTCAACTTTTAATATATCCACATTTTCAGCATTGTGAGTCCTTTACAAGATATAATCATAAAACCTGGAAAATACCCCCCCCCCCCCCCCACCAGCACCACTTAAGAATAACTCGGCTGAGGGGGAAAAACTAGGATAGTCATAATGAGCCACAAATGAAGCCATTACAACAATATAACCTTTTGTAGAAATTATTTTCAATTTATCTATCGTTTTGGTTTTATCCTAGCAGCCTGCCCTGCAACCAAGATTGTATCATTAAGTGCCTCCTGCAGTATTAAGTCAACATGTAATTGACAATACTTTTCTCGATTTAATATTTCCATATACTCACAATAAAACTCTCACCCAAGTTAGGTGTTTTAGCAGCAATCAATGACATTTCATCAAAGAACAGTCCTTGAGCTTCTGGATAAGTCTTAGTCCCAGCCATAACAAGATCTAAAACAAAAAGCAGCCTATTAGATACTACAAGTAAATACAAAGCCATCATGGTTATAATTTCAAAAGAATTGTTACAAAGAAAAAACAAAAATGAGTACCCCACAAAAGAATTGTGTTAACACACGATTAATACAATAATTTAGAATTTTATTTGCAGTGCAAAACAAAGAAACGTGGCTACGTATGCCCATTTATGCGCGCACGCACGCACGCACACACACACACACACACACACACGTGAATCAACACCATTAAAGTCAGAAAAAGCTGGAATGGTGATGGAGGGAATCAGTCATTGGCTCTTAGAAGAAACCACCTTTATACAGGCAAAACACACACACACAAGACTGCCATCTCAGGCCCCAGCACCTCTAGTGTTGAGTGAAAAGTGACTGTAGTTCACAGTGGGGACAGAAGGCATGGGAGGGGAGGATGGTGATGGCAGAATGGGGAGTTTAGTGTTGGTGTGAAGAGCAGAATGCGAGGGTAAGGATGCAGGCAAGTGTGGGGGTAGAGAGATCAGCACTGAGTGTGCAGAGACCAGATGTGAGGGCAGGACAGGATGCAAGATGTAACTCTGGAATTCAGTGAGGGGGAAGGAAGGGAAGCAGATGAAAAGGCGAGAAACAATGGAGAAAATGACAGCAAACAATGACAGTGGAAATATATGAATTAGAAGTATGTGACATGACTAAGGTCTTAGAAACTATTGGGTGGAGGGAGTGAGGGCAATAGGTTATCATAGATTGACGTTAGGGTGAATTTAGGACTGGAGAATCTATTGTGATAACTACTCCCATCTGCACTGTTCTAACAGCTAGTGGTGGAGGGGAGGATCCAGATGGTCTGGGTTATGAAGCAGCTAATGAAATCAAACATGTTATTTTCAACTCCATGCCATGCCACATGGTGGCTCATGTTCATCTTACTACAGTTTGGTGATGTCAACTTATTCTGATAGATAATTGGTGGTCATACCAATATAAAAAGCTGTGCAAGTTTTGCAGCAGATCTGATAAATTACTTTGTTGCTTTCGCTAATAGCCCACCTCTGATGGGGTAGGATAAACCTGTGACAGGACTCTAATACAAATTGCTGGGTGGGTGAACTGGATAGGTCTTGAACCTGTCTCTCAAATGTTTGTACAACTTATGGGACTTAACTACGGGGTCATCAGTCCCTAAGCCTACAAACTACTTATGAACTAGCTAAGACTAAAGACGGCACAAATATCCATGCCCGAGGGGGGATTCGAACCCCCGACCTTAGTGGCCGTGCTGACCGTGACTGAAGCGCCTCAGTCACCTCGGCCACCGCGGCCGGCGAACCTGTCTCTCCCACAGACTTGGGTTGGAGTGGCATAGATATGGACTAGAATGTTATAAACCACATTAAGAAAGACGAAAAGGATCTTACGTAGAATGTCTCATTTCAGAGCATGATGATCTATAATCACAGTACTGATGCGGTTCAACTGTTCCAGTCCAGGGTGACATTGAGTGATGAAGTTGGCACTCTTGTTGCTGTTATTTGAGTGGAGGAAGGATTAGAGATGTATAGGAATATGACACAAGAAATCAGTTTACTGATTAAGCCTGGGAGATAATGGCTGAGTGTGAAGGGCTTTGTGAGACATTCAGCATAATGGGCAAAGGAGTCACCACAAATACACTGTCCTTTGGTGTTTGGGGAAGGGGGGGGGGGTTATTTTGGTGTGGAAATTATGGCTGCTGTCAGGATGCAGGTGAGTTTGATCGGTTTAATATGGGCAGAGGTGTGGATGGAGTCATCAGTGAAGTGAAGGGCAACATCCAGGAAAGTGCATGTCTGTATTAGGAAGACTAGCTGAAACAGATGGAGATCATGAAAATCACCTATGAACGGGCCAGACAAGGGACTTGGGGTTTTGAAAAGCTAGTAAGGTTCCTTATAAATGGCCCATAAATAAGTTGGCATAGAATGGTACCTTGCAGATACCAAGTATATGCTACATATTTGCTTGTAACCTGCCTATCAAAGGAAAATTAGTTGTATGTTAGGATATAATAAATATGGTGTATGAGGAAAGACCTAGTGGATCTGAAGTCTGAAGAATTTTGGGAGAGGTACTGTTCAATAGCAGCAAGACTATTAGAGCAAGGATGTTGGTGTATATGGAAATAGTGATAACTATGAGTTAAGGATCTAGGTGGTAAAGGGATGGGATAATGGAGTCTGAAGGAATTGGTTGGAATCTTTTATCTGGGAGGCTAGATGTGGGCAACTGTTTGGATGTGTCGGTTAATGAGGGCTGAAAGTCTTTCAGTGGGAATACAATAGCCAGCCACTTCTGACATCAGGATTGTTTGAATTGTAGATTTTGGGGAGTGCAAAGAAAATGATTGTAAGGGGTGTTATTGGGGGTGAGGAGGGTATTTGATTGGGGAGGTGGGGAGAGGTTCTCAGAGGGGCCTAAGGATTTCAGCAGGATTGGAGCTTATTTTGGATGTGGAGGACCAAGTTATTCAGATAAGAAGAAAGACACACATGGTTGTGAACACTGCAAAATTTAGTCAGCCAACACTGCCCCCTCCTTCATATCTATAAATAACCAGAACAGTTTTCCATCAGAAGAAATAATTAGCTCAAGTGTGTGGTTTTCTAATCAATGGTTCCTTAAATGAAAGAAGTGTTGAACACTTTAAAACACAAAAAGGAGGAAAACAATCAATGCTTGTATTATGAACGAATTTTTCCATTATACTGTGGTCTTCAGTCCTGAGACTGATATGATGCAGCTCTCCAAGCTAACTTGTCCTGTGGAAGCCTCTTCATCTCTGAATAAGAATGGGAACATACATTCATTTGAACCTGCTTACTGAATTCATCTCTTATTCTCCCTCTGTGAATTTTACTCCACACACTACCTGCAATGCTAAACTGACTATATCTCAGAATATGTACCACCAATCAATCACTTCTCTTAGTCAAGATGACAGAAATTTCGTCTCTCTCCAGAATTTTCAGTACCTCATTGTAAGTTATGCAATATACCTACCTAATCTTCAGCATTTGTCTGTACACCACATTTCAAATACTACCATCATTTTTTGTCTGATTCCCTTGTCATCCACATTTCACTCCTATACAATGCTAAACCCCAGACACATGCTTTCAGGAAGGACTTCCTAACATTTAAATTAATTTTGTATCTCAACAAATTTCACTTCTTTAGAAATGCTTTTTTCCCCATAGTCATTATGTATTTCATATGTTCTATACTTCAGCCATCAGAAGTTACTTTTTCATCAAAATCAACCTCATCTACTACCAGTATTGTCTCAAGGACATCACCTGATTATAAACTATATTCCATTACCATCCTTTTGCTCTTGTTAATGTTCATTTTCTATCCTCCTTTCAAGACACTGTCCATTCTGTTTCAATTGCTCTTCCAAGTTCACTGCTGTCTCTGACAGAATTATTATGTTTTCGGCAAACTGCAAAGCTTTTACTTGTTCTTCCTGAACTTTGATCCCTTCTACAAATTTCTCCTTGCATTCTTTCATGCCCTTCTGGTCTTATAACTTTTGTCTGGTTTTTGAACAAGTTGCACGTAACTTTCAGTTCTCTATATATTACCACTGCTACCTACAGAATTTGGAAGAGTTTATTGCAGTCAACATTGTCAAAAACTTTCTATAAATCTTCAAAAGCAAAAAATGTAGGTTTGCCTTTCCTTAATCTATTTATGATCTAATGTATTACCTTCTCCTAAATCAAAATTAATCCTCCCCAACATTGGATTCTACCAGTTTCTCCAGGCATATATAAATAATTTGTGTTATTATTCTCCAACCACGACTTATTAAACTGATAGATCTGTAATTTTCACAATGCATTTCTTTGGAATTGGAATAACTATATTCTTCTTGAAGTCAGAGTATTTTCCATTCCTCATACATTTTGCACATAAGGTGGAACAGTTTCTTCATGTCTGGCTCTCCCAATGATGCCAGCAGTTCAGAGGAAATATCATCAACTCCTTTGGCCTTGCTTCAGCTCAAATCTTTCAGTGCTCTATAAAATTATTCTCACAGTATCTCATCACCTTCCTTTCGAGTTCATTTCTTCGTATATGTCCTCGATATATTCCTTACACCTTTCAGCTTTCTCTTCTTTGCATAGTACTCATTATCAACTGAGCTCTTGATATGCCTGCACCTACTTTTCTTGTCACCAAATGTCTCTTTTATTTTCCTGTAGGCACTATTTATTTTTCCCTAGTTACAGATTCTTCTGTGGACTTTCATTTGTCATTAACCATTCCTGCTTAGCAAGTCTGCACTTCCTGTCAACCTCATTTCTTAGTTGTCTGTACTCCATTTTACCTGATTCACTTGCTATATTTTTATATTTTCACCTTTCATCAATTAAGTTCAGTATCTCATGTGTTATCCAAGGATTCCTAAAGACCTTGTACTTCTACCTATATGATCCTCTGCGGCCTTCATTACTGTCTCTATCAAAGCTATCCATCCTTCTTCTATTGCATTACTTTGCCCCGTTTCTATTTGTCCTGCCTAATGCTCCCTCTGAAACTCTCGACAACCTCGGGTTCCTTCAATTTATCCAAGTTCCATTTCTTACTTTTCAACCAATTTCCAGTCTCTTAAGTTTATGGTCAGTCTTTATAAATGCTTCCGATATGCCTTACTGTTTATAACCTGGTTTCAAAATCTATGATTAAATTGTGTTCAGTGCATAATTCTACCAGGCACCTCCTATTTCATTCTTTTTCCCCGGTCCATATTTACCTGCTATCTTTCCTTCACTTCCTTTTCCTACTACATTTTTCCTCTCCCTTAACTACCTGGATAATTTATTTTATTTCATCATACATTTGCAAACTCATCATTGGCAGACTTGTACTACTGTGATCAGAGGTGGCTTCAATGTGTTCACAACTCTGTTCGTAGTAGCTTACTCGCATTCCTATTTTCGTATTTATATCCCTGTACTCACCTGACACAGAAATCCTGTGCATCCTGCCACCAAACTGTGCTAATCCTCACCATATCTAACTTCAACCTATACATTTCTCTTTTCCAATTTTCTAACTTACCTACCCTATTAAAGGATACAAGATTTCACACTCCTAACCACAGACGGTCTGTTTTGTTCTTCTTGTTAACAGCACTCCCCTGAGTAGTTCCCGACCAGAGATCCAAATAGGGGAATATTTTATCAGGGGAATATTTTGCCCAAGAAGACGCCATCATCATATATTCATACGTAGAGCTGCATGTTCTCATGAAAAGTAACAACTGTAGTTTTCACTTGCTTTCAGCCATTTTCATGCAGTAAGTGAATGGCAAAGTCACATTAGTTGATGTTTCAAAGCCAGTTTAGTCAATCATTCAGACTGTTGCCCCTGTAACTACAGAAAAGGCTGCTGCCCCTCTTCAGGAACCACAAGTTTGTCGGGTCTCACCACAGATACCCATCCGCTGTGGTTGCACCTATGGTACCACTATCTGTACCATTGAGGCACAAAAGCCACCCCACCTTGATGGTGCCTGCCGTTCATGTGGATAGTTTTCTATTATAACTAGTTCCAAGTAAGAGCAAAAGCAATCAACTTATTATCTGTTAGGTGAGCTTTGCAAAATGAAACGTCCTTCTGGAGCTCCTTTTCACTATCATTGTGTAGCTTATTAATTGAATGGAAATTAAAAATATATATTACCCATCAACTCAATGGCATTCCTCATTGTCCCTTGGCTTAAATCATCAGATATAATGGATGAAGAGTTCTGGCTAATATTAGTAGTTCGACTTGCTATAGCCTTTGCTGCCATGACAGCACCAATTACACCCTTCTTCTTCTCCCTTAAAACAAACACAATTAAAAAATGAGAATACAACAAACAACAGTTACTCATATTGCTATAATACCATCAAGCAATCAGTAACAAGTATCACTTTATAAATTCATCAAAGCATATCACAAAGAAAAAGATAATGAATATATAGACTGAAAAAGCATTCAGTCACCAAAGTTCACTGAAGGTGACTGGTTGCAAACTGGAGAAGGTTGCGGGGCAGGAGGGGTGAGGCTAGTGAGAGAGAAAGAGAGGGCAGGATTTGAGATGGTATAGTATATTTATTAATCCTGTGAATCATACATTATACAGAGGTGCATAGTCATATAGGACAAGTCATATATACTGGCTTTTTACAAATGTCTGTCTAGGTGTGTTTACGTTTGGATATGCGTGAGTGTGTGTGTGTATTTGTTTACCTTCCTTTTTTTCCTCCTAACGTAAGTCCTTCCACTCCTGGGATTGGAATGACTCCTTTTCCACTTCCTTAAAACCCATATCCTTTCCTTTCTCCTCTCCTTTCCTTTCTTCCTCTTTTCCTGAAGAAGTGACCAACGGTTGCGAAAGCTTGTACGTGTGTGTGATTTTATTTGTGTCTGTCGACGAGCCTGTCCTTTGGTTAAGTCATCCGTTTTCTATTTTATATATATATATATATATATATATATATATATATATATATCCTGTCGAAGCAGCTAGGCTGCGAAAACTAGTGTTTGTGTGTGTGTGTGTGTGTGTGTGTGTGTGTGTGTTCTATTTATTTGTGCTGCTGTCACACCTGTGCTCCTTTGCCTGGTAAGTAACCTTCGTCTATATATATATTATAGAAGGAGACTTTCCAGATGGGAAAATAGGTATAAAATAAAGATTTTTGACTTACCTAAAGAACAGGCTCATCGACAGAAACACCAAACACACACAAAAACACACAAACATTCGAGCTTTCGCCACCAGTGGTGGCTTCTTCGGGAAAAAGAGAAAGGAAGGAGAGGAGAAAGGGAAGGATACGGGTTTTAAGGAAGTGGAAAAGGAGCCATTCCAATCCCAGGAGTGGAAGGACTTACCTTAGGGGACAAAAAGGAAGGTAAACAAATACACACACACTCACACATATCCACATCCAAACACACCTAGGAAGACATTTGTAGAAACCAAAGTAGTTCCCATCTCCAGAGTTCTGAAAGGTTGGTGTCAGTGGGAAGTATCCAGATAAACCGGATGGTGTAACACTGCACCAAGAAGTGCTGGCCATGCATCAAGGCGTGTTTAGCCACAGGGTGATCCTCATTACCAACAAACACTGTCATGTGAATGGACAGTTTGTTGCTGGTCATTCCCACATAGAACGCTTCACAGTGCAGGCATGTCAGTTGGTAAATCACATGGGTGCTATCGCAAGTGGCTCGCCCTTGATCGTGTACACCTTCCGGGTTACTGGACTGGAATAAGTCGTGGTGGAAGGGTGCATAGGGCAGGTTTTACAACGGGGGCGGTTGCATGGGTAGGAGCCAGAGGGTAGGGAAGGTGGTTTGGGGATTTCATAGGTATGGACTAGGAGGTTACGAAGGTTAGGTGGGCGGCGGAAAGACACACTTGGTGGAGTGGGAAGGATGTCATTAAGGATGGATCTCATTTCGGGGCAGGATTTAAGGAAGTCGTATCCCTGCTGGAGAGCCACATTCAGAGTCCGCTCCAGTCCCAGAAAGTATTGGTGACAAAAGGGGCACTTCTGGTGTTCTTTGGTGGAAGGTTCTGGATTTGGGAGGATGAGGAGGTGGCTCTAGTAATTAGCTTCTGAACCAGATCAGGAGGATAGCTGCGGGATGTGAAAGCTGTTATTAGGTTATTGGTGTACTGGTTCAGGGATTCGGACTGGAGCAGACTCTTTTGCCACGAAGAACTAAGCTGTAGAGAAGGGTACTAAGGAAAGAGGTTTTAGGTAGCGAAGTGGGTGGTCGGCGTGAAAGGAAATACTCCATCCCCCTGGGCATGTGGGATATTTGTGTAAAAGAAGTGGCATCAATGGTTACAAGGATGGTTTCTGGAGGTAACAGGCTGGGTAAGGATTTCAGGCGATCAAGGAAGTGGTTGGTGTCTTTGATGAAGGATGGGAGATTGCACATGATGGACTGAAGATGTTGGTCTATTTAGGCAGAGATTCTTTCTGTAGGGGCTTGGTAATCGGCCAAAATGGGGCGTCCGGGAGGAGTGGGTTTGTGAATCTTGGGTAGTAGGTAGAATGTGGGGGTGCGAGGTGCTGGTGGGGTCATGAGGTTAATGGAGTTAGGTGAAAGGTTTTGTAGGGGGCCTAAGGTTTTGAGGATTCCTTGAAGCTCTGCCTGGACATCAGGAATGGGGTTGTCTTCACAGACTTTCCTACTGGGATAAACAAATATAAAAAATAGAAAACGAATGACTTACCTAAAGGACCGGCTCGTCGATAGACACAAATAAAATCACACACAAACACACATACAAGCTTTCACAACCGTTGGTCGCTTCTTCAGGATAAGAGGAAAAGATGGGAGGAGATAGGGAAGGATATGTGTTTTAAGGAAGTGGAAAAGGAGTCATTCCAATGTTGGGAGTAGGATTAAGGTTTCTCAGGAAGGACTGAGAGGCAAGGTTGGAAGTAAGGAATTCCTGAAAGGTTTGAAGGGGGCGATTTTGAGGAAGAGCGGGTGGGTCTCGCTGTGATGGAGGACGGAACTGTTCCAGGTAGGGTTCAATTTGAATGTCGTCTTGGGGAACTGGATCTACAGGAGTAGGATTATTTTTATTCGTGGCAAAGTGATATCTCCAGCCAAGGCTACGAGTATAGGATAGTAGGTCTTTGACAAGGGCTGTTTGGTTGAATTTGGGAGTGGGGTTAAAGGTGAGGCCTTTGGGTAGGACGGAGGTTTCAGATTAGGAGGTTGTGTGGATTAGGATTGTGAGGTTTGGAGGGGGGGGGGGAGTGGAGCTGGAAGTGGGAGATTAAGTAGATGGGAGAGATTGGGTTTCTGTGCAATAAGAGGAGCTTGAGGTTTATTGGAGAGGTTGTTCAGGGAGAGTGTATTGCCTTTCCGTAGGTGGGTGACCGGGAGTTTGGATAGTTTTATTGAGGGGGAGGGTGGCATGCTGTTCCAATTTGCGGTTGGCCCGTAAAAGGATGTTCTGAACTGTAGTTGTGGATGTGGGAGTGGAAAGGTTGAGGAATTTGATCAGGGATAGCCTTGGCTGGAGATATCACTTTGCCACGAAGAAAAATAATCCTACACCTGAAGATCCAGTTCCCCAAGACATCATTCAAATTGAACCCTACCTGGAACAGTTCCGTCCTCCATCACAGTGAGACCCACCCGCTCTTCCTCAAAATCACCCCCTTCAAACCTTCCAGGAATTCCTTACTTCCAATCTTGCCTCTCAGTCCTTACTGAAAAACCTTAAGCCTACTCCCAACATTACCGCAGCTAAATCCCGAGCTATCCATGATCTGAAGGCTGACCATTCCATCGTCATTCTCCCAGCCGACAAGGGATCCACGACCGTGGTACTTGATCGGCGGGAGTATGTGGTTGAGGGACTGCGTCAGCTTTCAGACGACTACCTACAAAGTCTGCCAAGACGACACCATTCCTGATGGCCAGGCAGAGCTTCAGGGAATTCTCAGATCCTTAGGACCCCTACAAAACCTTTCAACTGAATCCATCAAACTCATGACCCCACCAACACACCTCACCCCTACCTTCTACCTACTTTGTATGATTCACAAACCTAATCATCCAGGCCGACCAATTGTGGCTGGTTACCAATCCCCTACAGAACGATTCTCTGCCTACATAGACCAACACCTTCAACCCATTATGTGCAGTCTCCCATCCTTCATCAAAGACACCAACCACTTCCTCGATCACCTAAAATCCTTACCCAGCCTGTTACCTCCTGAAACCATGCTTGTAACCATTGATGCCACTTCCTTATACACAAATATCCCACTTGCCCAGGGCCTTGCTGCAATGGAGTATTTCCTTTCATGCCGACCACCCACTTCCTTACCTAAAACCTCTTTCCTTAATACCCTAGCCATCTTCATCCTAAACCACAACTTCTTCACCTTTGAGGGCCAGACATACCAACAACTAAAGGGAACAGCCATGGGAACTAGGATGGCCCCCTCGTACGCAAACTTATTTATGGGACGCTTAGAGGAAGCCTTCCTGGATACCCAAGCCTGTCAACCCAAAGTTTGGTACAGATTCATCGATGACATCTTCATGATCTGGACTAATAATGAAGAACAACTCCAGAATTTCCTGTCCAACCTCAACTCCTTTGGTCCCATCAAATTCACCTGGTCCTGTTCCAAATCCCATGCCACTTTCCTCAATGTCGACCTCCATCTGTTCAACGGCCAACTCAACACATCCGTCCACATCAAACCAACCAACAAACAACAGTACCTCCATTATGATAGCTGCCATCCATTCCACCTCAAACGTTCTTCATGGCAAAAGAGTCTGCTCCAGTCCCGAATCCCTGAACCAGTACACCAATAACCTAATAACAGCTTTCACATCCTGCAGCTATCCTCCTGATCTGGTTCAGAAGCAAATTACCAGAGCCACCTCCTCATCCCCCCAAATCCAGAACCTTCCACTGAAGAACCCCAGAAGTGCTCCTTTTGTCTCCGGATACTTTCTGGGACTGGAGCGGACTCTGAATGTGGCTCTCCAGCAGGGATACGACTTCCTTAAATCCTGCCCCGAAGTGAGATCCATCTTTAATGACATCCTTCCCACTCCACTAAGAGTGTCTTTCCGCCGCCAACCTAACCTCCGAAACCTCTTAGTCGACCCCTATGAAATCCCCAAACCACCTTCCCTACCCTCTGGCTTCTATCCATGCAACCGCCCCCGTTGTAAAACCTGCCCTATGCACCCTTCCACCAACACTTACACCAGTCCAGTAATCCGGAAGGTGTACACAATCAAGGGTAGAGCCACTTGCGATAGCACCCACGTTATTTACCAACTAACATGCCTGCACTGTAAAGCGTTCTATGTGGGAATGACCAGCAACAAACTGTCCATTCGCATGAACAGTCACAGGCATACGGTGTTTGTTGGTAATGATGATCACCCTGTGGCTAAACATGCCTTGGTGCACGGCCAGCACATCTTGGCGCAGTGTTACACCGTCCGGGTTATCTGGATACCTCCCACCGACGCCAATCTTTTAGAATTCCAGAGATGGGAACTTGCCCTTAGCATATTCTCTCCTCCCGTTGCCCACCTGGTCTCAACCTCCGCTAAATTCAAATTCCTACCCACTATCTTTAGCATCTTTGCCTCGGTTCTGTGGACAGAGCCTCTGCCTCAAGTGGTATCTCTGTCCAACTTCTTTGCTTTTTACAAATGTCTGTCTAGGTGTGTTTGCGTTTGGATATGTGTGAGTGTGTGTGTATTTGTTTACCTTCCTTTTTTCCCCTAAGGTAAGTCCTTCCACTCCTGGGATTGGAGTGACTCCTTTTCCACTTCCTCAAAACCCATATCCTTCTCTTCCTCCTCTCCTTTCTTTCTCTTTTCCTGAAGAAGTGACAAACGGTTGCAAAAGCTTGTATGTGTGTTTGTGGGTGTTTTCATTTGTGTCTGTTGACAAGCCTGTCCTTTGAGTAAGTCATCCATTTAGACGAAGATTACTCACCAGGCGAAGGAGCACAGGTATGACAGTGGATGTGACAGCAGCACAAATAATATTATTTGTGCTGCTGTCACACCTGTGCTCCTTCGCCAGGTGAGTAATGTTCGTCTATTTTCTTATATATAATTTTTCCTGCTAGGAATTTTTCGTCTATAATATTCATATATCAACAGTTACATATAAAAACACACATCAAGCTTTCACAACCGTTGGTTGCTTCTTCAGGAAAAGAGGAAGGAAGGAGGGAAGAAAGGGAAGGATACGGGTTTTGGAAAAGGAGTCATTCCAATCCAGGAGGAAAAAAGGAAAGGTAACAAGCACACATGTACCCACACACACACACACACGCACGCACGCAAACACAACAAGGTAGACATCCTTCCCTTCCCCTCCCTCCTTCCTTCCTCTTTTCTTGAAGAAGCGACCAACGGTTGCGAAAACTTGTCTGTGTGTTTGTGTGTGTGTTTATTTGTATCTGTCAATGAGCCTGTGCTTTGGGTAAGTTATCCGATTTCTATTTTTTATACATATTTATCCCTCCAGGAAAGTTTATATATATACCAACTTACATGCCTGCACTGTGAAGCGTTCTATGTGGGAATGACCAGCAACAAACTGTCCATTCACATGAATGGTGACAGGAAGACAGTGTTTGTTGTTAATGGGGATCACCCTATGGCTAAACATGCCTTGGTACACAGCCAGCACATCTTGGCACAGTGTTACACTGTCCGGGTTATCTGGATACTTCCCATCCACACCCATTGCGAGAGTAAGGTTGGGGTGAGAGTTTAAAATAAGAAAGTTTAATTTTTAAAACTCACAACCACCAGCTGCGAACCAATTCCTAAACATGCAAAAACACTGGAACTGTGATTGCGACTGTTTGACTCGTTTTCTAGGGGATGATATCACACATTCGCAGCTTTCCTTCCCTGCATATGATTAACAAA
Source organism: Locusta migratoria (assembly GCA_026315105.1). Classification (NCBI taxonomy): domain Eukaryota; kingdom Metazoa; phylum Arthropoda; class Insecta; order Orthoptera; family Acrididae; genus Locusta; species Locusta migratoria. The sequence goes on along the minus strand of CM048751.1, from coordinate 152,501,203 downwards.
ACAAATTCATAATAAAATCAAGTTCATGAGAGAAAAGGGTGTACTAACTACTATTTTTGAAAACACGTGAAAGTTCACTTTATGTTGTTTATTTCACAATATTAGAACCCTGTGGCTGATACGTCTGTACGTCGACACATTTATCAAATAAAGTTATAGCTCGTGAGCCCACAGACAAAATGAATATTTGTCGCGAATTGTTTTCACACCACGTGGCTTCTCAAACACCGTTTATGTTCATGCCTATGCGACAACACGTGTTACATTAACAAATCACAGTCACTTCAATTCAATGCGATGCACACCTTGTTCCATCGGCTAAATATTCACAAACACACAGTAGCACTCGATTCAACTTGGTGCAGTCTACGACGAGCAACCATACGTGGCGATTGCCACACACAAGTCTAAAGTCACCACCTCGAGATACACATGCCGACTGATGCAGAGCGACGCCGCCCGGCCAGCTCCCCATGTGCTCCCGCCTCGTCACTTCCTGCCCACGCGCGCAGGGTTTTTTTCCCTATGTCATCAACTTCCCCATGTGAGCTATTCTAACCGATTTGCCAACGTACAGCGCTCAGCCAATACATTTCTAAAACTTTACTTAAAATCAAAATAATTACACTACACATTAAACAAATATTTTCTTACGTTTTTATATTAGTATAAACATCCTTTGTACCATTTATTATAACCGTGCAATTTCTTATATCACAGATAAGTGATTTAACTGAATATTTCAAGGTAAAATACACAAGATTAATTGAAAATAAAATGAGAAATAGTTAATATATTATTTTTATAAACAAACATTGCCATGCTAGTTGTGTAACTGTCTTGTCTTCGTTGGTAATTTATTACTTTTCATTGTCAATTAAACATATTACGCCAGATGTGACTATATCAGCTAATGTATTGTTTATTTATCAACAGGCTAGTTTGTAATGAGGGCCTTAAAGGTTCCTAACTGCATCGTATTACTTCAAATGGCAGTAGTATTAGAATATTTTATTTCACGCTGTGCACTGCACTGTGCCTGGCACTCGCCATTGTCCCCCTCTCCTCTCACTGGAAACGAACTGGAAATTCCTAAGCTGGAACAAGCCACCAACATCGGCCTGCTCGCTGGCCTCCCGTCAGCTACAAGCATACAGCAAATCTCAACGTGGAGAATTTCTACCTATGGCCTAACTATAAATGTTGTCACCCAATTGTGTACATACATTGCTACCATAATTAATAAGATTAAGATTGTGTAACATTTAGTGCATTGGCATGGTCAATGTTTGCAGTGAACTTCATACTGTTTAATTATCAAATGCTATTAATTACCAGTATTTATATTGGGCGGTAATCTTACACTATCTTTCAGAACTCTGGAGATGTGAACTTGCCCTTCAGCGTATTCTCTCTTTCCGTTGCCCACCTGGTCTCAACCTCCGCTAAATTCAAATTTCTAGCCATCTTTACCTCTGTTCTTTGGACATAGCCTCTGCCTCAAGTGGTATCTCTGTCCAACTTCTTTGCTTTCTATAAATGTCTGCCTAGGTGTGTTAGCATGTGTGTGTGTGTGTGTGTGTGTGTGTGTGTGTGTGTGTGTGTATTGTTTACCTTCCCTTTTTTCCCCCCTAAGGTAAGTTTCCGGTCCCAGGATTGGAATGACCCCTCATTCAGTATGTTGTTGTAACAACTGAAGCGCACTATGAGAATTGGAGCATATAAGAATCTGTGTACCCCAATCTCATCATATTTGCTCTTGTGCCTTCAGGATTGCCGAAAGCTCTGCTGAGAAAACAGACTCATTCTTCGGAAGACGAAATCTCACGACACGACTGGGGAAAACTGCAGAACAACTGACAGTCTCTCTGTTTTCAATCATCTCTGTACACCACTGTAAAACTGTGATGTTTATCTAAAACTGTAAAAAACACAGACTGAAAGGTAAAATCAGAGGTTTCATCTTTTTTTAAAGTATTCAGATCTAAAACAAGCCTGGGCCTCTGGAGAAGCCAGGATGGATATCTGCCCCAACGTTGATATAAAACATTCAAATTCGCCACTCCAATGTCTAAAAAGCAATCCCTTGTAAGGATTTTGTAAGGCCTCATTGCCTGTGGCCGATTGTGAAACTGTTTTAAACAGAGGCTGTGCAAAGACATGCTATGCAAGTGTAAATGGTATTTTGCATGTCTGGGATACCATGAGCAGTAGCCACGGATGTGTAGGAGCCAGCCAAATCCCTGCATGGTGTACTGTGTCCAACATCTTTAAGTAAGATCCATACACCGTGCACCCATAATCAAGACAGGATCATACATAAGCTCTGTAAAACTGGAGCAAACAGGTCCTGTTTGCTCTCCACGAAATGTGGCTAAAACATTTTAAAATTTCCAGTGCTTCTTAGGCACCATGTTTTCAGATCCTTAAGGTGGGGCAACTATGTTAGTTTATAATCAAATGTCGGGCCCAGAAAGCTCACCATGGCTTTAAAAGTAAGAACATAGTCCCTCATCTGCAGTTCAAGTAAATCAGAAACAGTTAAAGAAGACACAAACACGGACTTCTTGAAGGAAAACTTAAAACCAGTCTTTCCTGCCCACTGATCCAACCTTTAAGCAGTGAGCTGCAACTGACGTGTAGTTGTTGCAAGGCTGGAAGAAGAGCAAAAGACTGAGAAGTCATCCACAAATAGAAAACACTGGCCAGGACTTTTTATGGCACAAGTAATACCGTTACTTGCAATGGCAAACAAAATTACACTTAAAACACTAAACTGAGGGACTCCATTCTCCTACTCAAAGCGATCAAAAAGTGTGTCACTGATTCAGTATCTAAAATAGTGTGGAGAAAGAAAGGACGATAAGAATGGCAAGGCATCCATGAAAACCACAGTCATGGAGCTGCCTGAGGATAGTATGTCTCCAAGTAATATCATAGGCCTTCTTAATATAAAAAAAATATCACTTCATAGGAAAGGCTGCTGTATAGCTGCCTCCAGGAAGGGCAGATTATCAAAGATGGATCAAAATCTTCTGAACCCACCCTGGAAGCGACTAATGAGCTGCCTGTATTCTAAGGTGCAGACAGGATGCTCCAAGGTCTTTCCCACACAGCTAGTAAGGGCAACACTACGATAACTAGTCGAGCTTGTCGAGTCCTTTCCAGACTTTAAAAGGGGAATAAAATCACGTCACACCCTGTGGTGGGAAAATGAACTGACAGCCAAATTGCATTCAAAAGAGCAAGGAGGACATCTTTATTTCTGTCTGTAAGATGCTGTAGCATACTGTAATGTATCCTGTCATAACCAGGGCAATTGTCACGAGTTGAAGATAGCGCAGACTCGAGCTCGAGCAATTGTATTCTTCATGATTGGTGGACCTAAAATCTAAATGGCCCCTCTCCACTCTCAGTCTGTGGCATTGGAAATCAGGAGCCTGACAAGCATTAGAAGTGACTGCGACAAAATATTCCACTATAGTCTGCGCAATGACTCGTGGCTTGGTTGTAGGCTGCCTCTGCCCATGACAGCTGCTACTGGGTGCTTTCCTCCTCTTCCAGATATCCACCTGATGCTCTCCCACATTTGCAAGCTTTTAGTAGAACGATTAATGGTATTCAAGAACTGTTACCATGACATTATCTTGTTTTCTCATACGGTTTGGTGACATTTTGCTCTCGCCACGTGAAACACTTCTAGGTTCTTCGCAGTTGGTCAGCTTGTCAATGTATGGAAAGCTGCATGTCTCATCCTTATTGCAGAGCAGCATTCATCACTCCACCAAAGGACAGGCTGCCTTCTTTGTTATCCAGAAGACATTTGGAATGGAAGCTGCAGCAGCATGGTGGATAATTTCGGTGACATGATCCACCCATTTCTGGTATCAGGATGGTCAAACTCAGCTAATCAGCTGTAAAGGATCCAGTCTGCACTGCTGAGCATTCTTTGCGGCTGTTGTTTAACAGGCTCCATTCCATCTGGCTGCAGGAACCAGATTGGGAAGTGATCACTTCAGTGAAGATCATCAGACACTTCCCATTGAATAGTAGGGGCAAGGGCTGGAGAGCAAAACAAAAGATCAATGACAGAGAACAACCCAGGTGCAGTGCAGAAATGAGTGCCCTGGCCTGTATTTAGTACATGGACACTTGAAGACAAGAGAAGCCTCTCAATGGCTCTACCCCTAGGGCAGGTAAGGACAGAGCCCCACAGCACATTCTGTACATTAAAATCACCACAGATGACGAATGGGTGAGGGAGCTGTGAAAGAAGATCTTGGAGAGCCACTTCATCAATCACATCATTCAGACAGAGATACAGGGGGCATAAAGTCGGTATCGCGCATGTATTGATGCTGCAACTGCTTGTAAACTTGTGTTGAGAGAGAGGGGCTTGGAGTGATAGGCTGTATTAGTAAAAATAGCCACTCCCTTCTATCTCTCTTTGCCGAGTTCATCCTTCTTGTGGATAACATATCCACATATTTCAGAGTTATCAGAAGCTTTAAAGTTAGTCTTCTGGAGACAAATACACACCAGTCTACCCTGAGTCAATAAACGAAGTTCCTCCACATGGTTCCACTGATGTGAGCCATCTATTATGGAAGTTGCACTTTCACCCTCTCATTATGCCGAGGCGGAGACACTGGACTGGATGGAGGTTCAATCTTAAGGCAAGATGTCTGCCTGAGGTTGACATCCAGCTCTGTTAGTTCTGGAGCTGCATCAGATAACTTCCACATAGCATGATAGTTGGATCACTGGTTTCACCTCTTTCCTAGCACTTGCTTTTTTCGACATTGGTTGTTTGGTTGATGTTGTAGTGGACGTGGTTGCAAATGTGTTGGATGTAAGAGTAGGTTCTTCACTTGTTGCAACGAAGGGTTCTGCAAATATGGTACCTGTAGGTTTTTCAGCAGTTGTTTTTCCTTATTTATTTATTTATTTTTTGGCGGCGGCGGGGGGGGGGGGGGCGCAGGAGTGGGGAGCACCCCTCTGACCTCTATGCTAAAACTACTGACATTTCCATTCTACCAATAGCAGACACCCATGATTGATCGCATGCGCTACTGCTGGAGGAGTCTGAGGTGCCGTTATACTTTTCCTTGGCTCTTCTGTTTTAGTTCTCATGCAGAACAGACAGACTCCAGAGGCCCAGTCTCTCTGTGGAGCCACCGGCCACATGGCGTATGCTCCCGCCTAGTGGCTGTTCAATATCAGCCACCAAATGTGTGAATCGTAACCATTAACTTTTCCATTTTCTAATCCCCTAACATAGACTGGCACTCATTCATTGCATCCGTCCTCCAGGTGAGTCCTGCTACGTATCCCTTACTTTTTTAGAATATAGCCAATATTAACTTTAATCCTATCTTTTATTTATCAATCAGCCACCCCTTCCTATGGCGCCCACAAGCCTTCACTACTTTGCCTTCTATCCTGACAATGCCTCCAACCCATCTTAGTTGTACAGCAGTGGGATGGGTTGTATAATTTAGCAATAATCCGTGGGATAAAGATTAAGTGCTGTACAACTGTACAATTTGGCATCAGAATTGCAATCAATAATCCATCTTTCGGCCCTTAGGGTGGCCGCAAAATTTTGGTTCACATATGTTGGGTGGCTGTTCGACAGCCACTATACTGTCGAGCCACAGCACTGCCGCAGTGTTATCCTAGAAGACACTGCATCTGCACATTTTGTGCCGGGTGCAAAGTTCAACACCGCAAGCCTGCCCAGCCACAGCGCACTTGTGTGCTGAGCGTGGCCTGCCACAGTTGACTGCCACCTTCGCCGTGTGCTAATCCATGTGCGCAGTTCACCTTCGCGCATGAGGCATAAAAAATTTCGCGCCGTGTTCGTGCTGTTGTTTTGGCCCATTGAAGGCATGTAAGTGCCATACCCCGGTTGGTGCGGCCCACCTGCCACTGCCACCGCCCACATACATCGCCTATTGGTGCCACCCATCCGTAAGTGCTGAGCATATTAGGCGCCATCCTATGTCACCTGTCGGTCCTACCAAGCAGATGAAGATGGCTCCTTACCGGGACCGAACCCCTGCAACCTGCAGCAGTGAGGTACACTTGCTGCCACGCCCCCCACACCGAAGCCACATGCACGTTGTGTGTGTGCAACCGCACATCGCTCCCCACCGATCTGCTGACCCCGCCTGTTGTACACCACTGCACTGTCATACTTCAACATTCCACACCACATCCCGACAGATAAGTACAAACTGATATTGTATGATTTTGCAGTTGTATTAGAGAATACTCTTATTACCGGAAGTATGGAAGTTTCATTTTTAATTAATTTGTAGTGTGTGTAATCACAGAGTTTTATGATTTTTGACCAAGTTCTTTCACTATACCTAATAATATGTGGCCTATGTCCACAGTGTCAGAGAGGTTTGTGATATTTTTTCCAATTCAGTTATTGTCACGGTCTCTCTTTCTTTGATCTTTTCTATCAATATTTTTTGTGCCGTAAATGAAAGTACATTTCCGCCCTCCACAGACATGATGGGTTAAAGCAAGGAATTGCCCTCCAAGTCGCATCTGACAAAATTTGAAAAACCATCAGTACTAGGGAGAGGTGTGAACTTCTCAGTTTTGAAGATAGTGTGCGTTTGTTTTAAGATCAAACACCAACGCGATACCAGTGTTGATGTCTTCAAAGAAAAACCACAAAAAGAAAGTTTTCAATTGTAGTTGAGTCTACCAGATTTGCTGACGAGTTTAAATGGTTTGAAGTCCATGGCCGCTCAAATAGTCGAACACACAACTAGCATCTGCAACTGTCGGAACTATTGGAATGATATGTTGATCCACCACATTGTAAACCCAAGAATTAAACTTTTGCCCTTCCCTACTCTACTCTCTATATGTTTCTCTTTTTCCTCCTGCATATTTCTTTCTGTATGGGCTTTTCCTTTTGTGAAAGTGGTATTTTCGCAAGCTGGTTACCTTCAGCCCTTTTTCATAACATTTTAACCCACATCCTGTTTTCTGGCTTTAACTAGTGTCAATTCAAAGAAAATTTAGGGACTGTATCAAAAATTTCGTCATCCTAGAGCTACTATGTTACAATATTTATGCAGATAACAGATTCTCAAAATGAATGGCCAATGTTTTGGAAACTTTTGCCTGCTAAAATTCAACGCATTGAAGCCTTGAGGCGTCACTGAAGTTATAAAACATTTACTGTTAATTGCCTGATCTTTGTCCATTACATGTCAAAGTGATGTTGACCTCCTTTCAATTGGTTTGAATGAAGTTCATTTCCAAATCTCTGATAAGTTATTTATTTTAGCTGATGTAGCTGATGTTATTGTGCTACCGTCTTCTTATTTTAAGTGCAACTGTGCAAATTGGCACCAGAATTCTATTTCCTAGCACTTGTAATGCGAGTTTTACCATGCTCTCACCTGATGTTACACCAACTGTCTCCTTCAAGGCTGTTACAGTCAGCTGTAGCCCCTCCACCACACTCCCCTCTTCGTCCTGCCACCTGCCCATCTCGTGTGCCTCACCTGCCGAGCGTGTAGCCGTGACTTGCCTCCCCTCTCCCCACACCAACTGCTGGCAGCCGTTATACTTTTCCGATTATCACCTCTCCTACGCTAAGGACCATGTGCGAGCCTGACAGTTGTGTTTGTTTACAAATAGTTCCCATGCCGTGTAAGCTGCAATACACACCAAGTATTTCATCACTGGTGATTCATGGAGTAAAATTGTACCAGTTGAGGCTCCAAAGTGATACACTTTACAAAGATTTTATAAGAATTCATTTTCTTCCTCTGCCTAATTATTGCAGACGTTTGTTAAAAGCTGTTATGTTGGGAAAAAAGCTTAATTTTTATCCAAGACATAAACCTAGCTGTTTTATGAGTACCCTTTTTCCTGTATCGAATACAGTAATTTAGTTCTGGTTTATATACCATTGAGACACCCATATTTAGTGTTGTGTTAGCATCATTTGAGGTCGACTGAGTAATAATCACTTTCGATGAGGCTGCAGTGAGGCCACAATATGACTTTGATATAGAGGTAATATTTTTGTGTAGGGTTCCTATACAACCTGTTTGGAAGGACTGTGGCCTCTTTAAGTAACTTGCAATAATTCCAAGTGAATAATTAGGTATTATATACCAATTTCTATTTTTAGACCTTGTATATTATGCTGATAACTAAGGTAGATAAAACCTGTGTTGTATTTCCATATTTTACTTCCATACTTGATATGAGTTCTATCCCTTTGGTGAAAAAAAACTTTTAATCTCACACATTTCAATTGCATTAGTGATTTTGTCACTTCCATTATATTTTAAGTAATGAGTGATGTTACGGGTTTTAGAAAATATTGTTACTTAAATGTAATTTATCAGTTAATGGAGTTACAACCCATATTACCATACCTCTTTTTATGGCATTACAATGAATTTTAGTTCATTCCTGTCATTACAAGTAACAATCTGTTTTATGTTTATACTGAATTATTAAGTCTATGTTAATTATGGAAAGTATCATCTTTGTCTAAGCATTTTGTGAGTTTTTCGCTGAATTGATGACAATGAGTTGCTTATCTTACTGTGTTTTACAGTGTGATTTAGTGAAGGAAAATTTATTTCAATTCTGTGCAGTATTCTGATCCACTATAATTGTTACCCAGAGGCATTAATTCTCTTTATAATTATATAATTTGTTGTGTGATTTTTTTACATTTGTAAAAATTAATATTTGCCAAACAACACAAATATCTACACCTATCTAGCAGCATCTGTAAACATTCCAAGACCCATCCTGATTAAGTTCGACCAATGTCTTCACTTTGACTTCACAGAATTTAGTAATGATACGTAACATGAGGAACAAGTTTTAATTGAAGTATAACACTACATTCAACTGTTAAAGGGTTTGAATTTTCTCCTATTTAATTCAGTGTTCTACAAATTTCTGCAGAGTTATGACATTTCCAAATTTTGTTGCTTACCTGAAAGCCAAATGTGACTACATGAAAGTCCTCTCACTTTCACACTAAATGAGTTTGAATTGTTACACATTTCCTACCTAGTTACTACCTGTAGTTCCCCTTTCGGGCACCCCGTTCTTACCAGGCATGTGTGGCACCCAAGTAAACTTTGTGAGTCACCACTTCTTGGGAAGGGGGAGGGAATAAACAGAATGACCAGCCAGTCTAAAATAGTTTAGGGAAATAATTCAAAAATTTTATTTCTAAACTCCGCCTAAGTTTTACAAGTGTTCTTCCACTGCAACATACGCCTTGACAATGTGACCAAGGCTGTCCACCTTGCAGGACAGAGCCAGCCAGAAACAGTATTAATTCTAAAATCATGCCACCCTTCTGGCATCTGTGCTGAAACTACTGATGTTTCCATGCTACCATGGAGTTAATAGCAGACACCCATCATTGATCATGTGTGTTACTGCTGGAGGACTCTTGAGGTGCGAGAATCAGTTCCTTGGTTCTTCTGTTTTAGTTCTTGAGAAGAACAGACACACTCTAGAGGACCAGTCTCTCTCTAGGGCAAACGGCCGCATGCCATCCGCTCCCACCTAGCAGCCATTCAGTATCAGCCACCAACTGTGTAAACCGTAACTGTTACCTTTTCCAGTTTCTAATCCACTATCTTAGACTGGCACTCATTCATTGCATCCGTCCTCAGGGCAAGTCCCGCTATGTATCCCTTACTTTCAGAATATAGCCAATATTAACTTGAATTGTATCTTTTATTAATCGATCAGCCACCCCTTCCTAGGGCACTCACAACCCTTCACTGCTTCACCTTCCATCCTGACAACACCTCCAACCCATCTTAGTTGTACAGCAGTGGGATGGGTTGAATAACTTTGGTATCAATATCATCCATGGGATATAGATTAAGTGCTGTACACATGTGCACTGGCAAGTGCAAGTGTTGGTACCCAGGCTAATAACTTCCATCTGGGTTGAGGCGTTGAGTTTGGCAGCAGACTTCTGCAGAGTAGAAGTGAAAGAAGTGCAAATACAGGATGTTGCATGGCCTTAAAAGATCTTTTTGGCCTCTGCATATAGGATCTGACTTGTCTTCATCTCCTGTATTTTCTTCTCGTCAAGGTACAAACTGCATTCCTAACTCCAAACTGGATGCTCCCCAGAACAGTTCACACATTTTGCAGGTGGAGTGTAATAATTACTGTTAAGTGACACCTTCCCACATTTGCCTCTCCTTTTAAAAAGTACAATGTTCCCTCTTCACAGCAATAAACACATTTTGTGAAGCAGCATGTGTTTCGTTACTATACATTACACATTTTTTTTATTCTGTGCAGAATCTGGAGGACTGCCTACTCTATTCCTGTTGATAGGTTGGGTGTTTGTAGCCCCAGTGGTACACACTTCTCACTAGGAGATTTAAAGGACAACTGCTAAATATTCATCTCGGTCCCACGAACAGCTATGGAAATAAATGGCTGTCTAAACACAGCCCCACATGCTTAGTTACACCTTATACAACTGAGGTGTAGCAGTATCCCCAGAGGCTGCCCACCCGACTGTTCTGACTCAACAGCCATGCATCCCATCAGCATGCATCATGTAAAAAAAAGAAGAAGAAGAAGAAGAAGAAGAAGAAGAAGAAGAAGAGGTACTTTCCTTCCTTGTGACCTGGGCAATCAAGTCAAGATCCCCATTACCTGAGAAACATTATGTTCCACACTGCCATGACACTCGCTGGTTGCCGAAGTGTGCGCTGTGTGACCTTTCATCAGTATTTCGGAGAAGAATTCAAATTTACAGATGACAACTCCCGAGTCAATTGTGCAGGCATTGTCATCGATTTCATCAATACTGTAGTGTTGTGCAACTATTTTGGCTAGGATGTTCCCCTGATAGGAATCCAACAGAATGTGGTTGGAATAAATAGCAAAGAGCTGTGCAAGCAGATCCTGGCTGGTTCTGAAGAATGGAATTAATTAGACTACCAATACTTAAATGCATTTGTGGGCAGCATGCTATGTAGTGTGTGGCTTGCATTCATGCAAGGAACCATGCAATTCTCTACTGAGTGACATTAGTACACAATGGGTTTACCTTAAGAAAAATTAGTTTCTGTTAGAATACAAAGAAGTGATTTGTTTGGTTTTGTTTGTCAATAAATCTGAAGACAAATTAATTAATAAATAAATAGAAATTTGTCATATCAAAAAATACCAATAGGACTTCTGTTTGGTGAGTGATGCAAAACTCTTTTTGATGTGTGTATATTACATTAGAGATAAGCTGCCAGGCATTTATGCAAAAAAACTGCTTACAACAATGTGGAGCTGGAGATCTTCTTACAAATAACCATATGAATCTCATCTTGGAAGAGATCATTGCCATCCTGCTGTGGGTTATAGGCAAGCTGACATAAAACATCCATAACTTGCTCAACCTGTCCCAAATCAAACTTCGTCAATTTGTGGAGAAGATTCTGTGGAAAAAATTAATTACACTGGTGAAATTTCATCTGCTGTTTGCTTAAAAATATAGTGCCAACAGTTTCATAATTAAGATCTCTGGGATGTGAAAATTGCAATACAAATATACATTTTTGACACAATTAAATAATATTGAAATATTGGTACCAATTTTCTGCAGTGGTCACAATTAATATCTTGAAATCATATCATATGATGAGTAGATGGCTCTTGTTCAAATGTTTGTAGAACTTATGGGACTTGACTACGGGGTCATCAGTCCCTAGATGGCTCTTACAACAGTGCCAAAATAAAACAAGTTATAACTTTCCTAGTTTACTTTAATGTGAACAAGTTAACACAGAACAAAAAACAGTAAAATGGAAGACAGGTAGCACCACTTGTACAGCAGTTACTTCTTTCCATACCTCAAAAGTCTCTTCTCGCACTAAACAGATATTGCCCATCTATAGTGATAAGTAATCCTTCTCCCAACATGAAAAAGCCTTGTGAGGCTCTTCACTATAAACTTAATTCATGATCAAATCTGTTTTTCTTATACGTTACTATGTCACTAAAATAATGAATCTGAAAACCAAGCATAATTACTTGTTTTACAGTATTCATTAATTGAATGGAGGGGGAGGATGAGACAAACCTTATACAGTTATCTGTCTTTAATCCCTGAAATAACAAATATTTCACCCAAAAGCCTTTCTAGTTTTCGTAAACTGGTACTTTTTTCAAAATCCTTTCTAGTTTTCACGATGAAATTTCACAACATAACGAGGATAATTTGCAACTTACTGCAAATATGATCACCAAGCTGCAGACAGACATGTAAAGCACACACATGCGCGTGGACACACAAACACACACACACACACACACACACACACACACACACACACACACACACTTACGTTTTGGCCACAGCCTTCATCAGCACAGAACACATTCATTCATGCAACCACAAATGCAGAACTGACTAGTATACAACCGTCTTCTCTGGCTTCTGTGTTCCACAATGCAGCAGGTGGAGATTACAAGTCATGTGTCAGTAAGTTGTGTGTAAGTGATTACAGTATATACTTGAGTAATCCACGCAAATTTTTTTCCGAATTTATGAACAAAAAACTGGCAGATCCCTTTAGGCCAGTATTACACGATAATATTTTCGATCAAATCTTTGACAAATAAATATTATCAAATATTCTCAATATTTCTTAGGGGTATTCCCACATGTATAAAAGTAGTGTATATACTATGTTAGTAAATTTTAGTATCTAAATATATGTATTTAACTGCTTAATGCTGCTGTTGTTGTCATATGACAAATAAATACAATACTTCTTAGGCATAAATCTTCATCATGGTGTTAAAAAGGGGTATTATGGTTGTCGTATTTCAAGACAGCAGATTATAAATTTTTATTGTGCGCTGCCTTAGCCATTATCAAAACTGCATATAATTTACTGGACAATTACACAATGTATCAGTAAAGGGTCTCCTGTCACAAACCAATGTGGCAGGGTCTCTCTCAGCCAGTTATTGTTGATGTAAAAATGACTAGTTGCATTTGCTTGTGATACCATCTTTCTGACTAATAAAGTACATTATCTACTTAAGCTGAGTATTATTCGGTTCAGTAGCACCATATTACCCACACAGGTATTGGCACGTGACAAAGACTACATCTTGAGAAGACAGGGTTACAGTCATTTCTTGCTACTGGTTTTAAATGTTAATTACGGTGCGGCTTTGCAGCTATGTTCAAACACATGCACACTTCGATTAGCAACACCTTGCTAGTACTCGGACCAGTTACATTTTGCATTGCAACGACCAAAAACACAAGCAACTTTTACAATCAAATACTGTATAAGGGAAGGCACTACATCTGATGATATTTCTTTGATGAATGATTCATGTATGTCAAAGTTTCTTATTACACTATCAAATATCTTTGATGTAAATACATGGCATATTGACTTTGACAAAGATATATACCAGTCTCAGCTCCATTTATTTATTAACTGTTCAGATTCTATAAGTATTCACTTCAATGTGTGGTACGTTTTCACAATAATACATTAGAAATGAAATATTTTCAATTTGTATGAGAACATTTAGTACTTGAAATACAAGAATTTTATGGGGTTAGTACGAGATTCCCAAGCTCTGGATATGACAACCCTGTGCGCCCCTCTCTCTCTCTCTCCCTCTCTCTCTCTCTCAATCAGTGCGAGGTCAATTGTTTTGGTATTTAACAGACCCTTACATGCTTCTTTGAAGCGGTCGGGTGGTATCCTCATATACACAAATATGCGGTCCCCCCCCCCCCTTCTACTTCTTCTGTTGTCAAAATTTGGGGGTGCGCAGATTACTCGAGTATATATGGTATATGAATGAGTGTGTTTTATGTTTTAATATGGCTGTGGCCACAAACTGAACTGCATGTTTGTGGTTATCTCTTTGGGTGCCTGTCTGCAGATCAACAACCATTGTTGCAATAAGATGCAACCTATCCTCACTACATTGTTGAACTCTTTCAGTTAAGAAAAACATCAGTAATCCTGTACAATAAGGGTCCCATGAATCATACATCAGAATAGTCACATCATTTTTTTTAATCTTAGTCTGCACTTCTCTCACAATATCCTGCAAACAAAAGATTAAGGCAAAAGTCAGATTCCACATTCATAGATTACTGGAAATTGTTTGTATGGTTCCCTTCTGCAGGCTGTTGATAAAGGTATGATTGTGCGGGGAGAGTGGACCCTGTGGCTATTATTTAATAAGACATAAAGAAAGTTATGACATTAGCTGTAAGTGGGTATTGAATTAAACAATATGGGGAAAGTTCAAAATTAGTGCCGCACTGGGATACAAAGCTGGGTCCTTCTGCTTACTAGACAGTTTTGCTAACCAATAGAGAACTCTGGTAGGGTAATCCCTAATCCCTTGCAGTTGTGGAGGCCACAGTGTTCTAGTGGTGTAGTGAACAGTACAGCTGTCTAGTAGGCAGGACGACCCAGCTTTGAATCCCGGCTGGGTACAAATTTCAACTTTCCCCATTGATTTAATTAAATGACCAATGGCAGTTAATTGTGTAAATTCCTTTGTGTCTGGGTACAAGTATATAAAATATGTTCCAATATAGGAGTGTGACTTAAAGGCTTCTCAAGCCACAGATCCCAGAACACTGTCCTCAAACAATGGAAATTGTCATCTACAGAGACCCAGAAAAATGTGATAAATGACAACAGTTGTTCTCTATGTGCATAATAACTGACTGCAGTGTTGGTTTCCGCTGTTCAGCTGGTTTCTGCTCCATTTCCTCTGCCGTTTTCTGTGTTCAGCAACTCTTTGGAAGACTGGTACTCGTACAAGAAACAGTTGCACCAACACTTCTTAGCCTTGGTGTCTCTGATATAGTCTTGTGTAAAGCTGATTTTCTGTCATAAATTTCTCCGCATTTACTTGTCATTTTGTTGTCTGCTTATTACCAGCCCTACACTCATGTCATTGATGCCCATGTGGAATTTTATCTGTTGCGAAAGAAGCATGTTCAGTCCTATCGTGTGTATGCGGCCCTACTCCATGGTCTTAGTTGCCATTGTATGTTTGTTACCCATGCTCATGAGGAATCCTACATGGATGACATGGTTCATGATGCTATTCTGTGCCTGGCGCAGGTTTGTCAACGTGCTCTTCTATTTGAAAACCCAACTCTTGCTAATGGTTTGAATATTGCTCAGTCTTTTGAGGTTTCCCATGCCACTGGAGGATCAGACTGAGGCATGGGGAGATGTAGCTACTGTCTCTTCAGATATAGGTCAACTGGCTGCTTCCAATATTGCTGAGTTTGACAGTTTAGGAGCGCCCGCCTTCTTGTGCCTGCAGCCATCAGCAGACTCCTCTGCATGGTCTGCCACAATCTCTTCTGCCTAGTCCATTTTGCTTTGTGGATTAAGATGAGGCAGCCTGCACTAAGCATTGGGTTGTTCACAACAGTTGTCATAAAAAAGGACACATGGCCTCTGTATGCAACTCGCAGGCCAATATCACCGATACGGACATGGACATTAATTTTATGGGATGTTTGCAGGTTCACCCTGATAAGTTGTTCATTGACGTTCAACTGTTTGACAAATTTGTGACCTTGCAAGTAGACATGGGAGTCTGTTTCTCTCCTGAATTACCACACATATGGGTTCGCCTCGTTGTCTGTTGATTGTCACCTAAAACACTATAGTCGTCATTGGATTCCTGTCCTGGGTCAGTTCACAGCTCCTACAGCTTACAATTATGTGGTTTGCCCTGTAACGTTTTTGGTGGACGATGATACCGCACCTGCTAACATTTTTGATCTTGCCACTTTCAATGTTTTTGGTTTCTCTATACAGACTCTGTTAACCTGATCTCTGATTTTGTCCCTATTCATGATCTAGAGTTACTTTGTCAGGAATTTTTGTCCTTGTTTGCTGATGTCTTAGGTTGTCCTACCACTTCTACCACACACATCACCATGAAATCAACACAGCACCCCAAGTTTTTATATGCCCGCCAGTTTCTGGTGGCTCTGCAGGACCAAGTCAAGGCCAAATTTGACCGCCTGCAGGCTTTACAAGTGGGCTGCACCTCGTAATTGTAAAAAAAAAGAAAAAACTCTGGCTCCTTACGTTTCTTTGGCGACTTAACATTACTGTGAATGCTCAGTCTGTTATTCAATTCTATCCCCTACCACGCATGGATGAATTGCTTGCTATGATCGCTGGGTCCGACTCTTTTTCTCAATTGGATTTGACTAAAGCATATCTACAACTTCCATTGGACAAAGGCTCTAAATGCTTGTTGGTTGTGAATGCACCTTCTGGTCTTTACAAGTAACAGCAACTGCCTTTGGTGTGGCTAGTGCCCCAGCTATTTTTCAACATTTTTTGGAACAAATTTTGCATACCGTCCCTGGCTGTGTTAACTATTTGGACAATATTGTCGTCATGGGGTCTTCCCCCACCAACCACTAAGGGAACTTGTGTGCCCTTTTCTCTACTCTTCAGGCAATGTGTTTTCAGTGTATTTGGCCAAATCACTTATTTTTCAACTGCCTATTATTCCATACCTTGGATTTGACATCTCTTCAAATGGGATTCACCCCCTTCCAGACCACATGGTCACCGTTGTTTCCCTGCCTTGGCCCACTTTGGTTAAAACGTTACAAGTTTCTCTGGGTAAAATCACGTATTGTCATAGATTACTGCCCAGGCCTGCTATGCTCACACACCCACTCCATCACCTTTTACATACGTATATGCCCTTTGTTTGGTCAGCGGATTGAGAATGCGCCTTTTGTACCTTGAAACAGCAACTTGTGACTGCCCTATGTTAAACTGCTTATTCTCCAGGTCAACACCTTGTACTTGCTACAAATGCCTCTCCATATGGGGTGGGGGCAGTGCTTGAGCATAAATAATCTGTTAGGTCTAAATGGCCCATTGCCTGTGCATGAAAAACTTTGATGTCTACATACAAAATTATTCACAAACTGAGGGGGAAACATTAGCCATTATTCATAATTTGAAAAAAATACATATGTACCTGTATGGCATGAAGTTTTATCTTATCACAGATCATATGCCTTTAGTGTTACTTTTCCACCCTACCACGTCCTGGCCAGACACGGCAGCTCATTGGCTGCACTGTTGGGCCCTGTTTCTTTCTCGGTACAATTATGGGATTCATTTCTGCTCTACGGCCCAGCACGCAAACACGGATGTCCTGTCTCACTTCCCTGTCTTACCTGATCCTGCCTTTAACTAAGAGGATCTCCCATGTTTCTATCTCGATGCTGAAGCTCAGCTTACTGTGGATAGTTTTCCCCTAACTTCCTCTCTGTTATCGACCACTGTTGAATGCAACCTTGTGCTTCAACTAGTTCAGCACTTTGTTCATGAAGGTTGGCCTGATATTCCTCCACACTGGGCATCCAACCCTCTGTGGAACTACTATTCTTTTTGGTTATGTTTGTCCGAGTATGAGGAAGTAATCCTTTCGACTACAGAAGGCCAGTCACCGTGTGTGGTTATTCTGGCGACTCTAAACACTTGAGTGTGCTTCACAACACCATGTTTCTCTTTCTCCCTGGCCTCAACCACAACAGTCCTGGAAATATATTCATTTTGATTATGCACGACCGTTCTTGAGTTCTTACTGGGTTTTTGTTATAGATGCTTATGCCAACTTTCCCTATATTTCTCGATGCACTACCATGTCCACGACTGTGACAACACAATCTTTGTCTAAGGTTTTCACCATTGAAGGACTGCCGCTCACCTTGGTTTTTGATAATGGCCCCCAGGTTAATGTCATGGCTTTTTGTGACCTTTGTGTTTAGTTGGGGATTCGCCACATCACAGATATCTCTCTCTCTCTCTCTCTCTCTCTCTCTCTCTCTCTCTCTCTCTCTCTCTCTCTCTCTCACACACACACACACACACACACACACACACACACACACGAATGGTGGGTGAAGCTTAAAATGACCGGCGCACACCTTCAAAGTTTGTATGTGAAAGTATGTGCTCTCCTCATTTGTCGACAATATGGAGCTGCATTTTCTCTCCTCCTACCATTTCATATTGTTGGGTTGGGGGATTGCAGCCCCACTGAACTGCTTCCTGCCCGGCAATCCTGGACACTGCTTCACCTGATGTTGCCGCAGCCTCGACGAGCCCCTGGTCTACTGCAGTGCTGCTAGCAGCCCGGCTTTGCCGTCTGGGAGTGAGGATTTGGATGCTACCACCAATGGCTGCCGGGCATCGGTGCAGTCTGCCTGGTCCACCACCTTTGCTCAACATGCAACCCTGATGGTCTAGTGCGCCACCACCGGGATCAGCTGCACTCCAGGCATCTGTACAGGCCTAGTCGCGGTATCCTACTCCACCACTGTCGGCCTCAGCGAGTTCACTGACGGCACATCCCCTGGCGCCTCCCACTGTGGCCATCACCACCACACACTCGTGGACACCTCCTGCTGTTCCTTTCAGCATGCCTCGAGGGGCACTTCTCACCGGCTCCATGGCCCCGCTGCGCCTGGGGCTTGCTACTGATCTGCTCCCGCACTGTCTGTGCCGCCTACAGCTGAGGCAGGTGTTGGCGTCCTGCCTGTCCAGGGAGTAACGATACCATGCTGTCACACACCTCATCGCCTGAGCAGGAAGATCTGCCATTCCGGCCGAGCTGCAGTCTCAACTCTATACTGTCTTAGGCTTGTCACTAGCACCTTGGTTGCCAATTATCACTGGATGCCTCCCAAGAGGGGTGGGCCTCCCTCGGCTCCCAAGCCAATATGTCACTACTGCCCATATGCTCCAGTGCCGACCTACAACCTCTTTAACAAGACTTGATCCAGTTCTGCGACTCCCGTGGACACTGCTTGGATTTTTTCATTGCCATTAGATATTTCTCCCTAAGGGTGCAGAAGTCCTATAAACTTGGTTGCGCACACAATGTTAAACAGCCTATGCCTGTGCCTGTGTACAACTGGCCGTCAGAGGGCGGCCCGAGCTAGAACAGTGCTGCTGTCTCATAGGCAGAGCAGCCTCACTCTAGACACTCAGTGTTCTGTAAGCCTCTAATAAAGTACTGCAGAGTTCAAATGTGCCTCATGCTGATGATCATTTTACTTAGTAGGAGTCAATATGCTTTATTACATTAGAATCAGCATTGCTTATTTGTTATAGTAATTGCAAAATGGAATGTAAACTTAGGAAAAAATAGGAAGAAAATTTATGCATACCAATAACAGCAATCGATTTGGCAGCAGACATTCTGCACAGTCACGAACTAATGATGACAGCACATCAAGACCAAGACGAGAACTTGTCCTGTTGTCTGCACAGGTGAGGGTCATTAATTTAAGTACAGTTTCCTGAGCAAAGTGGCCACCAAAATGAAGCAGCAGAAACCTGTTGAGGAGAAGGAAATGCAATTACAAGATTCAACATTTAAGTATTTATATAATTAATAATTACTGGTTGCTATTACAAAATTATTTAATCATGAGAGAATGCAGTGCATAATATTTTTCTATTAATAAATCAGACTATGATCTAAACCAAAAATAAACAAACAACACACAATAAAGAGGGTATTTACAGATGATGATGATTTTTTTTTTCGTTTTAATTTGTTTTATTTACGAATATTAAAAAAAATGTTGCAACGTTATGATGTGTTCCAAAGTATGCATAATAACTACTGGTTTGAAGCAACGCTGCTGTATAGGTTGATACATCGTTAAAACAAAACTGATTCAGCGGCGTGCAGCTGGCCGGCTGGCCCATTAGACGGGCGGGCGGCCGGGGAACATTATCCCGCCAGCCGGGACTACGCATACCTACAATAGCAAATAAGAAATGTGAATTATCTTGTTTAAGAATTTGTTAATATGTGCAATAAAATATTTTAGTCCTCTGGTCCATCCAGCGAATTTGTGATTCCACATTTTTTGAAGGATTTTTCCACCAGTGGTTGCGGAATGGAGTCCCATGCACTTTTCACCCATTCACAAATCTGGGACAAGTCCGGCCGTTTGATTTTTCTACGAGGTGTGAACTTATGGTTTTCATCAGCCATCCATTGCGTATATCGCTGTTTAAGTGCAGCTTTGAATGGGCGATTTATACACACATCTAGTGGTTGTAGGATGGATGTTAGGCCTCCAGGGATAATGACCAAGTCAGTTTTCCCTTCTTGTGATTTGTCCCACACTTCCGTAGTTGTATGTCCGCGGAAGCTGTCCAGGACCAACATGTTGCGTAAATTCAGTAACGCACCAGGACGACGCTGCCAAACATGTGTCACCCAGTCAATTATAAATTCATTGTCCATCCACCCTTTCGGATTCGCTCTCACTAATATGCCTTTTACTGATATTTTCGGAATAGTTTTCCTTTTAAATATCACGTAAGGTGGTAGCTTTCATCCATTGCCAGTTACACACAACATCACTGTACATCTTCGTTTCTCACTGCCGCCAGTTCGTATCATTATGCTGGATTCTCCTTTCCTGTTCACTGTGTTGTCGAGCAGCATCTCAAAATAGACTGGCTTTGATCCGCATTACCAATTTGCGATAATATATAGGACTGTTTAAGGCGCAGATTTATCACATAACGATGAAAATTCACTATTTTTTCCTCGTAATCGCCTGGAAGCCGCTGAGCGATAGTAGTTTTCCTCCAGAATCGTAAACTATTGCGATTGAAAAATCTTGATAGGCAGCCCCAGCTAGCTTTGAAACTGGTAATGCCTAGTTCTTTGGCTAAAGGCAATGCTTTAAGTTGGCACATTTCACTAATCACCGCGTATCCGTATTGTCGCTTCTCATCTACATAACTGCAGAGACTTTTTTCGAGGTCCAGATGCTTCGCTTTTTGGCCGCGAAATGCTCGGCGATTACTATTAGTTTCCTGAAGCTGCGTTTTATTTTTTCGCCAGTCGCGAATACAACTCTCACTCATGTCGTACTTTCTTCCTGCTGCACCGTTTCCAATATTCTCGGCTTCTTCAGTAATTTTCAGTTTTTCTTTAGCAGTGTACGAGTGACAACGAGAACTTGTAGCCATAATTAACAAGTCTGAAGACATTAATACTTCACTCCTAACATGCTAATGATGCGTCACAGACTAAGGCCGCAACAATGCAATAGTATAATGGGATGTACTGTTGGAGGCGGAGCAGTACCAACAATGTTTCAAATAATCCGCGTATCCCAGGTTTTCCTCCTAAAATTCGGGAAAAAACATGCGCAGATTATTCGAGTATATAAGGTATGTCCATTTCATTTACAACAGAGGTTTGAATGGTTTTCTAGTTAATTTGACAGTACCGTCAAACTTTCAGCTCAATCATCGGTACACAATGCCTTGAGTTTTGAAATCTGGGGTCACGGCAGTGCCCCCGCAAAGTCGAGCGCATGGCCATACCATCTTTTTCTCGAAGCAGTAGACGGCACTTTTGACCCCCCTGCATCTCAGTTGTGGATAAAGTTAGATGCCTGAATTTTCAGTTCCCGAGAGTATCTACTATAACTAGCTATATTTCCAAATTATAGTATTTTACACCTTATAGTTTACGAAATATTAGCAGTCGAAAATTGCTAATTCTGTCACTCACTGACTCACAGGTCATCCAAATTCTAAGGTACTTCTAGCAGACACACCAACGTTAGATTTTGTATTTAAATAGTGTTTAGCCTGTATGGATGGAAAAATTCAAACATCTGTAAAAATTAATTCCGTTCTAGAAAGCAAACTAGCTATCTTAAGATTTGTGTTGCTGGTGGTCTTGTGGTAGCGCGTTAGGTCGACATGCGGAAGGTTGTGAGTTTGATTCCTGGTACTGTAACTTTTATTTTATTATTATTATTTATTTATTTCATTTTACTGTAGCCGTCACCTTTCTACTATGTGAAGAGTCATCAGAAATGACATCAGGTACCTGATTAGAGAATGAAGAGTAACTGATAAGATATAATTTAAAATGCTGCAAATGGAAACAGTGCCAATGACACCTACATTATAGCTTGATTTCAGTTATAAATGAGAAAACTCTTGCTCGTAATGTCGAAAATTCTGGCACATGAGGCGGGGGAAAAACGCCGGACAGGAGCAAAAACGTTAGATTATGGTTTCAAACTACAACCCAGCAAAGTTAGGGTCTATGTTATGTATGGTCTGTGACTAGAATGGAAACTCTCTGGAGTGAGTATTTCATTCTGTCTTCTCTAGGAGGTGCTGTCTTTGCTCATGTTATCAACATAAAACTAGGATTGTCACATCATATCATTATATAAATATACGAACTTGAAAACTGAAGTGCCAATTTTGTATGATAATTTTACCAGGAGGCCAATGAAACTTATATAATTCGAAAGATGGTTTGCTGTAGATGTACACAATACAGAAATCATTAGTGTACACAGCCCTTGAGAGTGGTAAAATGGAGTAGATGTTTTCAAAGCTACAGCTCAGATGATGATTTAAAATCCCCAACTCCAATAAAAAGCGAACCTGAAAAATTGAAGTGCTACCAATGACTGCTATAGGGATGACTGATATTAGAAAACAGTCGATGCTAACATCAATGTTCAATTCAAAGAAATCTATGTACTATGAGCATTGAAAGGAAAACGTCCGGAAATATCAGTGATTCGGGTGCCGAAACAGACACTCCTCGGCAGAACCATTGACACACATTACTAGACTGGCACTACTGACAGTATTATTGGTCTTTCTGTCACTTTAATCAATGTATCAACAATTATGTGTGTATGGATATAACAGTCATAAGAAACAGTGATAAACTGATAAAATTTTGCCACATTTAGAGTTTTGACATAAAGGTTAAATTTTACTTACGGCAGTGGCGTAGCGTGCAGATGTTGGCAACGAAATGTTTGCTTTATGAGGGATGCGTACAAAAACCTGTCAACTACAAAGCAGAAACAGAATTATTTATTTTCGTCATGGCCAACACGAAAGATTATGCCCCTAATTCTACGTGACTGGTATCAGAAGTGTTTCATTCGTCAGTCAATGCCAACTTCAGCACACTATGCCACCACTGCTGTAAGTTAAATTCTATCATGTACTAGACAAACTTGATGACTTTTGTGTAATACTTATTCACTTGTATCAGAAGTTTGCACTCTAGATTTTTCCCCCAAGGTAAGTCTTTCCTCTCTCGGGATTGGAATGGCTCCTTACCCCCTCCCTTAAAACTCTCATCATTTCCTTTTCCCTCTCCTTCCCTTCTGCCTGAGGAAGCAGCTAGGCTGCTATATATATTAATTAGTATGGAATTTTCTTATAAGTGACGTTTTTACTATTATTATTAAAATTCTCGCCGAATTTAAACATTGCAACCATTGCACAGCGTTTTATATTGGTATGATGATGAACCAGCTATTTGTCAGGATGAATGGCCACCACAAAACTGTGGTAGAAAACAAGATGGACCACCCTGTGGCACAGCATGCCGCTCAGCACAGCACTCTGATTTTCAATGGCTACTTCACTACCCGAGCATCTGGTTACTCCCCTCCACCACCAGCTCTTCTGAACTGCACAGATGTGAGTTGTCCCTTCAACACATTCTACAGTCCCGGAACCATCCTGGCCTCAACCTAAGTAACTTCCCATCCCTGCACCCTATGCATAACATCTGTCCCCCCCCCCCCTCTTCCTTCCCCAACCATATTATCCTGCATCTCATGTCTTCCTTACAACTGTGTATCACCACTTACATTATTAATTAATTACTTTTCATATTTATGTTTACTTATTTTTTTATTTTTTGCTATTTTTACTAACTTGGTTTTTTCCTTTTTTCCTAACTTTACTTTTCCTTTTCTTCCTATTTTTATTTTTCCGTATTATTCTTCCCCCTCTCCGTCCCACTCTCCTCTACACTTCCCTTTTATTCTTTTCAGCCCCTTCCCTTCAGTGTATTCATTGATGCAATTTTCTTTCTGATGAAGGCCATGGTCAAAATTTAAATTGTGTGAGTGTTGTTATCTATTTCTGTGTCTGCTAGCAGCTCAGCAAGCCTTTTTACTGTGAGTTGTTACCTATCTTCCATTACTGATATTCCTATCGGATTTTCCACTGTTCAAATGTTTGTTAAGGTTATATGACTTAACTGTGGGGTCATCAGTCCCTATGCTAAAATAGAGTGAGGGAGAGGATAGACAGACAGCAAACAGTAATAAATATTAATTTTCTTCATAATGAGTTTAAGCAAAAATTACAGTTCAATTACTTTATCAATGTTAATAAATTTGAAGAAGATGAAATTGTACATTTTACCTTTATGCAGATTTTAAAGTCTTTAAAGCATATTTATTAGATTTTTATGCATGCATTTATTCCTACTTTACAGTACATATAAATCCAAGCTCTAGTGATGAGCCATCCTTTGTTATGAGGTAACTGATGGAGTGAAGGGAGATTAAACCCAAACTGTTTATTGAACTATATCCTAATAATTTATGGAAATTCTCTGGTGAGATGTGAAATTATTGTTCAAAGGAGATAGAGTGACTGACCAGTCCTTACCTTAGTTTGGTACTGCCGATAGTTACCAAAAAAGAGAGAGAGAGAAGGAAAAGGTTACTTACAAGGTAGGGATTACTCATGGCCTAAGTTGTGAGTAACCTTTCCCTTCTGCCCCTTTTCCCTTTTGTCTTACCTGACAAAGTAAATGTTCATTTCCAAACACTAGTGGTAACATTTAGTTTCAGTGCCGTTTGGTCCTTTTTTGTGAGTTACTATCAGCGGTACCAAACTAAGGTACATACTGGCCAAATACTCTCATTCCTTTTGAACTATATCCTAAATTTAAGTGTTGATAATATGAGGATAGGTAGCCATTACCTGGAAAGACAGTGACATTCACACTACTTCTAATTTTTGGCCACTGCCTTCATCAGAAGAGGTTACCATAGATTCACAGAACCACACAGGCCACAGTGGTCAACAACGTCAGTCATGGGCACATGAGTTATGTCACAGTGATTGTGTGAGTACATGTGTACCTTTTTATGGTGAAATCTGTTACCAAAAATTTTAAGTTGTGTGTATGTGATTGTCTATTCTATGTGCCTGTCTGCAGCTCAGCAGTAGTCTTTATAGTAGGTAATTACCTATTCTCATATTACTGGCATTCCAATCTGGACTTTCCACTGTTAGATTTAGTAATGTTGCCTATATCAGGGATTTACTTTTTATTTTGATCTAGTTTATTCCCTCGTATACAGCATAAAAATTGCCAGCCCCCTCCAAACACACAAACACATACACACACACGTGCACACACACACACACACACACACACACACACACACACACACACACACACACACACGTTTAAAATTTAGCTTTCTAATGGTGTCATCTTTGTGGTGACTAGCAATGTACATTTTTCATGTAGCTGATATTCCAACCTGGACTTTCCATTGTTTAAAAAAAGAAATATAGAGAGAATGAGTTGTCTTCTACAATCATCACCTGAACCAATATGAAGCATGACTAGATGCAGCACTATCAACAGTCTGGAGCAGTGTTGATGCAATGGTCAGTAGAGAGTCATGGTAGTTCCTCAAAACCTGCAAAATAGTAATAATCATTATTATTTTCTACTAACAACATCAATATAGTTTTGTAATCCTTATCTAACTTACTACATCATCATCATCATCATCATCATCTCCATCTCCTCTCTGTCCCTGTCCCTGCTCCTCTCTCTCTCTCTCTCTCTCTCTCTCTCTCTCTCTCTCTCTCTCTCTCTCTCTCTCTCGTGTGTGTGTGTGTGTGTGTTTATGTCTCTAAGCGACGAAGGCCTAAACGGCCAAAAGCTATGATGTTATTGTCTGTTATTTGTGCCTTTCTGTGGCTCATCGGATGCCTCTGTGGTGAGTAAGCAACTATCATTCTCAAAAATATTGTTAAATACTTCCTGGAATTTCAAAAGACGTTTATTTCAAATGTTTCAAATGTTTGTATAGTCTATGGGACTTAACTACAGGGTCATCAGTCCCTAACATATTTATTTACTAGCTTATATGCCCGTGCTTCGCAACGGTTGTTAAAGAGGGACATGTGTATATCATGGTTTTTTTTTTTTTTTTTTTTTTTTTTTTTTTTTTTTTTTTTTTTTTTTTTTTTTTTTTAGGGTACCGGACCTAGGTCAGCAAAAACAGAATCCGTATTGGATCGCTCTGTCAAACTCAGTTCTCCTAGCCAAGATGTCAAATTTCAGTACAAGTCATTGTCGAAAACGATGAATGTTCATTATTTTTTTCATACAAAAAGTGAAATTAATTTAAGACCATACTCCGGAACGATGTAAATTCATTTTTAGTTTGTGTTCATAAAGTTAAGGCTGAGGTGTGTAATTGTCTGCCTGGCATAAACTTCTGAAAACACTTCTATCGTTCAGAAATAGTAATAATAATAATGGCGCCATGTATTGGTTCAATGGTGTAGTACCAAACTGTTTATCTCTCACAGTAAGTGTATGCTGATTAGTATGTTGCAGTGTTGGACTGGGAACAATGTAGTTATTATGTATGCAGTACTCAATGTTATGGAAAAATCGATGAATACTGAAAGTCTGGTAATTCAAACAACAGAGCAGTTCATGTCTGTTTAAATAAGACGTCATAGTGGTGCCAAAGTGCGATACAGTAAGTCTGGGTAGTCGAAGCAATGGCGTCAGCTGATCGTCTGTATAGAACTTTCCATTAAATATAGTATTTCCAGGGAATTGTCTTGACTGTATTAGCAGCATTGACACGTCCCCACGTCCTGCAGTGATTACTTCGTAAAGCACGAAGTTGAAATTGATCTTGTGTAATAGAACTATATATACGGAAGTCGGATTATAACTGTAAGTACAACTGTCTCTGCAAAAGAAGACATCTTTCTCTATCTTAATGTAGTCCGCGCCAAAAGTAAGTAATTACAAATTTTAATCACAATATTGTACTGAACAATTATGAAAGCAGGTAGGTTTCTGATGTGTTTGTCACTCGCGTATGTATATTATCTCTAGTGGCAGTCACATAGCAGAAATGTCTCTTGAGTGAGCATTCAGATGCGCAGAACAGATTTTCTGTCCTCAATGTTAAGGTGGAAATATCATCTGATATTGGGAAAAATCTACTAATCGATGACTTCAGCTTGGTCCTTTTTTGTTCAATTGAGACGGATGACTGTGTGTAAATGGCCCTTTTAGCGACGCTTCCTCAACTTTCTTGTTGCTTCTGTGACATTTATTTTGATATTATTTCACGTTATGTGGTTGTTCTGCGAAAAGGAGGTAGGGCTTATTTGCAGCCAATGCGGTACAAACCAATCCTAAGAGCAAATAAATGTGTGGAAAGAGTGGATTTGTTTCAGTATCACTTGGTAATTCCAGCTTAATGTGGAGAAGATGCACAGAAGCCAATGCTCACACCATAGATATTTCTACTTTATGTATAATTTAATGGTTATACCCATTGAAAGATGCACTTCTTTCCTGTCCATGACATTGCAAAGCATATGGGATACAGCTAGGAAGAAATAAATGTTTTTTGTGTCCTACCTGGGCTAAGCTTAGCAGTGGCAATGGTTTCATTTCCTATCGTTGGCAACGAACTATTCGCTTTAGGAAGATGATTAATTTACTGACCAGAACAGCATAAATTATTTATTTCATCGTGAACAAAAAGAATTATTCCCCTTATTCTGCGTGACTGATTTTTGAAAAAGCATTCAACGGCCGTTGCCAACATCAGTTCAAAATGTAGTAAGTAAAATCATACCCCTTCTTGTAGTATATTACACCACAGTTATGAGAATGAAAAAACGCAGCAACACCATAATTAGTTATTTGGCGTACTAAGTAATTAACGTCACCTCACTTAGTCCTTTCCTGTACTATGGCATTTTCGAGGCATTCCTAAACAGAGCACACTCAAAATGTAATGATACACCGAAATCAGTAAGGGAACTACAGTACATACATTCCATTTTCCTTGCAAAGAATTCTTATGTAAATTAGAGAATCGATAGACGCGAAGGAATGTCGTTATGTTTTAAATGCAAATGATACCCGTGGAAAGAAGCTCTTTTTTTTTTCTTTCCATGGCATTGCAAGGCATGGGAGATACAGCCAGTAAAAAAATAATTATTTTGTGCTGTACCTGGTAAGACGTTGCATGGCCTGTGTGAATAGGGCTTAGGTCGTCGCTAGGGTTGCTTGTTACTAAAGCTCTCCAAACTACACAATGAATCAAACTTAAAAAAAAAAAGTTCTTGGTCAAGTTAATTGCAGCACATTCTCCAAGGTTCTTATACCAAAATAAAGTCGTCGTTAGATGAAAACTGATTTTTATTGAGTCTTCCATTACTACAGCACTGTATACATTTTGTGTAAAGCTTACAACTGCCATCAATTGCCCTCAACGGCTCTCGACTGCCACTTGCTGTCAGTAGAGGCATGTTTAAATACATAGATTTTGGCACCAAAATCGCGATTATGTCACCTCACGTTTACGAATTCTGTTTCAAACAAATTGAGTACAAATTTTAAAGAAATTAATACAGTTCAATTTAGTGGTTAACAAATAATATAACTGGTTACAAAAGTTGGTAAAAAAGGTTACAATTCATGCAATAAATTAATTACTTAAAGGTAAATGGTGCGTATTTCGCTACACGCCTGCTGGGTGATACAATAACCTATGAGCTGTCAGTTCATGTAAACAAACGAGTCCGCACCTGACGTCTTATGATCGATCTTCAAATTCAAGATTTTACCTAAATTTTAAGGGAACAACAATTTACAAGTTAAAAAATTTTCATAAAGGTGTATGGTTTATCAAAACTTATAGATGACAATTCTAGTTTTTCGTAAATAGTTCGAAACTGATATAATCAGACAAACTGTTGGGTTTATAAGACTTACAATATTCTCATTTAAAAAAAAAAATCTTTGTAGTGACAGTTTTATCACGAGGTTTTTTAACTCAGGATCTTTAATATTTCCTATGAAACGTCACACTGGGTTAAGTTTTACTTGCAGTGGCAGCAGTTTGGTATGTTAACGTTGGCAACGAAATAGTCGCTTTAGGGGGATCATTAACTTACTGATTGGAACAACAATAATTATTTATTTCATTATCAACACTAAGAATAATTCCACTCATTGTATGTGACTGATTTATCAAAAAGGATTCAACGGCCGTTACCAACATCAATACACTACACCACTGCCGTAAGGAAAAGATTAGCCCTAGTTTCATTGTATTACACTTTAGTTATGACAATAAACAAAGCAGCATCACCATCAATTAGTTAATTGGTATACCACGTCAGTAACAGCGCCTCTATCCAATCTTTGCAATACTAAGCTGCGATTAAAGCATAGCATACACCAGAAACTACAAATTATGTTATCTTTTCTTCCCCTGATCCGATTTTGATTAAATGTAGCTTATATGTTGCGCCTAGATACTCTCAGTTGACCTATGAAACCCATGATAGTTCGTGTAGTACTCTTGGATATTTGCTGTACTACACCATACTTATAAGCATAGTATAAACAAAAACTTCAAATTACTCTGTATTTCTTTTCTCTGATCCGATTTTCATGAAACTAAGCCTATGTTACTCTCCAAACTATTCTCAATTTTCCTGTGGAAACCCATGAAAGTTTGTGTTGTACTTTTGGAGTT
The DNA here is from genome assembly GCA_026315105.1 of Locusta migratoria. NCBI lineage: Eukaryota > Metazoa > Arthropoda > Insecta > Orthoptera > Acrididae > Locusta > Locusta migratoria. Next base: position 152,471,451 of record CM048751.1, on the reverse strand, counting down.
TACCCTCAACAAACAGACATACACAATGGCTTTTAAGTAAATGATTAAATTATGATATCTTTATATTCTATGATCCGATTTTAATTATTGAAGCCTTTATGTAACCACACGATGTTCTAAAGTAACGTGTGAAAACCCCATGAAAATTTGTCAAAGATTTTGGAGATATGTGTGTTCAAAGAGACAGACACACATAACAGTCATAGAAAAAAATTGAAATTACGATATTATTCTTTTCCATAATCCGACTTTTATGTAGCAAAGTCTAAATATTGTCCAGTTACGCTGAAGTTACCTGTGAAAACCCCATGCATGAAGTAGTTTTGGAGATAAGAGGTTTTTAATAGTTGAAAAAACAGACGGTTACTGAAAAAACTTAAAATTATGATATCTTTTCGTTTTGTGATCCGATTTTTATAAAATTATGCCTATATGTTGACCCAAACTTTTCTCATGTTTCCTGTGAAAACCGCATGAAGATTCTTCCAGTAGTTTTGAAGATTGAAGGGAACAGCGACAGGCCTACATTTACAGATTTATTATTAGTACAGATTTCAAACCGAGAAGTGAAAGTGAAGGGGAGGGGAGGGGAGGTGGGATAGGAAGGTTGTGTCATGGGATGGGTGGAACGAGATGCAGATTAGCAATGGAGTAGTGGGGTGGGTGAGGGGAGGAAAGCAAATCAAACCAGCACTTCCTATTCCAGTCCTGCCACAGGCTTACGCTACCCAATCACAGGCCAGGCCTCTTGTGAAATCAGCCATGTAATTTACCAACTGTGCTGCAATCAATGCGCAGCTTTCTATATTGCCATGACCAATAATCAGCTATCCATTAGGATGAATGCCCTCCGCCAAACTATGCCCAGAAACTAGGTAGACAACCCTATGGCACAAGATGCAGCCGAGCAAATGCTTGATTTCAACCAGGTCATCTGAATTCTCCTACCTACCACCAGCTTTTTGAACTACACAGATGGGAGTTATCCTTATACTGTAGTACATTCTCCGAGCCCAAAATTATCCAGGTGTGCGTGTGTGTGTGTGTGTGTGTGTGTGTGTGTGTGTGTGTGTGTGTGTTGTTTTGCTTTGCTTTGCTTCCCCCCCCCCTCACCCACCTCCCTACTCCATTCCTAAGCTGCATCTATTCCCCTCCCCTATTCCTCATCGCAGTGCTTGATTCAGAGTGCGGCAGCAGGAGTTGATGGTTGTGTGACTGTGAAGTGTGCCTGTGTGATGGTGTGAATGTTCTTTATTCTGAAGCAGGCCATGGCCGATAGCTAAAGTGTTGTATGTGTGTCTTTTTTATATGCCTGCCACAGCTCGCCCTTATGTCTTTGCGGTGAGTTGTTAACTGTCCTGACTATATTGTAGAATTACAGCCTGGAGTTTCCATTATTAGATATTGCTAATATGGAATACTTATTTGTGTGTTATGAAGCCTTTTCGAAAGCATTTGTCTTAAGTTCAGCATTTTATGGGAGTGAAATGTGGACAATAAACAGTTCATACAAGAAGAGGCAGTTAATACAAGAAATTATCAAAACTTTTGAAATGTGGTGCTACAGACGATTGCTGAAGACTTGATGGGTAGATCATGTAACGAATGAGGAGCCACTGAAAAGAAATGGGGAGAAAAGAAACTTCTGGCATATCTTCACTAAAAGAAGGAAGACTCAGACATCAAGTAATTTTAGTCAATTTAGTATTACTGTACATACTCTAGTAATCCATGCACCCCAAAATTTAGACGATGGGGGGAAAAAAAAAAAAAAAAAAAAAAAAAAAAAAAAAAAAAAAAAAAAAACCACCATGCGGATTTGTGTAGATGAGGATACCACCGTCGGCTTTGAACAAGCACGTTAGCAGCCAGCGTGGGATGTAACATCTGTTAAATTTCAAAACGACACGTAAATACCAAAACAGAGAAAGGCACACAGGGTTGTCATATTTAACAGTCATACAATTTTTTTGTCAAAGTCGATATGCCATGAATTTACATCAAATACATTTGATAATGTAATAGGGAACTTTGACATTTTCATCAAAGACATATCATAAAATGTAGCGCCTCACCGTATATTTGATTATAAAAGTTGCTCGTCTTCTGTTCACTGCAATGCAAAATGTATCTGCTCTGAGTGCTAGCATCGCTGTTGCTGATCGATGTGTGTGTGTGTGTGTGTGTGTGTGTGTGTGTGTGTGTGTGTAACATAGCTGCATCGCCGTGCCGCAATTAATGTTTAACCCCAGTAGCAAGAAATCACTGTAACCCTGGAGTGCCTATACTGGTGTGGGTAATATGGTGGTACTGAAACGAATAATACCCAACTTAAGTAGATAACGTACTTTATTACTCAGAAGTCTTCCTCCATAGTCTAATGGATAGTGATGTGGGTTGCCACACAGGGAGCCCGGGTTCAATTCCCGGTCGGTTTGGAGATTTTCTCCTCTTGGGGACTAGGTGTTGTGTCGTCCTTATCATCACTGGCACACAAGTCGCCAAAGTGGCGTCAGATAAAAAGACTTGCACCAGGCAGGCCGAACACGACCCCAGTTGGGTCTAGCGGCCATAAATGCCACACGGTCATCATCATCATTACTCAGAAAGTTGGTATCACAAGCAAGTCATACATGCATCAACAATGCAACTGTTCGTACACGCCAGGCACACTACCAAAGAAACTGAAGGAAAGAGATGCTACTCCGCCATCGGTTCGTGACCTGAGGAGACCCGTAACAGTAAAATTACTGATATGTTGTGTCATTGTCAAGTAAATTATGTGCTGTTTTGATAATGGCTAAGGCAGTGCACAGTAAAAATTTGTTGTTATCTACTATCTTGAAATATGACAACCCGCCTAGTGTGTTTTGCTGTAGCAGATTGAGTAATACCAACCTAAATTCGAGTAATCTGCGCACTCCAGTTTTTCATTCATAAATTCAGAAAAAAAAGTGCGGATTACTGGAGTATATACAGTAGATGGAATTGTGTGTAGGGAGGACGTGGTAGGGGGAGGGGGAATCATAGAGGAAGGAGACTAAGTGAAGGGTACAGAAGCAGGTTTAAATTAATGTGGGTTGTGACTTTTATTTGGAGATGAAGAGGCTAGCACAGGTAGAGTAGTGTCGAGTCTTTGGACTTAAAGGCCCCAACAGCATTATCAAGTAACTTAACTGCACAATCTTTGTAACCACTACTTAAAACCCAACACCATGCAAGCCTCAATTTATGTTAATTATATCAGTATTTTTTTTTTCTATGAACAAAGATTCACAAACATAAATATGTTAAAAAAATTAACACTGTAAAAGTAAGTAAATTTAACAGCAGCCATACAAAATGTTGATACTGTGGGAAAATGTTAGTTGCAGGAACTTAAAAGTAGGATTATAACGCATTCCCCTCACGTGAGACATGTGAAGGAATAATTAGGTTAGTACAGGACAGGTTAATGAGTTTGGAGGGAAAGGAATGTTGCAGTGATAATTGTACAATATCCCCAAGGCCACAGGCAACGTATCATTTACAGTAACGAGTAAGAATCTAATTAGTAGTGGGACAGGGATTGATCAGAGTTAGTAAAATAGGTTGTCTCTTTGATATGTAAGTCTTAGTCGTGTGTAATTGGATGGTGTTTGCCAACAACAGCCAAGATTCTTTTGGCATACGAATATAACAGTTACAATTAGACATCCAGGATTTCAGGTTTATTGATTTTGAGAAGCATGTAAAAAAATGAGTGTTAAGAGGGGGAGGGTCGGAGCACAGTACTCGCAGTGACGAAGGAGACAGGTAACGAGAAGAAATTCTGGGATGGGCGGAGTGCTTTCTTTTAAAAGCTGACATACACTAAAACAATGCTGTATATTATTAAAACATTGCGTACCACATTCATGGTTGTGAAAGTCTTCTTAAGGAGAGCCTCGGTGAAAACTCCTGTTCTGATCTTTGATCGAACACGTAACTCCACAAGTCTCCGACGTGAAGGCAAAGCTGCATGGATCACTACCAACACAACGATGTCCAATGGTACTGGATCCAATGCTGCTTCAATAACTTTTAACCATGCATCAGCAACAACTTTTGACAGGAGAAATGCATCTCGTAAAGCTGTTACTGTTAATACTTTGGCACTCTCAGCAGATTCAGTGTCACCATGTAGAGGAGTGAAATCCAGTCCTTTTCGAAGCCCTGATACTATCTGCAATTTAAACAAATTTCATTTGTTAAGGGGTGAATCCTTTTCATGCACTGTCTTCATTCTTATTTGTGCTAAAATTTTGCATTTTATCAGTATTAAAATCAGTTTTATGTGGTGAAATTATCCACTATATTTATATTTGATGTAGATGTCCATGAGATTGCAAGGTTTATTACATTAAGATAAAATAAAGGAACCATCATGACATATTCTTAATATATTATGAGCATTTTGCAATACTATAAAAGAATACAACACAATATATTTGGAAGTAATTTCATTGCCAGCAACACCTATTGAGACCATTTTCTCTTTCTTACAAAAAGAATAAATTAGATACTTTCTTCAACCAGCTTTTTCGCACACAGTTTTAGCCATATCACTGAGACGTGTCCTGTGAATTTTCCCCTCATTAGCTGCATAATCTATCTGAAACCTTCCATCATTTACAAGAAGTTTTAATGTATATAGTCTTCTTTTGTTAATCTTAAACAGTGTTTAAAATGATTAAATTGTTTTCTGAGCACAATTTTAACATACAACTTCTATTTTCATTTTTTAATTCTGTATCCCAAATTCTTCTAAAATATTTCTCTTTCCTTTCTGGTCCAATGATGAATTCCAGAATAGAGATTAAATTAGCTGTTCCTACCAAAGATCTGTATTGCTCCATGGGGCTCCTCTTAAAGTGATCTTTATTTGTCCCTAAATTGCGTGAGAATAAGAAACGGAAGGAAGGTGTCTGCTAATGAAGGAGTTCATGTATGAGTGAAAGTAGTTGGACCTATTGAAGATAAATTTCATGTACAAGGTGATATGACTTTGTATTATCATGTGTAAGAATAAAGAGTGTTAAGGTATAGGTTACCTGAGGGTGTTTTTTTTTTTTTTTTTTTTTTTTTTTTTTAATAAATAAAAACACTAAACCTTGATCTTGGCAAATTATTGAATGTGTGTTCCCGAGTAGTGGACTCCTTTTTGAACTAAAGTAAGTACTTTTAAGCCTTGTGTAGATCATTTTTGTTCCTCGTGTTGTATGCATGTAGGGAGCTGTTTATTGGAAAAGGGATATATTATTTATGACAAATTTCTTTAAGGAATAAAAATCTGTGGTTAGTATACCCAATTCTTTGAAGAGGCTTCTGCAGGATGTCAAGGACTTACTCCACAAATATTATATATGACGTGCTTTTGGACTTCGAAAACTTTAGTTACCCCAAAATATTATACCACATGACTTTATGGAACGAAAACAAGCAAAGTAAGCAAGTATATTATTATTATTATTATTATTATTATTATTATTATTATTATTATTATTATTATTAATTTTTTTGCCACCTGCATCTGATAACACTCAATAAGCAAATAAAGATTTGTTAAGGTGTTTATGCAGTTCTGTAGTGTACTCCTTCCTACTGAATTTATTATCACAATGTAATCCCATTATTTTAATACTGTCAACCTCTTCTATCTACTTTAGTTCATACATTATGTAAATGTTGGATGGAAACCTCTTACATGTTCTTAACTACATGTAGTGAGTCTCTTCAAAGTTTAATGTCAATGAGTTGGCTTTAAACCATTGATTGAAGTTCATGAAAGTATCATTAGCAAACCTTTCTAGAACTATGTTCGATGTGGTATTTATTACAATACTTGTATCATCCGCAAACAAAATGAACTCTTCTTCTGGCAGTGTAATTAATGAGAGGTCGTTAATGTACACATCAAAAAGCAATGGCCTTAAGATGGAGCCTTGTGGGACACCACATGTTAGTTTTTCACAATCTGCTGATGTCTTAATGTGCTAGTCCTTTGCACTGTCACCCTTTGTTTCCTGTTACTGAGTTATAACTTTAACAATTTTGCAGCACTGCCTATGATACTACAGAATTCTGATTTTAATTACAAGGCTGTTGCAGTTCACACAATCAAATGCCTTTAACAAATCGTATAAAATACCTGCTGCTTGCAATTTATCATCAATGAGTACATTCTCACTGTAAGTGCAAATAGATTTCTCGATATCAGAACCCTTCAGAAATCCAAACCGTGTTCTAGACAATATGTTATTTGCGGTCAGGTGGTTGAGAAGCAGCCTGTACATCACCTTTTCTAAAAATTTTGAGAAAGCTAGCAATAGTGAAATTGGTTTGTAGCTTGATGGTTTCTCTTTATGTCCTTTCTTGAATAGAGTTTTAACATCCACACATTTTAGCCAATCAGGTAATTGGTTACACAAATAACTTAAAATTGTACTAAACTCGGGAACACACCTTACTTGACTTTTTTGATATTACCGCATCCAGTGCTGTGGGATATCTGGTTACTCAAAGTGCCAGCCAAGTTACAAATCCACCTCTTATCACTGTCGACACAGCCACTCGACGCTCGTCTGGCGTACGCCGACAGGGCGTACCAAGTGATGCGCCACCGTCAGTTGATTTATGATTCACCGGCATGCAGAGTTCGATAACCGAACACACCTCTTTCGCCTCACTTTCCAGCAATCGGACGTTCCAAGTGGCACGCCGTTCAACAGACGTGGAGCAACCTGTTGGCAACCCCACCTCCACACCTTCACAGCCATCTGCCACGTAAGCTACAACTCCTCCCAGCACCGGTGTGACGGTGAATTCCCTCCACAGACTTAATAGGACCGAGGGCCCCCTGGTGCACCACAAGGCAAGACGCTTATCGGCACATAAACTGGTGGGCCTTGAAACTTATAGTGCAGGAGCTTCTAGTCAATGGAATATCGCATCCTTGTGACAGCAACTGGTCGTCCCCATTCATTTGGCAAAAATGAAAGACGGCACCTACCAACTGCATAGTGACTACCGCAAGCTTAATGCCAGAACAATAATTGACAATTACCCGATACCCCACATTCAAGATTTTGCACAGCAGCTTTACAGCACTAACTTTTTCTCAGTAATCGACTGCCACAAGGCATACCATCAGATTCCGATGGCACCAGACGACATACAAAAGACGGCTATCATTACTCCTTTTGGACTTCTTGAATACTGTTTCATGCCTTACGGCCTAAAGAACGCAGCACAGACATGGCAGCAATTCATTGATTCTGTCCTCTTACAGTTCCCTTTTTGCTACGCTTACTTTGACGATATTTTAAAGAGGAATATCTGGTGTGCATACTTAAGGCATTGCAAGAGAATGGCGTCCGTATTGACAACAACAAGTCCCAACCATGGAAAGAAACTGTCACTTTACTTGGACACGAGGTTTCAGAGCAAGGCACGCACCCCACCTCAGATTGTGTTTCACTCATATTACAACTCCCACTTCCGGAGACATATAAAGAGCTGTGCTGCTTACTGGGAATGATTAATTTTTTTCAGGCATCACATTCCACATGCAGCTTCACTACAAGCACCGTTAACTGACGCATTAGCAGGTAACAACACGTCATGCAAGCGCAGCTTGGACGGACGATATGACTACCGCGTTCGAACAATGAAAGACAGCACTCACTCGCACAGTCACTTTGGCACATTCTATCCCGGATGCTAAAATTTCAATTACCATGGACGCTCGCAACTCTTCAATGGGTGCCATGCTACAACAACACATCGGCGACCATTCCGAGCCGTTATGAGTCTTCTCAAAAAAAAAAAAAAAAAAAAAAAAATAAAATAAAATATCAATGCCCTCTCAACATAAATGGTCCAAGTTTGACAGGGAACTCTACACTATTTATGCTGCCATCAAATACTTTTGCTGACGCTGTATGTAACCCGTCAGGTGATGCACTTCCTCGGTGCTGGCAGCATTTAGACTTTATTTCACAACTTACAACCGACGTAAGATATGTGTGCGGCGCAGACAGATTATATGTTGTGCATCTGTGCTACCTCGGCACCCGTGGATTTGACAGTCCCACGCGCTTTCAGTAGACAGACAACGAAATACGAAAGCTGCTCTGCTCTCCGAACATGTCACTGCGCATTGAACCACGCTTGTTACCCGGCTCGGGCATCCCAGGTTTTTGTGACATTTCTACCGGCGTGGCGCGCCCCCTGGTTCCTACGGTGATGTGCACGAACATTTTCCATTTTCTTCACAGGCTTTCCCACCCTGTGTTTAAAGTTACCAGCAACCAAGATCTCTTTGCTTATTCCTGTTAAATAAGCCAATAGAGCTTCTAGATAATTTTATATATAAATTATAATTTCCTACACATTCTCAGTAAACAATCATTGTAATATAGGATATGGTTTGGAACTCTACTGCTGTTGCACACACTTCTGAATGCTTCTCTCGACAGATTTTATGAAATGTGACAATTCCTCCTCCGTCCATATCTACTTTACAGAAGTAGGAAGCGAACTTAAATCCTGAAATGTTTAACGTGTCTATACCAGTGGTCACATGATGTTCACAGAGGCCAATTATGTCAACTAGGTCTGATGAATCTATTTCATCAATACAAATGAGTAGTTCATCAACTGTCAAGTTTGGTCCAAGGCACCACAGACGTTCCGCTTCCCTCTTCGCTTCAGGAGTTGGAAGTTATTTAGGCAAAACTGCCTATTACCACCGGTTCATCTCTGGGACTTCCACCTTAGCTCACCCCCTGTACTGCCTCCTGTGCAAGGGTGTCCCTTTTGATTGGTCTCCCGCATGTGAGCGGGGTTTCGCATCTTTGAAAGACCGTCTCACATCAGCACAATGTTTGGCTACTTACAAACCTTCAAAGCTATTCGTCCTGACTACGGATGCTTCACAGAAAAGGGGGTAGGGGTGGTCCTTGCCCATTGCAATGTAGATGGCTCCGAGCAGCCACTGACATTTTCATCCAAAACTCTTAATCCAGCTCAGGCCTATTACTTGCAGGTGGAGCAGGAGGCCTTGACCACTGTCTATGCTGTGACCAAGTTTTGCCCATTCTTGTTAATCACAGACCATAAGCTGTTAATATCATTGTTTAGCCCCTCCTCCAAGATACCAGATAGGGCTGCCCACCGATTGCAGCTCTGGGCCCTGTTGTTCTCAGTGTACCAGTATGACATTCAGTTTCCCTCTACTCGCCAACATGCCAACGCCGATGGTCCTTCCAGACTCCCAGTGGACCCACATCCGCAGTTTGATCAGGAAGAGATAACACGTTTTTAGTTTGATGTTACTTCCCGCCAAGCTCCTTGATCACTAGTTCCAGAGTCACAAAGGCCACAAAGACGGACCCAGTGCTTCGGCAAGTTGTGCATCTCGTTCAACAGGGGTGGTCTTCCTAGCCTTTGGGCTGTGCCTCTGACCTCTCTTCACAATTACCTTGTTTTACAAGACCGCCTCTCAATCTTAGAGGGAGTTGTTGTTCTTTCTACTGCTGATACAACTCTCCATGTGGTTGTTCCCACAAGTTTGCAACATTAAGTTCTCCAGTTAGTACGTGAAACACCCCAGTGTCCCTCATGTAACAAGTCCTCAGAGACTTTTATACTGGCCCAGCATTAGCAGAGAAACAGAGCATCTACTGGCAGCCTGTCCCCTGTGTGCGAGCCAACAGGTATCACCCGGGTCAGCATTCTCTCCCTGGCCACCTGCAACCCAGCCATGGGAGCGCATTCACATAGATTTTGCTGGCCCATTTCTAAATGGTTATTGGCTCATTGTTGTTGACGAGTATTCCCGTTTTCTATATGCGATTCACTGCTCCTCAATCATTTCCGAGATAATCGTCCAAGAATTCTCCAAAATTTTCACGGTGGAAGGTCTGCAAATTATGCTGGTGTCGGACAATGGCCCTCAGTTTCTTTCAGAGGCTTTACAGGACTTTGGCGTTCGGCATGTTCACTCGCCCACTTTTCATCTACAATCAGATGGGTAAGTGGAGCGCATGGTGCGAACATTCAAGACTCAGATGAAACAGTATCTACACTAATTTCTCACTGACAGCATACCGAACTACACCCATGGGGGCGCGCAGCCTCCAAGGGTGCCAACCACAGACTCCGCTGCACCTCCTCCTTCCTGACCATCGCCAGGCTTTGTGCCAGGAAGTGCCAGGTCTTCCACCGGGTACATTGGTCTGGGCATGGGGGTTTGGTCGCAATTCTCACTGGATACCAACAGTTGTCCTGTGTCCTGTGCTGCAATGGCTGCAAGCTCTACACCTTATGGGCAGGGTGAGCGGGAGTCATGTTGTCACCAAAATCAGCTCCGTCACAAGGCGGACCCCCCCCCCCCCCCGTTCCCACAGGCATTGGCTTCTCAAAGGCGGACACACCTGTCCGGGCAGCAGTGGTTTTTCAGGGGAACTTCACAACCCTCCCAATGGTGACTCCATTCAACTTCGAGGAGCTTCATCTGCTGCACCCCTCTGTGCCTATAACAGCAACACCGTTAGCGGAGATGCCTTGGTGAGAGCTTTGCACTCCCTCATCCCTGGTGGACCCTATGTCTTGGAAGGAAGGTGCCTCCGCCGTGTGGCCTCCGCCTCCTCATCCACTTACAGCTGTGGTCATGGATACCGAGTTCGACAACTTATTGGCAGTTCTGTCCCAGGCTCTGATGGTGGGACGATGGAGGCATGTGGAAGCGGGTCATTTCCACCCATACTTGAAGGTCCTGACTCGAGTGTTGGCCGATACCCTCGACTCCAGCACCACAATGGACGTGGAAGTCATCTCTCCATATCAGTGCTCGCCCTTCTTGACTTTAGGAACCACTGTTTCTTCACCCCTCCGAAAGAGGAGTGCAGTAGCCTCCAGAACAATTGTGTGAGGCATGCACCAGCATAGCATGCCACAAACAGCAGACAGCAAGTAAGGTTCGTCCACCAGAGAGCTTGTGCGGATTCTTCACAGCACACACTACCAACGGAATAATATCATATCTGTCGGCACAGCCCAGGCCAAGTCAGTGCAAAGTCGGCTGCACCTTGCGACAGACCCCCAATAAGCCACGTAGTACTACAGACAATTGCGTATTGTGTACTATAACTTATATTATACTGGCATGGTTTTCTGTTAATATTCATTACGATAACTTATTCACAATGTTATTCATAGTACCTTACTGACACTCATATTTTCTTATACATAATTAGTCGTAATCTTGTGTTACACCTTTTTGATTTTATGTTTATAATCCTGTACTCACATTACAACAAAATCCATAACTGTCATCAATAGACCAGGCATTTTAGGTAAAAACCGATTTTGTTCCCGAGTTCCTATTTGCATAAAAACTTGTACTTATGCGTTTCATGACTATTTACACTTAATAGTGTTAATTCTAGGACCTAAAAAGCCTATTTCGATGTTAGTGCCTACTTTTGCCTATTTCACCTTTAATATCCTAAAAAGTGCCTGTTTCATCATATACATTTCTCCACATTATACGACAGATAGAAAACATCATTTTCTGCCCAGTGTGCAGCAAGGTGGCTAGTTGATATGCGCTCATGCTTCGTATTTGCCTAACACTTCCGTCATTTTTTATTTTTTTATATCGCTATTCCTGTTAATAACAAATACTCTTTATATGTGTTTTATTATTCATATGTAAAAAATAGATCACAGATCTTTAGGTTAAAACCTATTTTTTTTCCTAAGCTCCAATTTTCAAATAAATTGGTACTTAATGCGGATTAAAAAATCACAATGTTAATCGCAGATGCCCTCTATAGCTAAGTTACTGCCCTTCGCTCATTTTCTCGCAGCTGTCTACAGGCAATCCTATCAAACTACTCTGTTACGTGAAAGGTATTATACGTGAATTTTCCAGCTCGAAAAATAATTTTCCAATAGTGAGATGTTTTCATCTGAAGCACCGGTAGATTCCTTTTGCTTGTTCAGAAGGGGCAGCCATCTGTCAGGTGCCATACGTCCATGCACCGCAGTAAAAGGAGGGGGGGAGGCAAACAGGTCATTGTTCACTTTTTCCCAGCGAGAACAAATCAGTACATTGTGTAGCAACTGACGTGTTAAGCGTTACTGACATTCTAAGTGCAAAATAAATTCTAGTTTCTGTGTGAGAATACTACGCCATGCCGAAAATAGCTAGTTCAAAGTCTACTCATATAAGGCAGTGGCTGCAAGATTTTCCGCATTATACAACAGATGGAAAAATTATTTTCTGCCAAGCATGCAACAAGGAGGTTAGTTGATGGTTTTCTTAGACTTCTTATTTTCCTGTCACTTTGGATTCCTTTTTATCACTATCCTTTAGTAATACGAAATGCTCTATATATGCGATTCTAAACTGTGTTTCCCTTTTCTCTCGTATTAGGTTTCGAGTGTTAAAAAATCTCACTTAACTCAGCATGCTGATGGAATCGCGCATAAAGCTAAGGTTGAACGAAAGTCAAAATTGAAGCAAACTATTTTAACCAATAAATCTGGTGAATCCTAAAAAGTTCCGCAGTGATTTGCATCATGCATTTGTGGCATCAAACATCCCCTTTCGGAAACTAGAAAACCCTAGTTTCACAGGTTTTCTTGAGAAGCACTGCCCTCAGTCTATTCCTGCAGAGTCAACCTTATGTAAGAATTATGTATATTCAGCTTACAATGCACAGAATCCGGTAAGATGTTGGAGAATCTTTGTATGGATTTCTGTGGACAGTCTTGGCTGTTACATTGCAAACCTGATTATTGGAAAGCTAAATCCAGATACTCCATCCAGGGCTCATTTGATTTACTCGAAACAGATTGCAAAAACTAACCAACAAACAATAGCACAGTTAGTGAACAATGGACTTAAGTTGCTATACCCAAACGGAATGGATGAGAATAAGATGCTTCTGACAGTCACTGATACTGCTGCATATATGATAGCAGTGTTTCAACTATTAAAAATATTCTACCCATTGATGCTGCACGTAACTTGTGTAGTGCACGAGATCAACCGCATAGCACAGCAAGTAAGGCCACAATTTCCTAAAGTAAATAAAGTAACATCAAAGGTGAAGAAAATTTCTGTTGAGGCACCATCAAGAATACAGGCGTTCAAAGAACAGCTTCCAGATGTCCCACTGCCGCCAGAGACTGTTGTCACCCTCTGGGACACATGGCTGATAGCAGAAGAGTACTATAGTACCCATCTCTCAGCTGTCCATAAGGTGGTTGAAAATAAACCAGAGAATGCTGCATCCGTAACTGCAGCAATGGAGTTACTCAAAGATTCTTCTTTAAAACAGGACTTATCTTACATTAGGGACCACTACACATTTATGAGAAGAATAATTTCACAATTAGAAGGCTCAGGGAGCCCTATCTATGACAATATTTCTTTGCTTGAAGAAGTCAAAATGAAAATTAATGAAGTGCCAGGTGAAGTAGGGGAAAAAGTACAGGCAAAAGTGCAAACGGTTTTGCAGAAGAACACTGGCCTGAAGGAGTTGTGTGCAGCTGCCGACATACTTAGTGGAAAATCCAGCACTCCTGGTGGCAGCATTCCTGTCCAATATGTGCCGAAAATGAAGTACGCCCCTGTCACATCTGTTGATGTAAAACTTTCTTTCTCAGCATATAAATTGATTCTGACAGACAAGCGCCACAGTTTTTCACTAGAAAACTTAGAGAAGAGTTTGGTTATTTATTGTGAAGCCAACTATGGTCAGAATATATGAAACTATGAATGTATTAATTAAAACATTGCCACATCTTTTTTTACAGAAATCTTTATCTTGCTGGAACTCAAAAATATTTGGAGTTATGTTCAACATTAATGTTGTAGATTGCTGTGCTCTGTAACTGTGTAAATATTCATTCTCCTTATTTTAATGACTAATAAGATGCTCATACTGTCAACACTGTGAATTTTAATTTATTTTTATTTTCTCTGCATCATTTTTATTAGAGCCTATTTTAGGTTTTATATAGCCTAAATGAACTACTGAAGGAGCCTATTTTAGGTGCCTAAAACACACTTTTTTTACAACCTAAAAATCTGTGGTCTAGTCATCAAATTCAAAAATTGCCACCATTCTATTATTCATTGTCCACAATGCTGTGTAAGAGAACTAATCTTGGTTGAAACAATAACTTTTTGGTATTATGAACAATATTTTGTTGTCATTTCACCCCTAAGCAAGTTACAATAAAATTTCTGTTATGTAATGACTCTAACCATATCTTAAATGTAAGAAAAACACAACCTACTTTGGCACACAAGTGATTGCAAACATAATCAACTGTTTTATTTCAAGCACAAAAGGTAAATATTTAGCAGATATATAAATCTCACTCTTATTTGAATATGTTTCTGACAAAATTAATGGAAACCTCACATTCAATATCCACAATTGCCACTAGCTGTAGGCCTAGTTAATCATGTTTTTAAATACCAGACAGTGTTACCAATTTACCAACCATTTCAAGATTTTTACAGATTATTCATATTCATAAATATCAGATGAAGGCAAACGTACCTGTGGCATATCAGCAACAGAAGCATCCACATGGAGAAACTTAACCACATTGGGGAAGAATGCTGTAGGAGCAGTACGCAGAACTGTCAGAACTTGTTCAACCACCTCAGCTCTTATATCTGGAGCCACAGACAAGCAACTCAAAGCATCCAGTATAACAGGAGTGAGTTCTGATTTCTCCACTAGAAGTGAGCTGCAATGGAATAATGTATTACACAATTCACACTGCATTTATACACAAGGGTAAAAGGCTTCAAATATCTTGGGGGTAATAACGAAAGGATCAAGATAGACCAGAAAATTATTGCACAAATTCAAGCATGAAGCTGGAAATGCAGCTAAAGTGGAGCTTATATCAGGATCCACAAAGATCAACACCTGCAAGACTATCATACAATTGGTCCTATATGGAGCACAGAACTGGACAATTACCCAAAAGATGGAAAGAAAAATACTGACATTTGAGAATGTCATCCAGTGTCAGAGTATTGAGCCAGTGAAGGATGGAGATGAATGGAAAAAGTGAAGGAACCATGAATTGTAGGAGTTGTACAAATTAGTGGACATCTCAGTATTGATCAGAGAGAGAATAGGACAGTAGTCTGAGCACATAATGTGTTGAGAAGTCCAGATCATCAGGCAAGTCATGGAATAAGACATCTGACACAAAAGACCAAGGGGAAGACAACTACTGAGATGGATTGATGGGCTCAAAGGGTATATGAGTCCACTGGAACTATCTGAAGAATACGTGGACTGGGGATACTGGAGGGTGATTGGTGAAGGCAAAAGCCAACTATGGTTTATGTGGCCGATGTTAAAAAAGTATTTCTAACATGGGGTAAAAAGGGATGGATATATTCCATTCACCATAAGAATAAGCCTGATGTAAAAATTACACTTTGTATTCTTACACATCTGGTTAAATCTCATTGGTTTTCATTATGTGGAGCAGAAGCCAACCTTTCTAAGTATAGTCACTTATAATAATAAGGAAATATTTTATGTTGTACAGTTTTAGCCATTTTAGCAAAACGTATTAAAAGTGTGACACAAGCAGCACTACTGACCATAGCACAGAGGCTGCAACTGTTCACAATTTCATTGAAATATCTCAAAGTTTCATTTACAGTAACACAGTAATAACATAGGTAACACATAAATGGGACCTACTTACACATGCACAACAGCACCAGTGTACATGGTGATGGCTGCTGAATAGTCATCGCTCTGTGTTTGTTTAAATCAAGTTTATTGTTATGTTGAATTAAGTGTAGATGTAAGGTGAGCTATTCCAAATCTTAGATTAAGAGAAACAATATGCACAGAAATTTGTAGTAACATTTTTCCATAATCCATTCCATATATTTGATACCGAGAAAGTTGCTAGATCACGATCTAACACAAATCTAATTTTTTTTCCTTTAACTCAGTCATCCAGACACAAATGGTACAATTAAAATACCTATTACGCTATGTGGTCAAGCTATTCTCCATTCAACATAATGTTTTCATGGATACTCATCTCCTGAAGTATGATGAGTACATGAACATTCACAGTTTCCTTACAGAATGTAAAATAGCATGCTCTAGAGTTGCGTCCAAGTGCATGGATGCAATGCAAGCTGGCGCCAATGAAGATTATGGCTCGAACCACAAGTGTCACGTTCGAGATTGCCACCAACAATAAACCTACGCAAATGATAAGATTCCATTAGGTTTCTTATGTGGCAGCCACAAACACCTGGCAGTTTCACTCTGGAGTCCATCAGTTATTAATAATTGGAGGTCATTGCAACTTGCATTCAGCAATTCTAGTGGCAGTTAGCTCACCAACAGATTAGCTTCATGAGTTCTAGCAGGTATGCACATAGTTAGAAATGTAGGTACATCAGTGAGTAACAGACATACAACTTAGTTACTTGCTAACAATTCATTCGGTGCCTTTCATTCACATGTCAAGGAGTACAGAATAGAGTGAACTGCTGTTTGAATGTGCAAATCACAATCTCATTTTCATGAAGCATAGATCACATCTAATAATTTATTGTGGAACGCTATTTACGCTGATATGAAACTTCCTGGACCAGTATTCAAACCCAGGACCTTTGTCTTCCACGGACAAAGGTTCTGCAACAATTCCAGGTTCGAATCCCAGCCCAAAAAACGGTTTTAGTCTGCCAGAAAGTTTCATATCAGTGCACTATCTGCTGTTGACTGAAAATATCAACTTGGAAACATCACCCTAGGCTGTGACCAAGCTATGTCTCCACAATATCATTTCTTCCAAAAGCACTTCTTTGACGTTTGGAAGGTACAATGTGAGTAACTGGTCGTTGCAACTTTTAATGGGCACAACACTATTAAGACACTATACACAATTGACAATAGTTATTGTCTACACAGTCTGATAGCTAGAGCATAACTGGCCCACACGTCCGGCCATATAGACCTAATCGCCATGGACTGCGGCAAAGCTGTAATCATCCGGGCCGCTGTCTGGTGGCTGGTAGCGCAGACATTTCCGCGGTGTGCGCAACTTCTGTTGCATGCTTCGCGGAGTTATAAGACTACTCCCCCCTTAGAGAGAAATGTCTAATGGGGAGGACTGAACCCATACCATATCCATTCCATGGGTGTCGCTGAAACAGGTGTTGGTTCAAGCAGGAGACTGCATTGATGCATACGGGCAGTAATGATGTTGGTGGGGGGATGGGGGGGGGGGGCGGGAGGGGGGCGGCAAAGGCAGCCTGCCCCATACGAGAGGCACCCAGCAATGAAGGGAGACCCCCAGCACTAACGACAAGCCCAAGATGGGAGAGAGTGGAGGCTGTGAGTCACCCATAGCTATGGAAGGCAGCCAGCCAACCATCCTGCTCAGGAGATGAGGCGTCAGACAGCATAGCGGCAGCGTCCCCTGAACAGGAGACATCAGCAGGTGAAGTGGCCACTCCCACTGCCACTGGACAGTAGAGACAGTAGAGACGTCAGATCAGTAGGCGCCGGGGGTGGCGTGGTCTTTCAGACAGGAGGAGGCACCCTTGGAAGCAGGCTGACAGAATCAGCAAGAGGCGCCCAGAAGTATGGAAGGTGGCCACGACTGGGGTCAGCACCTTATGTGAACACTGCAAATACCATGCAGGCGGAGACTGCGATTTGGTCTCTGCAGGCTGATCCCAGTGATAACACACCATCAGGAGTGCAAACAGAGCAGAGGCAGCAGCCACGGCAAACCGAAACGACGCCCAGCGGAGGCAGGTGCCCGAAGCCCCGTGCCTAGGTGGCAGAGCCTTGCCGGTAGCATGGCTGCGGCAGCCCAGAGGCCCGCCACGGCCGCGGCAACAGCAGGTGCAGCAGCATTCGTGGTTGGCAGCTGTGAAGTAGTTCCATGGGGCTGTGATCTAACACTGGTGGGCCATTCCGTGCCAAGTGGTCTAATATCGAGAAAAGTTCCCACATGACCCTCATGGATTTTGATGAAATTTTGTATGAAGATTCACACATGTTCTCAATGAACAGTGGTAAAGTTTCAGTTTCAAAAATTCAATACTTCCGGAGATACAGTCACTTGTTTAAGACCATAGCACAGCTTCCAATATCTCTGGGAGTTTTTGCATGAAAGAAACAAAACTTGGCCATCTTATACAACTTTTAGAGCTCTTTAAAGTAAAATATTAAGAACAGGATTTCTGAGCAATTTTCATATAGAAAATTTGGGGCAAACTTGGGCGAAAAAATTGCTGGTTAAAAAAAGTGCGAACTTTAGTTTTTTATATCTCCAGAAGTAATTGTGGGATGTACATGAAACTTTGCACACCACAACTCACCAACAGAAGGTCTTAGAATATAAAGTTTCATTCTCCTAATGCTTCCCATTATTTCACAAATCTAGAGTAAAGTTGACGATTTTTCAAAAAGTGCTAAAAATGGGTATTTTAAATCAAATTTTTCTAAAAAGGGTTTTCTCCAAACTCCTTTAAACTATGCTCATTAGAAAGAGCATATTCTAAACTATCTAGAAAAGTGGATTTGGTTTTGCAATGCAAGCATATAAGGCCCTAAAAAGTAGCATAATCCTAGAGGCGCACTGGAAGTTTGAACCCATTTTTCTGGCACTCAAATTATACCTAAAATCTTTTATTATGTCTAATAAATATTTGTTAATGCCTGGGATAAGTGAAATAAGAAGTCCTGATGAATAGGATGTAGCTAAAGTCCGAATAGTAAAAGAATAAAAATAGAAACAATGTTATTTCTTAACTGTACACCAGTCATTCGGCTTCCCCGTTCAACTGGTGGTGAAATGGAGGAAACATTATGTGGCAAATCCCCAACTGAACAATAAAGTAGCGAAAAGCCTTTGACATGAATTGGGGACCATTATCAGAAACCAAGGTGTGTGGCAATACTTCAATAGCAAAAATTTGAGACAACGAATGTGTAGTCACACTGTGGATATGGTACGACACCAAAAAGCCTAAGAAAAATTGGAATATGCATCCACAAAAAAAGACCAGTATGAATTCATGAACGGGTCAGCATAGTCAACATGAATATCTTACCATGGTTGTTGAGGTTGAGACCAGAGAGAAAAAGACGCACTGGGGAGCAGCCTGTTGCAAGGTGGTGAGCAGGTGGCCATGAGGTGCACTATGTCACTGTCCATGCCTGGCCAAAACACATGCTGGCAGGCATGAGCTTTCATGCAGGATGCCCCCCCCCCCCCCAATGTCCATGAGGCAACATTTGTAACACTATCGTGGAGGGCTGCCAGAATGACCCCATGCGGCGACTGACCTTCCTTAACCAAAAGGAGGCTCCCCTCAAACACAAACAGATATAACTGTAAAGAATAGTAGTTCCACAGGGGATAGGACGCCTGGTGAGGAGGAATATCTGGCCAACCTTCGCAAACTTAACCCAAAACTTGTCTAAGCACAAGGTCGGACACAATAGCAGCTGACAACTGAGATGAAGTAAGAGGAAAAATATCCACAGTAGCCTGAGCTTCAGCATCAAGTTAAAAATACAGTAGCACTTCCCAGGCAAAGGTAGGATCTGGTCCAGCAGGTAGGGGAGACAGGGCATCCGCATTAGCGTGCTGGGCTATAAGGTGGAAGTGAATCTCGTAATTGTATTGACTAAGAAACAGCCCAACAATGCTGCCCTGTCTGGCAAGGGCGTGTTAGAATGGAAAAGTGACACTAAAGGCTTATGATCCGTAATAAGTCGGAACTTCACACCATACAGGTACACATGAAATTTTTTCAAGACATAAATAATAGATAATGCCTCTTTCTCAATTTGTGAGTATCGTTGCTGTGTAGGTGTCAATGTTTTTGATGCATACACAATGGGGCGTTCAGACCCATCAGAATATTTATGCACCAGCACTGCTTCCACTCCATACGGAGAGAGTCCGTAGCAAGCAGAAGGTGTTGACCCCAAGTGTAAGCAGTTAAGCAAGGAGCAGATGTAAGTACCTTTTTCAGGGTAAAAAAGTGTTGATCACAATCCGCAGACCAAACAAAGGGCACATCCTTATGCAAAAGACAGTGGAGCAGGTGCGCAACTGTAGCAACCCCGGGCAGAAAGCGATGGTAATCCGTGATTTGACACAGGAAAACCTGCAACTCTTTCACCGACATGGGTTGAGGCAAGGAAACAATAGCGGGCATGCAGTCCGGAAGGGAGTGGACCTCAGCAAAAGAGATCTCAAACCCAAGGTACAGAATAGATGGTTGAAAAAAAAAAAAAAAAAAAAATGCGACTTGGCAAGATTACACTGAAGACCCGCCACCTGGAGAGTAGAGAAAAGGGCATATAAGTTCCATAAATGGTCAGCTGGAGAAGATCCCGTGACCACAATATCATCCAAATAGTTAATACAGCCAGGGACAGGATGCAAACGTTGCTCCAAGAAACATTGAAAAATAGCTGGCATGATGACAACAACGAATGGCAATCACAGGTACTGATAAAGTAGAAAGAGGGTATTGACAACCAACAAACATTTTAGAGTCTTCGACCCGTGGAAGTTGGAGATACGCTTCAGCCAAATTCACTTGAGAAAAAGAGTGGGACCCCACAAGCATAGCAAGCAGTTCATCCACGTGTGGCAAAGGGTAGAAATCAATGACAGACTGAGCCCCATAAACGAAAGGAACCCAAGGTTGGTTTCCCCCTCCCCCCTCTCTCTTTTACTGTCACAAGAGGAGTAGCCCAATCACTGGAGGATATAGGTTTAATTACTTTTAATGCCTGCAGGCACTTTTAGCTCAGCCTTGACATGGTCCCACAAGGCCACCTGAATCTAATGGGCACACAAAAAGTTTTGGGCACACCATAGATTTCATATAGATGTGCACAGTGAAAGCAGTAGCACATCCTAAGCTGTTGGCAAACAAGGATGAAAATTCCTGACACAGTAACTCCAGTTCACATTGCAAACACCCCAACACTCAGGGCAGGCTGAACGGTCGTGATCTACAAAACAAAACAGGCAAGAAGGAAGAGTTCGTGGTGCACAGGACTGGTCAAACTGCAGAGGCTGTCAGTGCTGTGTACCCCGAGCCTGTTGACGGCCACAAGTGTGGCGTGTGGGGCTCTCGCGTACTGAGGCAAGCTCGGAAACAGCCAGCTGACCAACATCAGGAGAAACAGCAGCTACATCCCCAATGCCTCAATCTGATCCCCAGTGGCATGGGAAACCTGAAATGACTAGGAAATATTCAAAACATCAGCAAGAGTCAGTTTTTCAAGTTGGAGAGCATATTGACAAATATCGTGATCCGGCACCAGGCAAAGAATAGCATCGTGAACCACGTCATCCACGTAACATTCCTAATGCGTAAGTGTAAGAAACATACAGCAACAACTAAGGCCGTAGAATTTGGGTGCCCATGCATAATAGGACTAATGAGGCTTCTTCTGGGACCGATAAAATTCCACAGGGGCTGCAATAACGTGCATACGGGGGCCACTAATAAGCAGACAGCAAATAACACATTTCATCAAAGGCTAAGGCTGCCAGTTCTTGGCAAGGGGCGAGCTGACACAGTAAATGATAAATGTGGAGAGAAATACATGGCAGAAAAAAAGCTTTACACAGGAGCATATCAGATGCACCAAAAGCGAGGAAGTGTTGTCGCAACTGTTTCTCATAAGTCCCAGTCTTCCAAATAGTCGTCAAATCCAGAAAATCGACAAGAAAAAGGAGCAGGCACATGTCGGGTAGCAGGACCAACCAACACTGCACTGACTGAAGTGAAAGATGTAACAAGAGAGGCAATGGAGCTCCAACGGTCCGCCTGAGTCAACGTAATCATAATGAGCTGTCGAACCATATCAACCATAGTTTGCAAACCGATCTGAAGTAACTAACCGCACAGACGGAGTCAAAAGTCTGATGAAGTGGTTAGCTGTTTATGAATCCATAGAGAGAGAAGTGGTCTGAGTAAACACATGGAAGTTCAAACATTACTAGTCGCCAATAAATGTTTGTAACACTTAATGGGTATAACACGGTTAAGTCACTATACACAACTGACTATAGTTATCACCAGATTGTCTATATAGTCTGATACCTAGAGCATAACTGGCCCACAAGTCTGGTTGCATAAGCCTAATCACCACAGGCTGTAGCATCACTCCTGCAGAGCTGGAATGGTCCTGGCCACCGTATGGCAGCGGGTGACACATACTTTTCTGCGACACAAGCTATTTGTGTTGTGACTGTTGCAGATTTATAAGACTGGTGGTAGTAAAGCTGTAAAGATGGGCTGTGAGGCATGCCAGGTTAGCCTAGTCAGTAAAACTTTTGCCCATGAAAGGCAAAGGTCCTCGGCTCAAATGCCTGTCTGACACACAGATGTAATCTGCCTCTAAGTCTTTAAGTGTAACCTCCTAATTCTGATTATGGCTTACTTCATAAGCAAATTAGAGCTGAACACCCTTCGAAAGAAAAATATTTCAGTTCACAGACATTTACTCAAAAGCAGTTTTATTCTATTGAGTCATTATTTAATGACTTGTGTTATAGTACCTACTTGAGAGGTGCTGATCAACAGTGCATTATGTTATGTACTATGCTAGACACAGCGTTGCATAAACATAGAAAAGAAGTATTAGTGATTTCCTATAATTACTAGGTGTTCTCATATCTCACTATTGCTCATCAACACAAACACAATACAACTAAGTCACAATAGTATGACTAATACTATTAAGCAAAGAAACATACTGAATTCCAATGGAAAAAATAAGATATACGCCAAAGTTACCGACCTCAGCTTTTGTGCAATTTCATCATGTTGTTCATCACAGATGATGTCTGGAAGGCAAAAGATAACTTCTCTTTGGACCTGAAAAGTTTTAGAAAGTGTAAATAAAAGTAATATAACGAAACATATCAAAATTGTGTTTTAAGAAAAGCTGGAAAATGATCAGGTTTCTGGGTTGTTCCATAGTAATATTCCAGCTTCAATAAAGTGTTTGTTTCTGATGAAAAAGTGATTTTCAGAAAAAGTAATCCTGTTTTACAATTTGTAACATTTACATATTTGAAATAATTCAACCCATAATATTTACATAAATAAAATGTTACATTAAAATTAGTGTTTTTTGTCTCATAGGTTAGAGGGTACACTTTGTACTTTTGAAAAACCAAAAGAAATTCACTTCAAGATCTTTTGGCTTTCTAGTTTCTATACGTTGTCTTTTGTGAAGTCTTTTTAACATTTCACTACTGATCTGGTATCTGTTAAAGAACTGAGTGTCAAAATACACAGGTTATGCTGAAAGAAGATTCCTTCTGAAGTGTACACGGCTAACAACACACGAGTTTGTGTACTTCCATCCTGGTTTTTATGTTTTACTACATTCAATTAGGTAAGTACAGAAAATAATATGGTTACTAAAATATGTTTAACATGATACTTAAGCACATATAAGGATGAAAATACAGAAGAGAATGATGAATGTTACAACATTTTTGATTATGGTGTAACACATTATGTTAAATCTTCCAAACATAAATGAATTGGTAATTATGTTTTAACCAAAGCAACAAACAGCCTTTAGTTTCAAATTTGCAAAAGTCTCTTCCTTCTACAACTAGAATTATTATTTTTGATTATGGTGTAACACATTATGTTAAATCCTCCAAACATAAATGAATTGGTAACTATGTTTTAACCAACGCGCGCATGCGCGCTGCACTTTGAGTCAGCTCAAGGCTTTGGTTGCCTTATTATCAGGCCCTGAAATGAGAGCCAGCCAACCCGAGATCCCTCTGGCCCATCCAAAAGTGTTCCATCATTCAACTAACCTCTACAATATACTAGTATATATCTATGCCACTACCAACCTGACTCAAGGCCTGCCCAATTGACCCACCCATCATTTTCTATTCAACGTCCTTTACACGTTTATCCTACCAGTTCACCTGCAAAAACTTTTTGTATTGATATGAATACCAAGCAGCTGTCCATCAGAATGAATGGCCACATCTAAACATATCCAAAAGCAGGGTGATCACCTTGTTAACAAAACATGCAGGTGAGCCTGATTTCAATGGCTGCTTTACAATCTGGATCATGTGAATCCTCCCCTTCACCACCAGCTCTACTGAACTTTGTAGATAGCAGTTATCTTTAAAACACATTTTACGGTCTCACAAGCATCGTTACTTCAACCTAAGGTAACCTCCCCCCCCCCCCCTTTTCCCATGCTACACCTCCTGTAACATTTCCGTATGTGCACATCTGACCCCTTTTTCTTCGTAATTCATACAGTCAATGGTTTTACATTACGATACCTTCGTATTCTTGAAAAACTGTGTGCTAACACCTCTAATAAAACTGAACTTAGCTTAGCCACCTATGCTAAAATACCACCATGTTGGCCCATTTCAAACATGTACCTTAGCCTCAATCTTTAGCTAGCAAATGCAACCAGATTGTATACAATCAAATTCGCAGCACAACCTTTGATAGGAAAGTTTACCATCATATCTGTGGCACAGCCATGGGCACCCGTATGGCATCCTCCTACGTCAACCTATTTAGGGGCCGTCTAGAGGAAACCTTCCTAGCCTCCCAAAACCCCAAACCCGAGGTCTAGTTCAGGTTCATTGATGATATTTTCATGATTTGGACTCAGGGCCAGGCACCCTACCCTCGTTCCGTCACAACCTCAATTCCTTCTCCCCCATCAGTTTCACTTTGTCCTTATCAACCCAACAAGTCACTTTCCTGGATGTTAACCTCCACCTCACTGACGGCACCAGCCACACCTCTGTCCACATTAAACCTACTAATTACCAACAGTACCTGCACTTCGATAGCTGCCATCCATTCCACAAAAAAAAAAAAAAAAAAAAACCAACCCTCCCATACAGCACTGCCACCCGTGGACAGCGAATTTGCAGTGATGAGAAGTTCTTTACCCATTATGCTGAAGGCTTCATAAATGTCTTCACACACAGGCATTACCCTCCTGACCTAGTCTGCAAACAAACTTCCCGTGCCATAGCCCTAAACACCACCAATCCTCCATCCAACCCCAGTAACCAGTCACAAAGGAGCAACCTCCTTGTCACCCAATACCACCCCGAACTGGAGTATCTAAATCACATCCTTCGTCAGGGCTTTGATTATCTGTCATCATGCCCTGAAATGAGAGATATCCTACCCAAGATCCATCCCGCCCCTCCTACAGTGGTGTTCTGTCACCCACCCAACCTCCACAACATCTTAGAGCATCCCTATGCCACTCCCAATCCCAACCCCTTAACCACAGGGATCATATCTCTGTGGAAGACCCTGATGCAAAACCTGCCCAATCCAACCACCCAGCACTTTCTATTCCAGTCCTGTCACAGGCTTATCCTACTCCATCAGAGATCACGCCACCTGTGAAAACAGCCATGCGGTATACCAACTCTGTTGCAACCATTACACAGTGTTTTATATTGGTATGACGTCAAACCAGCTGTCCACCAGAATTGAATGGCCACCACCAAACTGTGGCACAGCAAGCAGCTGAGCACAGCACTCTGGATTTTAATGGCTGCTTCACTACCTGACTCATATGGAACCTCCCCTCCACCACCAGCTCTTCTGAACTACGCAGATGGAATTTGTCCCTTCAACACAATCAACGGTCCCACAACCATCCTGGCCTCAACCTTTGATCATTTCCCAACCCTGCCCCTATGCCTAACATCTTCCCCCCCCCCTCTTCCTTCCCCATTCATCATCTCGTGTCTTCCTTGCAACTGTGTGAAGCCACTTACAATATCTCCTTAATTAATTACTTTTTATTTTTACTTTTTATTTATTTATTTATTTATTTTCTTAACTTTATTTTTTCCTTCTTTTCCAATTTGAATTTTTTCCTTATTATTCTTATCATTTCAAATCCCTCCAACTCCCTCCCCACACTCCTGTACAACTCCCTTTTATCCTTTCCCGCCCCTTCCCTTCACTGTATTCATTGCCGCAATTCAAATTCCCACCTATCAGAGCCTGTAAAATGCATCATGTAATGTGGAACTTTCCATCCCCACCTTTAAGTGGCATCCTTCCCCCTCCACTCCCCACTTCACCCACAGTCTACATGCTTGTGTCGCTGGAGTGGCTAGACATGATGGTTGTGTGTATATAGTTGTCTGGGTGATTGCATGAATGTATGTGTTTCTTTTTCTGACAAAGGCCATCATCGAAAATTTAAGTTGTGTGAATGTGATTATCTATATTAGTGTCTGTAAGCAGCTCAGCAAGCCTCTTTACGGTCAAGTGCTTAAGTTACACTTGTACGATTGTGTGAATGTGATTGTCTTCTATTTTTCTGAAGGCTGTCACCAATTACTACAGTAAGTAATAGAAACATATTGTAATGAACTAAAAAAAATATTCTACTAGGAAACACAGAGGCTTCCATAGTTCACCAATTTCTCCATACTCATCAGGACAATATAGGCACAGTAAATTTTACTTAAGAGTGCCTATATTACAGTTTGTGGAGAGGGAACAGATCAGAAGCTAATAATATGTAAAATTATTAATATTTTGGAAAATGAATGTTGATTTATAAGTGGCCTAAAAACTTCATTTCCAGCCTTCTTCAAAACTTAGTCCTGTTACTATAATCTTCACATTTAAATAATTTTCTTAAGAGAGAGAGAGAGGGATGGGGGTGCAAAAACCCTGACAATAATACACTGTTTTCCTTTCCCTAAAAGTGGTAGGAGTGGGGTTTGAGTTTGTCAACCACTTCAAACACTTAACAATCCAATTTGGTGTATACCAATATGAAATAGTAATCATTGTTACTCACCTCACAGATGTGCCTTCATGCTTACTCTGTGTGGCGAGCAGCAATCTCAACAAGAGTTATATATCTCTACTTTCTACTTGTATAAGAGGATGACAAAGTATTGTAGCTGTGGTGAAATCAAGAAGATGAAACATAAACAATTCTTAATTGCCAAGCAAGCTGGGTTTGTGTAGTGCTCATAGACAGTAGGGAAGACAGCTGAAACATGCTGTGGAAATTAGTGGTCACCATACATCTGTTCTTCATTAAATTACTAGCTGCAAATACCCGATTTTGCCCGGGTTTAAAATAAAGTTTTCTGTAGATCTTGAGTTATAAGGGAACAGACAAACAGGCAACAAATGTGTCTTATAAGTATAGAGATATAACTTGGTATTTTGGGCCTGCTCTATCCCCCCCCCCCCCCCCCCCGGTCATAGGCCAGTGTTTCCAAGCAATATTTAGCATTCTTGCTGCAAAACTCATGTAGTGCAGCAAGGAAAGAGCATACACTAGCTCAGTGGTGGAGAGCTAAACTGGCATCTCCCAGTATGCAGTGGCTTAGGCAATGTCAGCTTCAGATGCAGTTGGGTTGCAGGCATGTGGGTGGAAGCAGATGACCTTGAGACATGAGCATTTAATCACAGAAGCTTGTGTCACTCCAGTGATCAGTGATTGTGTTAGTCAGTGTTGACATTTCAACCAATGGCAGGAGAGCAGAGGTGGGAAACTAGCTCAGTGCTGGCTGCCCAGTATGGGCAATCTGGTTGGGGTCACTGGTTCATGACCTGGTGACAACAGAGATGGAGCTCATAACTTGTGGCAATGGCTCTAGCACAGCAGACAATGTGTATGGCCTCATCATGGTAAACATAACATACATTTAAATTGCTCTTACCAGTACTGATGGCTGTGGAAGAGGCAGCATTTTCGTGTCATTAGAAACCATTTGGATTGAGGGCAATACATGAGGTTGTCATAATCAACAGCGTGCTGGCCAGCTGCATCGATTGTCTGACGTCAGGTGTAACATGGCGCTCGAGGTCACAGAATATATGACTTGTGTGGGATGTTCAATAGCAACTATTGTGTCTTTCTATAGCACCCACCTACATAGGGAGACATAAAATAAGAGAAATCAGATAGAAAATGGAACGATTTAGGTGTTCTTTCTTCCCACGTGCTATTAGAGAATGGAACGGTAGAGAAAGGTTATGAAAGTGGTTAATGAACCCTCTGCCATGCACTTAAATGTGATATGCAGAGTACCAATGTAGATGCAGATTATAGATCTGAGCACCGACTTCTAGTTATAGATTACATATACTTTTTCCTTTACAACAATCTAGCAACAGACAAAAATGAAAGTATTCTGTGTGAGCTCCCAGACAAGTGAGATACAGAAATCTTTCTAGCAGTAGAAAGACCAAATATAACAAATGTATTGAAATGCCAAGCAATATCAGTCCTGAACATTTTATATTAGACTTATACACAATATTTCTCAGAGAAATACATAACAAATCTATAAACATAATTAAACAGTTGAAAGTCAAGGTTGGGATATCAACAAACATACAAAAAAGTTACATTGTTGTTGTTTTGGTCTTCAATCTTGATGCAGCTCTATTCTGTTCAAGTCTCTTCATCTCTGAATAAGAACGGCAACCTACATTCTTTTGAAACTGCTTACTGTATTCATCTCTCAGTCTCCCTCTGCAATTATTACCCCCACACACTTCCCTCCAATGCTAAATTGATGATTCCTTGACGTCTGGCCGTATAAAGTAATTTTGCTACCAAAATAACAAAACTGTCTTCTATTTTTCAATTGAGAGCGTTGACCAACTGAACAAGGGCACCAGCAGTACAGAGACTGAAGTTGGACTGGATCTGGAGCAACTAGTGAACAAGCAACTGGCCAACCAATAGCGTCAGTGGAGAGTTGTCGCAAATGGACAACAAATAAGGACACAAACAGAGGAGACAAGACAATAGTGACAACAAGATGGAATTGCCAGTCCAAAGGAAGAACCAAACTGAAACCAAGAACTGGAAAAACAATGATGTACCAAGCTAATGATGTTGGAGCACTGTCAAGACATGACTGATGAGCCTGCCGTGGTTCCATGACCTATATAGCATGACTGCGAGCACGGGTAGGCGTGCGCAGAAGGCTGCCTGTGCACAGCACATGCAGTGGTGACGACAGCGCTCACAGGTTACTTGCGCCATCTAACAGCCGCTACCAAATTTCACGAGGTATGGCAGACTCTCGAACTTGTCTGGCCGTGACAGCAAATTCACCCTCACCTGATTTTCTTAGACTACACTGTCCATTCTGTTCAATTTCTCTTCCAGGACCTTTGCTGTCTCTGGCAGAATCACAATGTCATCGGCAAACTGCAAAGTTTGTATTTCTTCTCCCTGAACTTTAATTCCTTCTCCAAATTTCTCCTCATATTCATTCGCAGCTGGCTCAATGTACAAATTGAATAACATTGGGGAAACTCTGTCTTACTCCCTTTCCAACCACTGCATCTCTTTCATTCTCTCTCATTCTCTTATAATTGTTGTCTGGCTTTTGTACAACTTGTACATAACTTACTGTTTGCTATATTTTACCCCTACTGCCTTCAGAATTTGAAAGAGTTTCAGTCCTACATTTATGCTAAATCCAAACGTATCTTCTCTGAGGTCTGATTCTATCAGTTTTTCCATTCGCCTGCAAACAATTTGGGCGCTATGAATAAAACAGAGTATCTACTTTATACTCTGGATTCCATAGAATATGCTCAGGTTCGCAGTAACAAAGCGAGTCACAGAATATACTTCAACTGAGTATGTTCTTATCATGAGTAAAAGAGATTTTGTATGAATAAAATTAGAGAAGTTTCTCATGACTGGAGAACATTCTCCATTTGAAGAAGTGACCTATCTAGAGTGCGATTCGAAGTGCGGCAGTCGGAGGTGATGGTTGTATGAATGTGTTGTGTGCCTGTGTGATTGCGTGAGAGTTCTATTTTCTGAAGAAGGCCATGGCCGATAGCTGAATGTGTTGTATGTGTGTGTCTTTTGTATGTGCCTGTCGCAGCTCATCGCCACGTCTTTGCGGTGAGTTGTAAACTGTCCTCACTATATTATTAATTCCAACCTGGACTTTCCATTATTATATAGCCACATACTGTAGCATCATTAGGTGCTGGAAAATTTTCAACCATCCATTGTGTTACTGTTCCGAGTGTTTTTTTATTTCTAATTCTATGATTCTCTCTCTCTTTTTTTTTTTTTTTTTTTTTTTTTTTTGGGAAAAGGATTGAAACACTGAAATGTTTTATGCCTTGTGTTTTCCATTACTGCACAAACACTTATTCAACACACAAACACTTCCACTCTACTCACATATCAAACATAAACACAATACTTGTCACACTATCAATTACAGTCCAGCACTTGCAGTATTGTAGTAGCACATTGTAATACTACATTGTTTACAGCACATTGTTAACTACACATATGTCATAATGTATAATGTGACATTAGCTCAATTAGTCATTATAGTGAAAATTCTAATGTAAGCTTGTTTTCGAATGCATTTTTCTGTAAGAACCCATTATGATCCCATTATGAAACTTATACTATCAATTAACCGCTCTACAAGGACTATTTGAGAATTTTTTCAAAATTTTAAAACTGGTGCATTTTGAAAAATTTAAAATTAAATTTTTAATTTTGAAATTGGTAAAAAATATATATTATGACCCTTGTAGGGTTACATATTTTTGGAAAGGGCTTGAAAAATACTGCAAAATGACACCTCTCTCATCTTTCTAGCTTGATTCTGAGAGTCACTAGAGAAGTTTAAAGTTTCAGAAACAGGCCGATTGAGAGGTTTTTTTGAAAACTTTAACAAGGTGTAATTTTGAAAGCATTTGATATATAAAGTTGAAATTTGGTATTTTTCTTTCTCCATAAGGGGGGGGGGGTTACCAGTATACCAAATTTCATTGAAATCTGAGATGGTGAAGTAAAATTTTAATGTAAACTGTGTTAAGTTGACATGGAATGACTCAGACACAACAGGAAAATTTA
Organism: Locusta migratoria; assembly: GCA_026315105.1. Taxonomy (NCBI): domain Eukaryota; kingdom Metazoa; phylum Arthropoda; class Insecta; order Orthoptera; family Acrididae; genus Locusta; species Locusta migratoria. The sequence continues at coordinate 152,440,435 of CM048751.1, read as the reverse complement.
TAACTGATTAATTACAAACCTAGCAGCCTGTTTCTTGTAACAAAATCTCATGGTCTAGCACTTAAGAGCAGATCATTGGGTGTCATATTTAACAAGTATCTATTGGGTGTCATATTTAACAAGTATCTCGTGATAGAAAGCTCTGGCAGTGTTTCTCGTTGAAACAGATGACTATGTGATGCATTCTTAAAATTTCATTTGCAAATTGTGCTAACCCAATTTCATTTGCAAATTGTGCTAACCCAACTTCAATAACAAAAAAGTCTCTCTCATGACGAAATGACAGAAGAATACGTTTCCATAAAAAGTGCATATTTATTTTTAATAATTCACAGCTGCACAACAAACTAATATCTAACCATTTTACAGTTCTTCCGGAACACATAGATGCCTACTCCATATCTGTACACTGTATAATTTGCCTGATTCGGCTAATTTAAAGAAATGCACAACTGAACAGCTACTCTGTGTCAGACGTGACACATGGAGAACTTACTCAAGAAGGAGGGGAGGTAATAAGAGCATATGGTTCAAAGTTTTTATTCACAGAAAACTGAAAACTTACTCAGAGAATGTTTTTTTGCTCTGAGAATCTTCTCTGTAGCATATGCTCTTTCTTATTCACATGGCCCTTTGAGTTAGTATTTTGCAACCACTCCTTATTAAACTGATAGTTCTGTAATTTTCACATCATTCTTCTTGAAGTCTGAGGGTACTTCCCCTGACTCATACATTTTGCACACAAGGTGGAACAGTTTTTCCATGATTGGTTCTCTCAGTGGTGTCATTAATTAAGAGGGAATATCATCTACTTCAGGAATCTTGTTTTGATTCAAATATTTCAGTGCTCCGGCAAACTCTTCTCACAGTATCGTATCTCCTATCTCATCTTCATCTACTTCCTCTTCTACTGCCTTCCAGTTCATTTCCTTTGTGTAGCCTCTCAATATATTCCCTTCCAGCTTTCAGATGTCCCTTCTTTGTTTAATAATGGTTTTCCATCTCAGCTCTTGATATTCAAGTAGCAGCTTTTCTTGTCTCCAAATGTCTCTTTTTTTTATTTTCATGTAGGCAGTATCTATATTTCCCCTAGTTATACATCCTTCTACAAATTTGCATTTGACCACTTACCATTCCTGCTTGACATGCTGCACTTCCTTTCAACCTCACTTTTCAGCTGTCTGTACTTAGTCCCTTATGCCTGCTTCACTTGCTACATTTTTATATCTTCTCCTTTCTTCAATTAGGTTCAGTATCTCCTGCATTATCCAGGATTTCTATAAGGGCTTGTCCTTCTACCTATATCATCATCTGTGACTTTCAGTAATTTGTTTCTCAGAGCTACCCATTCTTCTTCTACTGTATTACTTTCCCTAATTTTGATCTATACTTGCCTAATGCTCTCTCTGAAACTTTCAACAACCTCTGGTTCCTTCAATTTATCCAGGTCATAACCAATAAGTTATGGTCAGTCTATACATTGTTACTCGTAGAAAAGATGACACACTGAGAAGAAGACAAGTACAACAAAAAGAGCATCATAGCTCAGTTTTCAGCCAAAAAAGAAAACACATACAAGCACAACTTAAGTATTTATGGCCACAGCAGCAGGAAACAGCCATTGCATGAGCATGTATTATGTCTGTATAACTGCATGAATATATGAATGTACACGTGTCTTGTTTTCTCTGATGAAGGCTTTGGCCAAAAGAAGCCAAGTGTAAAGCAGGTTGTGGGTTTGAGTTTGTGTGTGTGTGTGTGTGTGTGTGTGTGTGTGTGTGTGTGTGTGTGTGTGGTGTGTGTGTATGTGTGTGTGTGTGATGCCTGGCAGCCGTTTAGTGTCTCACTTATGTCAACTAGCAATCTACCCAGTGTTGAAATTTAGACATAATTTCATAAAAATAAAATATTTATATTAAAAGATCATGAGAAGTAATTTACCGCAGTGTGTGAAGCATCCAGAATCTCAGCAAGCTGTGTGCTAAGCAACTTTTGATCCACTATGTTGTCCAAGAAACGCATCTGACGCAAAATAAGGCGTGCCCATGGAAATTCGTCTTCATTTGAGGCACTGGAAAACAAATACATAAAAATAAGTTAATTATTAAATCAAAAAATTTACACATCAATTACTCAACAGGTAAGCTTACTAAATAGTCAACAACAAGAACTGAAAAAGGTATATGCAGACGCAACAGATCTCAAAGAGTGAGAAATAGGTTTTAGCTCACATTTCAGTTCCACTTGACAGAGAGCAACTTCTTACAATAAATAAATTAATGTAGATGTCAGCTTTCAAAACAATTTTCTTGACATTCAACCAAAAAATGTATCTTAACAAAGATGTGAAAACTTTTCTCACTAGAAGGCAGATGCTGTAAGTAATAACCTACAGAAGCACAACTGCTAATGCAGATGAAAAATCTTAGTTCTTTTAACAAGAGTTCATTTTCAACTGCTTCCACATCCAAGCTATTGTCATGAAATTGTCCCTTCGGACTTCCAATTGTTCTAAAAATTAAAATTTTCTTGGCTGTACAAAAAATTGTAAGACTTGAAGAAGCTATCCAGATGCTCAATATTTGTATTGACGGCCTTGAAGAAAATCACTTCACTGATTTAATCCTGAACCTGGACCAAAAGTGATGAATTCACATGGGTGATTACATCAGGGGAAAAAAAAGTTTGAAACACAACCACCATTGTATTCTAAGTGTACCAAGTTACTTATTGAACATTCCTTGTATAATACAATAACTCTGCTGGTGGTGTTGTAAGGCAGAGTACCACCAACACTAGAGAAAAGTGATTATGTAAGACTTTTCGACCACTGACAGAAGATGAAACTGAAAAATGAAGAATTATATGCAACAATGCACTAGCTTAATAATGTACAAGTAGCAAAAGTTAAGCAACTGCGATAGGCTAGAAATGTAGCATGGATGATAAATGATGTTATTCCAAAGGCAATGCTGCTAGAAGGAAAGCAATCCCGTCCCCCTAAGGAAAACTATGATACAGATGGGATGATGGAATATGGGAGTAACTGCTTTAACTAAAGTTCAAAGGAAACTGGATAGAATCTGCACAGGACAGGATCTGCTACAAGCACTATGCAAGGTGAGCACATGATCTACAAGATCCCTGATCTCCAATGAAGTAATTAAGTACGTAAAAATGAAATAATAACAGTGAAAGCACAATTAGAACGAGGGTGAAAAATTTAGATAACATTGTTAATTGTGGCTTATTTTTGTAATAATACCAAAAATGATTGTATGAAATAATTTAAATGCTTTGGTGAACTCAACCTTTCTTTTATCTACCTCTATCATGGATACTCTGAAAGTCACATTGAAGTGCATGGCAAAGGTTCATTGAACCACTTTTATGATATTAACCTATAGTTCCATTCTCTTACAGCTCACGGGAAAAAGGAACAACTAAATTTTTCTGTTTTCGATCTGTTTTCTCTTATTTTATTATGATTATCATTAGGGATGGGTCAAACCCTAATTTTACCAAATCGAATCCGAATACCGAATCTTAAATAAAACATGTGCCGAATACCGAACCCGAATCGAATCTTCCAAATTTCGAACCCAAATAATCTGTCAACTCAAGTACATGTATTTAAAAAGAATTACTACTCTATCACAGACAGTGATGAAGCTAAAACCTTCTGGGGTGAATCCCAAATGACAATATTAACAGTAAAATTTAAGAAATTAAAATTTCATTTAGATTTTTATTTTAAATCTTAAAGATTTTTTAATACCCCTTACCCTTAAAAGAAATTTGTATGAAACATTGCGAAATATATATGTTGTCGAGATGGTCTAAAAGATTATAAGAAACTGTCTTCACTCTATTAGAAAATGTTTCATTTTGAAATAAAAAATAATGAAAGGAAAGGATTACGAATTGTTTTTCTTTTTTCAAATGGGAAGACTCAAAAATAAAACCTGAAAAGATAAGTAGATATTTTGGAAGTTCAATAACAGATTCTTAAAAATTAGGATGTGTAAATGTTAAATAATTTTATAGTGACATATCAGGCATTTCATGAGTGATGGACAGAACATTCAGACACATAGAAAACCGCGTTTATTCGACATGTGTGTACTTGTTATTGCCACAAAGACATTTTAGAAATGTGAAAAGATTGTGCATTCCAGAGGGTTAAGCAAGGGTATTTTGCAGATTTATTTATTCTTTCAGACATTTAAGATCACGTAACTAGTCTGCACAGAATTTTTATTCGTACAAGATTTAAAAATCACTACTAGAAGTCGTGCTTCATTTCTAACTATTCCCATTCAGCATAAGAATAATACAAATGTAAACATTAACGTGATAAGTATATTCTTCCGCGTTTGCCGTTGCCTTTCTGGTTTGTTAGGCGGACGGAATATAAATATGATAACAGTTAACACGGAAGATTACATGGCGTAATGTACATTCGTAACTGAAGGTTTCCATATAACACTTTGGATACTGGATTCAGCAGTATTCGGCCATTATGCGCCGAATCTCGAATCCGAAGCCAGTGTGCTAGATTCGGCGAATAATGGATTCGGCCAAACCACTCGCACACAACCCTAATTATCATGTCTCCCTATGTAGGTAGGTGTTAAAAATATATGTTCACATTCAGTGGAGAAAATTTGACAAAAGAAATTTCACAAATAGATCTTGCTGCAAGAAATAACACCTTTATTTTAATTATTTCGATAATACAAATTGCTATATTGTGATAATACAAAATGAGCTACTCTTCTCTGAACTTTTTCTAAATCATCAGTAAGTCCCACCTGGTGTGGATCCAACAATACGCAGCAATACTCCAAAACTGGACACACAAGTGTAGTGTAGGCATTTTCTTTAGCAGAACTGTTGCATCTTTTGTGTGTCCTGCCAATGAAACACAGCCTTTGGTTCGCCTACCGTACATATTTTCTGTGTGTTGTTTCAAAGTTGCTTGTAATTGTTAGTCTAGGTATTTAGTTGAATTGACAACCTGTAGATTTGACTGATTTATTGAGTAAATCAAGTTTAACAGATTTCTTTTAGTGGTCATATGGATGACTTCAAACTTACCATTATTAAGGGTCAATTGCCAATTTTTTCACCAAGCAGATATATAAATCATTTTGCAGTTGTTTTTTATCTTCTGGTGACTTTACTAACTGATCAATGACAGCATTATCCATGAACAGTCTAAGAGACCTAGTTGAGAGTCTCCTAAATTGTTTATAAATATAAGGAACAGTAGGGGTGCTATAACACTTCCATGCCCCTGGTGAACTCCAGGCATCACTTTTGTTCTATTTCATGACTTTCTGTCAATTACAACATACTGTGTTCTTTCTGACAGGAAATCACAAATCCAATAGCACAACTCCGACAATATTCCATAAGCACACAATCTGATTAGCAGATGTTTGTGAGGTACATCAAAAGCCGCCCATAAATCTAGTAATATGGAATCTATTTGACATCCCTTGTCAATAGCACTCATCACATCACTTAAGTAAAGAGCTAGCTGTGTTTCACAAGAACACTTTTTATCATTATATATTACTAGCTGAAAGCTCAGCATTGCTGAGGTATTTATTTATTTATTCAGTCCAGCTCTGTCTTCTGTCGATCTCCTTCTCTTCCCTCTTACTGTTTATCTCCTCCACCCATCTCTCGGCCCCTCTTGTCTCCTCTCTTTATCCATCTCCAACTCTCTCTGTCCATCTCCTAAACCCACTGTCTATGAAAAATGACATACAGTAAAACCTCGTTTTTACATTCTCGGTTTTTACATTTTCCCGCCATTTACACCATTTTTTGTCAGTCCCGACAAATTTCCTATGTTTACAATGTTAATTCACCCTTGTTTTTGCGTTAAAATATTTACAGTTTTCCTGCATTTTACACTTTTCGAAACCATACTCGTGAAGAAACATGACGTAAAGTACATAGATTGGCGCTAGCATGGCTTTCCCCATAAAGTATAGCGCTTAAAAATTATTCGCAGTCGAGTTTTTTGACACTTTGCATGTATTCAAATGTATATTTCACATTTCGTTGTTGACTTACGACGCGCCAATTTGTGGCAATGTAGTTCCTCTTTCCACCAGCTACTTTGCCAGAGTGCCTGGTGTGTACTCAGACAAACAGAACGGTTTGTTGGCATGAGAATATTGCTGATTTGTGGCGGTGTACTTCCTCTTTCTGCTAGCTTCTTTGGCAGAGCAGTTGGCGTGAACTCAAACAATCAGAATCAGTTGCTTTGTTGATGTGAGAATAAAGAGTTGCATTGTTTTTGTGTTACATATTTCTGCTTGATAAATAACGTTATCTGTCAAAGTTCGGTATCATAATACCCACAACCTAAAAAGAGTGTTAATATTGAGAGATGCCGATCCTATGAAAACGTTACAAAAATACTTACGCATATGTTTGCACTCAAGAACGCAAATAAATTCTCTAATATTGTCATATAAAACATCGAAAAATACCAAAATAACGGAACTTTAGGAGTTTACTACATAAATAATTAATGCCGGTAAAAAGCAGTAATTTTGAAGATTTTTTACATAGGCTGGCAGCGGCGTCCAAAGGATATCTTATCAAAACGGTTCAGGTAATTTTGAAGATGTGTTACATAGCCCAGCAGTGGCGTCCTCGATTATAATGAATGAAATTACGTCAAAATTTTCTACTTCCCATAAAATTACCAGTTTTGCCTGGTGCTTAAAATAGTTAAAATTTGAATAACCTTTATTGTATAAAAACATTCCTGGCGAGTATTTAGATGCCTATTATATACATATATCACAAATAAACTACAAAAATGCAAGGCTGATCCAGTAAGCATATTTGACAATTTAAAACATTATTTCCTGCATTTTACATTTTCCTGCATTTTACACCATTTCACTGATGTCCCTTGAAAAGCGTAAAAACAAGGTTCTACTGTACATCTACGATCATGGTGAGCTGTGAAACAGGGAAAACATACCTGCTCTCATGGTGACTGGTACAGTGTGTTGAAATCTGTTGAAATGTAACCCCCTCATGCACCATACGAAACTTGATGTAGGCAAATATGTTCATATGTTTGTAAAACTAAGGGATCTAAGTGCTTAAGTCATCGGCCCCTAGACTTACAAACAAACTAACTTATGCTGAGGCCAACACACATACCCACTCCCGAGTGAGGACTCTAAACTCTGACAGGAGTGGTCACGCAATCTGTAACATATAGTGCACTAGACTGCACAGTCATTCCCACACAAGTTGACATAGTAACATATGTCATGTTTTGAAGGTTAAGTGTGCAAAAGTTCATCAAGATTGGAATACAACTGTAGATTTTGTCTAGGTCCATACATGAAGTACCCTCCATTTAGCACTGTATGCTCATATCTCCTGAATTTGTGCCAAAGGTACCGTGATGCAGCTCTTTTTCATGCATTTTGCTGTTAATGACACCTTATCTCCTGAATTACATGTTGTACAGTCATGTAATCCATGCCTATAATCTTTGCAAAAATGAAAGCAATACATTGACAAATTTTCACTGCAATTGGATGAACAGTACAGCAGCACATAAAATACAGAAATAAGAATATTAAATTAAAAATTGAGTGTGATAGCAAAATGGGCAGTAAATTACGACAAATTTGTTTATGTAGATATATTTATAGCCAGTCAGTCAACAGCCATTAATAGTGAAGGAGCATTGCAATACTCTTGTTCTCATAGTATAATTCATAAATTTTTTGTGTATTTTGTATTTGAGAAGGATAATACAGCTTTTCATTAATTTTTAAGATGAAAATTTGTCTAGTTGTTAGTGATTTCTTTACCATAGTTAATAAGTATTTTATAATGGATAAGGAGTGTGCGCGATGTGTTTAAATGCAGGAGATGACTGTAGTTCACAAACAGCTGAAAGCCTCTTACTGCATGGTGATTGGTGCCTCCTAATGGCTACACACCACTCAATGTGGAGTGTTATTAATGTGGAAGCTGGCTGTCCTGTGAGTGCATAGCAGAGTCTGAACACGGACATGGGAGCGGGGGAGGAGGGGGGGGGGGGGAGTTCTGGTTATTAGGAGCTCCAATGTGTATCATTGGGCCTCTTACGGCAAAAGCATACAGGGCCGGAAAGAATTTCAGTGAGCACTTGGTATATCTGAGAGGGAGTCCCAAACAATATATGGAGGAGACCTTGCCTGTAGTTATTGTGTGCATGTCTGCAAATTGTAGCCCACATCAGCACTAATGATGAAACTTCCTGGCAGATTAAAACTGTATGGTGGACTGGAATTTGAAACTCAGACCTTTGCCTTTTGCAGACAAGAAGTATTCAAGGTAGAAATCATGCCGTCCTTGACAATATTTTGGTTAGTATTCCCACCTGTCTCCTGGGAGACCGAGGTTCATTGCGTGCATGTGTGTGTGTGTGTGTGTGTGTGTGTGTGTGTGTGTGTGTGTGTGTGTGTGTGTTTTTAATGTTTAGTAACATGTCATTTGTCAAACTTAGTGAATGACAGAAAGAACCAAGGCTTGAATCACACTACAACACACAGTTTTACTCTACCAGGAAGTTTCATAACAGTCTACACTCGGCTGTATAGAGAAAATATCATTCTAGCACCAATGATGCCAGTTGTTTTAATTTATGAAGCCATTCTCAATTCAGCAGAACACTGGTGAAATCGCTAAGAACTGCTAGCCTCACACACAGGATGAAAGCAGAGCTCACAGTTTGCAGCACTGTTTCAAGAGTTAAATAGGACCCTTTTGTTTGAAGGCAAATGAAGAGTCTCGCCAGAGGCTTTGTCGGAGTTGTGAAGTGCTTTAGTTAAGATATCTGCAACTGTGTTCTTGGGTAGAGAACTGCAGTACTCTCCCTTGATATGGTCTGATGTACACTCACCATTCGACACAGAGAAAGGGAAATAATACCACATTCTGAGTAAAAGAGATTTAAACATAAAAATACTGGCAGTAAATATCTGAAGTATTAATAACAAAGTCCCCAATTTTACTGTTTTGTACTCAAATCATTATCGGGACAGCGTTGGCTGAATCCTGAGACAGGAAGTTATCAAATACTAAAGACATCTGTAACATGCATCTTACAGACAGATTAGACACCATAGGACGGAGTGTGTGCATTGCAAGTGACAAAAATATCATTGTCTCTAATAAGACCAAAGATGAGTGTGACTGTGAAGTTATCTGGATTCCTATGACAGGTCTGGGCGAAATCAAGTTACTTGTTGGGTGTTTTCACTGGCTACCTGGTTTCCACCATGACAGTGTTTGGTCAGCAGTGAGGAAATACAGAATTCATTAAATATTAATTGAAGTCAGCTTTAACCTACCATTTATAGACCAGGACATCTATGGATTCACTTGTAAACTACTTTAGAACACTTGTCTGAAAAATGTCCTGAGTAGCTATATGAACTGCCCATATGTAAGGAGAATATTTTACATCTTTCAGCTACAAACCGGCCGGATCTTATTGACAATGTCAGTGTGGGCAGAGATTAGTGATCATGATATTGTCATAGTGATGGTTCATTTAGACAGACAAAAAGGATAGAGCTTTTTGCCACAAAGAGCTGATAAGCAGCTGTTAGCACCCCACTTAGACAATGAATGGACATCATGTCAATTTGTGAAGATGGGTGTGGAGAAATAATGGTCAATATTTAAATTCATCATAAATCACAAACTGAAGAAAGTGTACCAAGTAAGTGGACTGAAGAAGGAAAAAGAGCCACCACACTTTATAATTAAAGTTCTGAAAATGTTACTGAAGTGAAGATGGTTGGAATCTTGGTTCAGAAAAGAACAAGCAAATGAAGAAAGGCAAAAGATCAATGCACAAAGAATACAACAAACGCCATGATATTTTAGGAAAACAGCTTGTTGACATTCCAAGAAAATTCTTATCCTTGGTAAAATCAATAAGTGGGCCAAAAGTTTCTATCTTGTCACTCACTAATCAGTCTGGTGAGGCATTAGCAAGATGTAAATCAATCAGTTTGTATTACACAAGTCAAAGTGACACCAATGGCTACGTAGAGTGTGGTGCATTTTCAGCCTACATGTACTACAGAAACATCACTGATGCTTCTCCTGAGCATGATATGAATATAGCAAAAATGTATAGATAAAGTTTTACATCTCATGTTTAAGAAATCATACAAGTAAGAGGACCATAAAATACACCACTGTTTGATTGTCACATACTCCCAAATGCAGTAATTAATAATAAGCATCCCTGGCACAGAAACGCAGCTCCAAGAGTTGAAAAAAAGTAAGCCACCCGATCCAGAGGCACTGGCCATTACATAACTTGCATTTATCATGAATCAGGCTCAGCACAAAGCCCATGTGATTAGAAAAAGGTGCAGGGGACTTCCGTATTTAAGAAAAGTAAAAGAATGGACCCACAAAATTACAGACCAACATCCTTAACATTATTTTCTATACAATTCTTGAACATATTCCCAGTATGAATATAATAAATTTTGATCAGGCAGAAAAGCTGCTTACATTCATCAGCCTGGTTTTAGAAAACTTCACTCATATGAAACTCAGCTTTTGCTTCCCCATGAATGAAAGGCAACAAGCTGACACCATAGTCCTTTATTTCTGAAAGGCGGTTGACATGGAGCCCACAAGTTAATGCAGATGAGTAGGAAAAACAATCCCATAATGTCCAAATACAGCCTTAGTAATGTGCTTCTTGACACTGTCACATCTGTTAAATATCTTAGCATAATACTTCACAGAGGTGTGAACATGCAGAAACAGTTATGGAGAAGACAGATGTCAAACTTTTGTTTATTGAGAGAATTCTGGAAATGATACCATGGTGTGCTGACTCCATGCTCATCCAAATCACGTCCAATGACACCAATGGCAGATGATAATATCTTAGTCTATCAGTACCAATGGGTCTACAGTGGATGTGGATGGAGTTAATGTTTTTACAACAAGTACAGTAACTTCCATGATTTAAAAGCTAATCCTACAGAATATTCCACCAGCTTGTTATTTTTTAACTGGGGTCTTTAATTTTGGTCCACGCCCATTAACCACAGATATTGCCGAGGTGGTGGGGTGGCTTGCATGCCTCAACGATACAGATAACCATATTGTAGGTGCAACCACAGAAGAGGGTTATCTGTGGAGAGGACAGACAAACATGTGGTTCCTGAAGAGGGGCAGCAGCCTTTTCAGTAGTTACAAGGGCAACAGTCTGAATGAGTGACTAGGCTGGCTCATAACATCATCTAACATGACTATGCCATGCAGTTAGTGCAAACAGCTGAAAGCAAGGGGAAGCTACAGTCATTACTTTTCCTGAGGACATGCAGCTCTACTGTATGAATATATGATGATGGCATCTTCTTGGGTAAAATATTTCGGATGTAAAATAGTCCCCCATTCTGAACTCAGAGCGGCGACTACTCGGGAGGATGCCGTTATAATCCTTAATTGCTTAGGTAAGTTACAAAATTTGAAAAGAGAAATGGATAGGTTAAAGTTAGATATGGTAGGGATTAGTGAAGTTCGGTGGCAGGATGAACAGGACTTCTGATCAGGTGGGTACAGGGTTATTAATACAAAATCGGTTTTTTATTCACAGAATATATGACATCATCTGTGAATAGGCAAAGCTGAAAATGTGTACCCATCTGGGATTCAATCCCAGGTCTCCTGCTTTCTAATCCCAGCTGAGTACACATTTTCAGCTTTGCCCATTCACAGTTGATGTCATATATTCTGTGAATATGAAACAATAACAACTACAGGATCAGAAGTGACATCTGTTCTTTCGAAACAGGTGCCACATGTATATATACGAAATCAGTTGGTGGTAATGCAGGATTGAGTCTGATAATGAATAAGAAAATAGGAATGCAGGTCAGTTACTATGAATAGCATAGTGAACACATTATCACAGCAAAGACTCACACAAACCCAACACCGACCACAGCAGTACAAGTTTAAATGCCAACTATCTCTGCCAGTTATGAGGACATTAAAGAAATGTATGAGGAGATAAAAGAAATTATTCAGAAAATTAGGGAGATGAAAATCTGATTGTGATGGGGGACTGGAACTCAGTAGTAGGAAAAGAAAGAGTAGATTGCTTGGCAGAATGTTGTGCATAGCACTATGATCACCAACATTTGGTTTAAACATCGTGAAAGGAGACTGTATACGTGGAAGAGACCAGGAGGCACTGGAAGGTACCAGATTGACTTTATTATGGTAAGACAAAGGTTTAGAAACCAGATTTTACACTGTAAGACATATCCAGTGGCAGATATAGACTAACCATAACTTATTAGTAATGAACTGTATATTAAAACTTGGAGACTGCAGGAAGGTAGAAAATTAGGAGATGGAACCTTGACAAACTGAGGGAAACAGAGGTGGTTGAGGGTTTCAGAGGGAGCGTTACGCAAGGATTGGCTGAAACGGGGGAAAGTAATATAGTAGAATAATAATGGGTAGCTCCGGGAGATAGAGTAAAGAAAGAACAAGGCCTAATAGAAATCTCTGGGTAACACAGGACATACTGAACTTAAATGATGAGAGAAGAAAATATAAATATGCATCAGCAGGCAAAATGGTCTACAGACATTTGAAAAATGAGATTGACAGGAAGTGCAGACTGCCTAAGCAAGAGGACAAATGCAGAACCATAGAAGAATGTATAACCAGGGGAAAGATAGATACCACCTACACGAAAATAAAAGAGATATTTGAAGACAAGAAAAGCAGCCATATGAATGTCAAGAACTCACACAAAAGCAGTACTAAGCAAAGAGGAGAAAGCCGAAATGTGGAAGGAGTATGTAGAAGGCCTGCACAAAGGAAATAAACTTCAAGGTAGTATTCTAGAAATGGAAGACGAAGTGGAGGAAGAGGAGATACAATACTGCGATAAGAATTTGACCGAGCGCTGAAAGATTTGAATTGAAACAAAGCCCTTGGAATAGATGATATTCCTTCTGAACTGCTGATATCGTTAGGAGACCCAGTCATGACGAAATTGTTCCACCTGGCATGCAAGATGAATGAGACGGGATATACCCTCCGACTTCAAGAAGTATATAGTAATTTCAATTCTAAAGAAAGCAAGTGCAGACAAATGTGAAAATTACAGAACTACCAGTTTAATAAGTCATAGTTGCAAAATACTAACATGAATTATTTACAGACGAATGGAAAAACTTGTGGAATACAACCTTGCCAAAGATCAGTTTGGATTTAGGAGAAATGTAGGAACATGGGAGGCAATACTCACATTACGATTTATCTTAAAAAATTGGCCAAGTAAAGACAAACCTATGTTTTTAGCATTTGTAGATTTGGAGAAAGATTTTAACAATGTCAACTGCAATAAACTCTTTCAAATTCTGAAGGTAACAGGGGTAAGCAAAGAGATATATTTAACTTATACAAAAACCAGAGAGCAGTTATTAGAGTCGTAGAGTCAAAGGGCATGAAAGGGATGCAGAGGTTGGAAGGGAGTAACACCTCAATATGTACATTGAGTAAGCAGTGTAGGAATGCAAGGAGAAATTTGGAGATGAAATTAAAGTTCAAGGAGAAGAAATAAAAACTTTGTGGTTTGTCAATGTCAGTAATTCTGACAGAGACAGCAAAGGATTTGGGAGAACAATCAACTGCATGGAATGGACAGGGTCTTGAAAGGGGGTATAAGATGAACATTAATAAGAGCAAAACAAGGATAATGGAATGTAGTGTCAGAAAATCAGGTGATGCTGAAGGAATTAGATTAGGTACCTAATGAGATAATAAAAGTAGTATATGAGTTTTGTTATTTGGGTACAAGATAATTTCTGATAGCCGAAGTACAGAAGATATAAAATGCAGAATGGCTACGGGAAAAAAGTGTTTCTGAAGAAGCGAAATTTATTGACACCCAATATTAATTTAAATGTTAGAAGTCCTTTCTGAAAGGATTTGTCTGAAGTGTAGCATTGTATGGGAGTGAAACATGAATGATAAGGAGTTCAGACAAAAAGATAATAGAAGCTTTTGAAATGTGGTGCTACAGACGAATCATGAAAATTAGATGGGTAGATCACATAACTAATGAGGAAGTGCTTAACCGAATTGCGGAGAAAAGGAGTTTCTGGCATATCCTGACTAAGAGAAGGGTTAGATTGGTAGGACACATTCTGAGACGTCAAGGAATCGTCAACTTAGCATTAGAGGGAAGTGTATGGGGTAAAAATCGTAGAGGGAGACTGAGGGAGGAATACAGCAAGCAGATTCAAAAGGACGTAGGTTGCCGAGTTTATTCTCAGATGAAGCGACTTGCATAGAACAGGGTACGAAGAGAGATGCATCAAATCAGTTTGCAGACTGAAGGCCACAACAACAACTTTAATTTTGGTAAAAACAAGGATACTTGATGCTGTCTCTTACATTCAGAAACTTAACTACAATGCAGAAATTAATTTTACCAAAACAAACTTAATCACTTGCATCCAATCATTTCAAAATTAACCACTGTATCACTTTATTTAATTCTGCCTACCAATTGTACTTCTTATTTAATAGAGGAGGATCATTTCATAAGCTTTCATCCTTTGTAGTGGGTAGAAGTACTAATAACATTTATCTGGCACTGTGTAAAAAAAGTTAGCATCATATGTTTATTTTGCTGAAGCTAACACAGAATTTAGTAATCATTGCGTAGACGCCTCCTACTTTACTGTGAACCTATGTGCAATTTAGGTGGAACACAGTGTCAAATAAAAGAGATCCAAGAAGGCACGCACCTTTTAAATAGTAAGTCCAAAAGAACGGCTACTGAATGATCTGCTCACAACAAAAACTAATCATTTTTCCTACTGACACTAAGTATATTTGACACCGTAGTCCAGTGGACAACGTGGTAGATTGCAACGCAGTAGGCCCTGGTTCGATTCCCAGTCAGGTTGGATATTTTCTCCACTCAGGGACTGGGTGTTGTGTTGTCCTCATCACCACTTCACCATCATCGACGTGTAAGTTGCCCGAGTGTCGTCGTCGTCTCATCATCAATAATGACTAAGTTTGACCAACAGTCATTAACTGCATATACCTCCACTATGGCACCAAATGTACCCTCTATCACCACTGCAAAGCTTTAGCTCTATCTCAAAACCTATCACATTCATTTATTTCTCTCTTAACATCAGTAATCATTTTCATCAATTATTCACTTGCATGTGAAGTTTTGCAGATCCAATTCCATGAGACTGGTTACATTTCCAAACAAGGGCCTTCTGCTTTGGGTGAAAAAACACCGTAACTCTCTGTTACACAGATCCTTCCACCAGTAACAACAGTCATCGCTTGTCATTGTGGATACTAGTCCTACAGAAAGGACTAGTATCCACAATTCCCAAGGTACCGGGTGATCAAAAAATCAGTATAAATTTGAAAACTTAATAAATCACGGAATAATGTAGATAGAGAGGTAAAAATTGACACACATGCTTGGAATGACATGGGGATTTTTATCAGGAAAAAGAAAAAAAAAGGTTCAAAAAAATGTCCAACAGATGGCAATTCATCTGATCAGAAAATCAATAATTAGCATAACAAATTAAGGCAAAGCAAAGGTTCTTTACAGGAAATGCTCAATATGCTCACCATCATTCCTGAACAATAGCTGTAGTTGAGGAATAATGTTGTGAACAGGACTGTAAAGCACGTCCAGAGTTATGGTGAGGCATTAGCATCGGATGTTGTGTTTCAGCATCCCTAGAGATGTCGATTGATCATGATACACTTGCGACTTCAGGTAACATCAAAGCCAATAATCACACGGACTGAGGTCTGGGGACCTGGGAGGCCAAGCATGATGAAAGTGGCGGCTGAGTACACGATCACCACCAAACGACGCACGCAAGAGATATTTCACGAAACGAGCAGTATGGAACGGAGTGCCAGCTTGCATAAAAATTGTATGTTTCAGCAGGTGTTTATCAGCCCGGCTGGGGATGATGCGATTCTGTAACATATCGGCGTACCTCTCACCTGTCACAGTAGCAATTACAAAACCAGAATCACACAGTTCCTCGAAGAAAAAAGGCCCGATAACGGTAGATGTGGTAAATCCTTCCCATACCGTGACTTTCTCGTCATGCAATGGAGTTTCCATGACAGTTCTAGGATTTTCAGTAACCCAAATTCTGCAGTTGTGGGTGTTGACAGACCCTCTGAGCGTGAAATGAGCTTCTTCGGTCCACAACACGTTACTCAATCAATCACCATCTTTTGAAATGCCCACACTGCAAATGCCCTCTGTTTCACTAAATAGCCCGGTAACAGTTCATGATGCCGATGGATTTTGTAAGGATAGCATCAGAAGGTACGCCTAAATGCCAACCAAACAGTAGTGTATGGAATGCCGGTGTGACGTGTGACTGCACGAGTGCTGACTTCCCCATGCATAGACGAAGCCACTACAGCCTCCATTTCTCCCTGAACTGTCTCAGCAGCATTACACCTTGTGCTCAGTCGGCCACTACAGGTCTATCATCAAAACAACCTGTGACTTCGAACTTCGAAATCATTCTAGCACATTCCCCATTCTGATAATACAGCTTCACTAAAAGCACCTTTTCAGGTAATGTCAACATACTGCGACTGCTGGTGCATCTGATTCTCTCTCTCATTTCGGTTCCTTTTGTACACAATTTTCTTGCATAGTCACTGATTAATGCTGTCCAGTGCCATCTGTCGGACTTTTTTTCCCCCTAATAAAATCCCATGTAATTCCAAGGATGTGTGTCAATTTTTACCCCTCAATTATTCCGTGATTTATTAAGTTTTCAAATTTATACTGACTTTTTAATCACCCCGTATCTCGTTGCAACCTCGTTTCCCAACATTCTCCAGACATCAAACCCACTACCTCCTCCTTAATCGTTTTGATAAACTAAATTTTCACCTCAACATTTTTCCCTCTCAAATTCAAAGATAAAAATCAGTCTGCACAATTCCAGTGGATACTCTCATGGCACCTACATGTGCCTTTCTTTTCTGTGGGTCACCTAAATTACTACATCTACTCTTGAAAATCCATTTCCCAATATGAAGGTACATTCATGGATGACGATCTTCACCAGTAAGATTACGCTGTACAGACAACAGCCAATATCCCTTCTTTTAGTAAAAAAAGAAGAAGGCAGAGGAGGAGGAGGAGGAGGAGGAAGATAAGGGTTAAATTCCCAGCAACAACAATGCCATTACAGAGCACAAGCTCGTATTGTTTTTGTAAAGGGTGGAGAAGGAAATCAGTCATGCCCTTTCAAAAGAACCACGCCAGCAATTGTTTGGAGCGATTTAAGGAAATTGTGGAAAATGCAAAAATGAATAGTAAGTGGCGAATTTTAATTGCCATCCAACTGAATGCGAGTCCAGTCTGCTAACCACTGCATCACCTTGCTTGGTTTCTTTTGGTCAAGTTATGCAACAAATCCCCCCCCCCCTTTTTTCAAAGTCTACTCAGTATTTTCTGATTAGTTACATGATTTACCCATCTTCAGCATTCGTCTGAAGCACCACATTAAAAAAGCTACCATTCTCTTCTTCTCTGAAAGTCTTATCACACAAACTTAATCTGCAGTGAAGGCTGCACTCCAGTAAAATGCCTTCAGAAAAGAGTACCTAACAATTAAATTTATACTCAATGTTACTAAGTTTCTCTCCTTCAGAAACATTTTTCTTTCCACTACAATGAATATTACTAAAAATTTATAACTTTTTGCCATGATGAATGTTACACTTACCTCTCTGCAGCAAATGAAAATTCCAGTAATTTTTCAAACAAAAGTTTCATCACACGTGCCTGGATGCAATCAACTGTCAGCAACAGTTGCAACAGACTAGCTTGAACACTTCCTCTTGTGGTTTCACATTCATCAGTTGTCTTAAAAAGAAAAAGAAATAGGCTAGTTAGAAACACTTCATGATTAGGATTTTCAGTATTTAATAACAAAAAATATAATTCGCCATACCAAAAATAGGAACACCAGAAAAGGACTAATTCACAAATTTAAAAATACAGCTTAACAAAATGTCTTGCTATATCTCTGGTGGTGGTGGTGGTGGTGGTGGTGGTGGTGGACATGAGGGACCAAACAACGAGGTCATCAGTCCCTTCAACCCCAAATTGTATACGCCACGGAACCCAACGAAAAATAGGTGAAAGCCAAAAGACCATTACACTAGAAAGTAAAATCGACTCGCCAACAAGACTAAGACCAACCCAGGGCAGCAAATGCTACAGTGTCCGATCCCACAGCTCTGGAAGCGACCTCTAGCCTAAACCACAAGGTACTAATGGCACAGTGGTCAACGTATCATAGCTCCAGAGCAGGGAGAAATAAAACTACATTAAAATGTAAAAGAGTGGGGGGGGGGGGGGGGCTGATGGGGATAAGGCTCTAAACCCCACAATCAGCCAAGAATCACAAACCCACTCACCCCGACCAAGCGAGTCCTAGAGCTGACAATAAAATCTACTTTCACGGAGGAAGGCAAGGACGCGATCAACCATCCGTGGGTCATCCGCCAAAACTAAAGGCAATGCAGGCGGTAGGCCATAGTCGCCACGAAGTGTCGAATGGAGAGGACATTCAGTCAGAATATGAGACAAGGATTGTACGGCTCCACAATCACAATGTGGTGGATTGTCATTTTGTAAAAGAAATCCATGGGTCAGCCTGCAGTGTCCAAGACGGAGGCGACAGAGGACAATTGATTCTCTCCGGGAAGGGCGTAAAGATGAACTCCAAGCTGCAGTCGTATCTTTGATGGTGCGGAGTTTATTGGAAGGGGCAGTAGCTTTCCAACTGCTGTCCCATGAGGAGTGAAGCAAAGATCTGATCTGCACCCGCAGATCCGCACCCGGAATTCGAAAGGGAGATGGGCAGCGAGTAATTGCCGATCTAGCCAACCGGTCAGCCTCTTCATTCCCTGTAATACCAACATGGCTTGGCACCCAGAGAAAGGTAACGGAGCAGGCAGCACGATGAAGGTCAGCAAGGAGATCATGGATGGAAATAACTAAAGGATGGGAGGGGAAACAACGATCAATGGCCTGCAGACTGCTCATGGAGTCAGCACAGATTAAACCACGTTCCACGGCAGAATGTTTAATAAAACAGAGGGCTCTATAAATCGCCATCAGCTCTGCCGTAAACACACTGCATGCCTCTGGCAGAGAATGGCATTCCGCCCCAACAGGAGATGTAAAAGCATATCCGGAGTGGCCCGCTGTTTTCGAGCCATCGGTGTAGAAGATAGAGGCTCCCTGAAACTCTTCTAGTACTGAGCGCACCAAATGCCGAAAGACCATGGGGGAAATTAAAGCTTTTGGGCCCTGGAAGAGATCCGCCCGAATTAGTGGTCGCGGCACCATCCACGGAGGTGTGCGTGCAGTAAAATGGGGGGCACAATCTAGCGAAGGGAAATGGAAATCCCGGCAAAGAGAGGCAAGCCGCAGTCCGACGGGAAGGCCCGCCCGCGGCCGGGTATCAGGGGGTCGAAGCCCTTCATATGCAAAAAGAACCTGGTAAGCGGGATGAGCAGGATATTGCCGGATGGCGATGGCATAAGACGCCAGAAGCTGATGCCGCCTGACCTGAAGAGGGCAGATTCCCGCCTCAACAAGGAGACTTTCGACCGGGCTAGTCGGGAATGCACCTGTAGCCAAGCGGACACCATAATGGTGAACCGGGTCTAATAATTTCAGGGCAGAAGGAGCTGCCGAGCCATAAACTTGACACCCATAGTCCAATCGGGACAATATTAGAGCCCGATAGATACGGAGGATAGTTGTTCGGTCTGCACCCCAAGATGAATGAGCAAGGAAACGTAGGGCATTGAGTTTCCTCATACAACTAATCTTTAGGCGGCGAATATGGGGCACCCAAGTCAATTTTTTGTCAAAGAGAAGACCCAGGAAACGATGCTGTGCTACAACTTCCAGGCGCTGATTACCCAAGAACAGTTCTGGATCAGGGTGAACTGTAGTACGACGACAAAAGTGCACCACCCTCGTTTTTGATGAGGAAAACTGGAAACCATGGGACGTAGCCCACACTGAAGCCCGCCGAATGGCGCTCTGGAGCTGACGTTCAGTAGAGGCTAATGAGTAGGAGCTGTACCATATGCAAAAGTCGTCGACATACAATGCCGGGGTTACCAGTGACCCAACAGAGCTCACCAACCCATTGATGGCGATTAGAAAAAGTGTAACACTCAACACTGAGCCCTGGGGGACACCGTTGTCCTGTATCCGAGGGGAGCTAAAGGAAGAGCCAACTCTGACACGGAACAGGCGGTGGGATAAAAACTGACGGATAAAAATTGGTAAGGAGCCTCTGAGGCCCCAGTCATAAAGAGATGAAGAGAACGTAAAATATGATGACGCCAAGCAGTGTAGTACGCCTTATGCAGATCGAAGAAGACTGCTACCAGATGATGTCTTTTAGAGAAGGCCTGTCTGATCGCAGTCTCCAGTCGAAGTAAATGGTCAATAGGGGATCGTCCCTCTCGGAACCCACACTGGTAAGGTGAGAGAAGTCCCTGGGATTCAAGAATCCAGCATAATCTGCGGGCTACCATTCGTTCAAGTAGTTTACAGGGGACACTTGTCAAGCTTATTGGTCGATAACTGTCCACCGCCGACGGGTCCTTGCCAGGCTTGAGGGCAGGGACCACAATACTCTCCCTCCAATGGGAGGGGAACACCCCTTGAAGCCAAATACAGTTAAAAACTTTTAGGAGAAATTGTCGTTGTGAGGGGTTAAGGTGTTTCAGCAATTGATTATGGATATCGTCAGGGCCAGGTGCTGAATCACGAGAAGAGGAGAGGGCCAGCGACAGCTCCCAGTCAGTAAAAGGTTCGTTATATGGTTCCACCTGGTGAGAAGTAAAGCCTAATTTGAAGGTTTCGGCCTGGTGTTTCTGAAGGAGAAAGGTCGCCGGATATGAAGTTGTCGCTGATACATTGGCGAAGTGAGTTGCAAGATGTTCTGCAACAACAGATGGCTCTGTGCAGACCCCATCAGGCAGGGCAAGACCAGGGATGGAAGACGGCCGCCAGCTACCTTGGATAGATCGGAGCATAGCCCACACTCTTGTCAAAGGGACAGAAGAACCCAACGAGGAGACAAAATGCTCCCAGCATGTCCGCTTACTTTGTTTGATTAAGTAACGAGCTCTGGCACGCAGACGTTTGAAATTTATTAGACCAGCGAGCGATGGGTGGCGCTTAAGATGTTGCAAGGCCCTACGGCGCTCGCGAATGGCTGCGGCAACAGTTGCATTCCACCAAGAGACAGGCCGGCGAGTAGGAGGGCCTGTCGACCGGGGAACAGCGGCGTTGGCAGCTTGGGTAATCATGTTGGTCATTTGGCTTATAATATCATCTATACAGCCTGAGGGGGAAGATGGGAACACAACCTGGGATGTATATAGTGGCCAATTAGCACGACGGAATACCCAGCGGGGTACCCTGGCTCGTGGTAGGCGTGAGGGACGTGAAAGGATCAACGGAAAGTGGTCACTATCGCAGAGGTCGTCATACGCCGACCAGTGAAATAAAGGAAGGAGAGAAGGAGAAGTGAGAGAGAGGTCTATGGCAGAAAAGGTGCCGTGAGCGGCATTAAAATAAGTTGGGGAACCATCGTTGAAAAGGCTCAGATTGTGGTCAGCAAGAAACTGGTCTATGAGGCGGCCCCGGCTAGATGTATAAGCACTGCCCCACAAAGGATGGTGGGCATTGAAGTCCCCAAGGATGAGGTAAGGAGGGGGGAGTTGCTGAAGGAGGGGCCACTAGGGACGTGAGTGTAGGTGGCCTGTCAGGTGGAAGGTAGAGGTTGCAAATGGTCAATGGAGTGTCCAAGTGAACCCGGACAGCAACCACTTCCAATGGAGTTTGGAGAGGAATCCAGGTACTGACAATATCTGTCCGGACCAAAGTACAAACCCCACCAGACGCCTGGAGGGGACCAACCCGGTTCCGACAAAAAGCACGGAACCCACGGAGGGTCGGTGAATGTGCATCCATAAACCTCGATCCCTGCAGGACGACACAGGCCGCAGAAGAGAGAGAGATTAGCTGTTTAATCTCCAAGAGGTGACGGTAGTAACCATTACAGTTCCATTGGATGATCACATCTACATCTACATCTACATCTACATGGGATACTCTGCAAATCACATTTAAGTGCCTGGCAGAGGGTTCATCGAACCACAATTATACTATTTATCTCCCATTCCATTCTCGAATAGCGCGCGGGAAGAAAGAACACCTGAATCTCTCTGTTCGAGCTCTGATTTCTCTTATTTTATTCTGATGATCATTTCTACCTATGTAAGTGGGAGTCAACAATATATTTTCGCATTCGGAGGAGAATGTTGGCGATTGGAGTTTCGCAAGTAACCCACGCCTCAGCGATAAGCGCCGTTGTTGTAATGATTCCCATCCCAGATCCTGTATCATTTCCGTAACGCTGTCTCCCCTGTATTGTGACAATACGAAACGAGCTGCCCTTCATTGGACTCTTTCGATGTCCTCCGTCAAACCCACCTGATAAGGATCCCACACTGGGCTGCAATACTCCAAAAATGGACGGACAAGCGCAGTGTATGCAGTTTCTTTAGTAGTTCTGTTGCATCTTTTAAGGATTCTGCCAATAAAACGCAGTCTCTGGTTCGCCTTTTTCACGATATTATCTACGTGTTCTTTCCAGTTTAAGTCTGAAGTAATAGTGATTCCTAGGTATTTTGTGGAGTTTACGGCGTTCACATTTGATTGATTTATTTTGTAAACAAAGTTTAACGGATTTCTTTTCGTACTCATGTGGACGACTTCACACTTCTCATTATTTAGAGTCAATTGCCAATTTTTACACCATACTGATATCTTATTCAGATCGTTCTGCAGTTGGTTTTGATCTTCAGATGATTTTACTAGACGTCACGAGGATCTAAGCGGGAAGCGAATGGCATAACGTCTGTCACGCTGCTTTGTCAGCGTCCGTCACCAAAGAAGAAGGGACAACATCCATAAATAGCTGATCAGCCTCGGGCTCAATGGGATGAGCGAGTTGCGAAAGCACAGTCGGCACCTCCGGTGGTACCGGAGGGGCTTTATCTTGTAACTTTGGTATCTTCTTCTTCTTTTCCTTCTCCTTCTCTTTCTCCTTCTCCTTCTCTCGTGTGGGACGGGCAGGACCCACCCCAGAGAGAGGACTTTTGTCAGTTAGGTCTGGTACTGACGAGGATCGGGCGACCTTTGAACTCACTGACTGGGAATCCGATGGCCGGTTGGAGGTCGAAGATCTCCGATCTGGAGAACGCCGGTACGGAAGGCCCTGAGATAGGGCACTGTCACCAGCAGGCGACGGAGAAGGGGTGCACTTCTCCGGCTGGGAAGGGGTGGGACACAAAGGGAGGGCTACAGGAGCTACAGGAGAGGGAGATGTGAGGGAGGGGTGTGGACGGGGTGTAGGGGGGAGATGGGAGGGGGAAGGGGAGGGTGAAAGGCTAGACGATAACGTCGTAGCGAAGGTCGTCGCCATTTGCACGGGATGCAGACGTTCATATTTACTGCGGGCCTCAGGGTACGTCAAACGCTCCAGGGATTTGTACTCTTGTATCTTCTTTTCTTTTTTGAACATAGGGCAATCTGGCGACCGTGAAGAGTGGTGTTGTTGACAGTTGACGCACACCGGCGGAGGAACACAGGGGCTCCCCTCATGTAGTGGGCGTCCACAATCACCGCATACTGGGACTGCTGTACAGCGAGAGGACATATGATCAAACCTCATACATCGAAAACACCGCATGGGAGGTGGAATGTAGGGCTTCACTTCACATCGATATATCATTATCTTGACCTTCTCTGGGAGTGTGTCCCCCTCGAAGGCCAAGATAAAGGCCCCAGTATCGGCGCGGTTATCTTTAGGTCCCCTCTGAACGCGGCGAACAAAATGTACACCACACCGCTCGAGATAGGCCCTAAGCTCCTCATCAGTTTGAAGGAGGAGGTCCCGGTGGAATATCACACCCTGTACCATATTCAAGGATTTGTGCGGGACAATTGTTACTGGAATGTCGCCAAGGGTGGTGCAGGCGAGCAAAGCTTCAGACTGGGCTTCCGAGACTGTTTTAATGAGTAATGAGCCAGATCTAAGCTTACCCATAGATTCCACTTCACCAAACTTGTCCTCTATGGTCTCGACAAAGAACAGAGGTTTGGTGGTAGTAAAAGTTCCTCCATCAGTCCTTGAGCAAACGAGATAGCGAGGAAAGGGTTTTGCTCCTAACCGGCGAGCCTGGCCTTCCTCCCAAGGGGTAGCAAGGGAGGGAAACATCCTCTTATCCGCAGTAGCAGCATTAAACGATCTCTTCCTGTCTTGAGAGACGGCCGATGCACGACCATTTTGGAGTCTAACTCTTTTCATAGTGCTAGACGTCCGCCCTGGTGTCACCCACTCCGAAACCGGGGCTCTCTCCATGGGCGCCACCCAGCCTCAGCAAAGGCCACCTGGCACGATGGCCATTGCCGGGAGTTCTGATACCCCCGAGGACAGGCATCAACTCCTTGGCTTGCATGGAGAGGTCGCAGCTCAGACACCAGTAGTGTGATCCCTGTGGTGTCAGGGGGCTCAGCCAAAGGGTACATAACAGCCCCCCCACACGGACTGGCTACACGTGCTGGGGACCTAGTGGGGGATGGGGGCTACAGCGAGGAAAGGAAGTGGAAAGGAAAGGATAGGACCCGCGCAGTAGGGGCTAGGTCGGGAGTTCTACCCCAATTGGCTCACACATTATCGGACAATTTTGGTATGGAAGGTCAAACCCCGAGGGGGACCAAACTGGGCCAAAAACCGGTGTACACAGCAGACAAAACCAAAGTGCAGGACAATCGGTACCATGGGATAGCCAAGCCGTCATCCAGAGTACCACCGAGAGACGGGGTTGGAGAGGGTGGGAAGGAGGAATTGGGATGGGAAGGAGGGGGAACTAGGAGGGGTAATGCAGCCTGGGGAAAGCAGGAAAAAAGGCTGCAATGGCTCGGGGACTCGTGCGCGCCACACACGTACCCACAAAAGAGCTGTGGGCCCCCTGGGGGGTTGCTATATCTCTCTCCACAATGGTTTCTGCCATCATGATGACAATTCATCAAGTTGTGAACAAGTCACAAATTTTTAAAATCTACATTGTCATTCAATCACCTACAATTGTTCATATTTTCCTGTTTGGACATCTAATTGACTGAAGTTGAGATCAAGGTCACTTTTACCATGCAAACTGATCCATCTACGTTCACATATCCACCTACCGAGCACCATGATTTAATTAAAAATGCAAACAATTTGAAAAACTGATCATTTGTAATAAAAATTTAATATTTCATCATATTTATGTCGGAACAATGCTGTCTCACTTAGTGCACATTAACAAACAAGTCATGAAGCTAAAAATTTAAAATTGTGTAAATGTGTGGGCACCTTTTTTTGTTGTGTGCATGTGTGTGTGTGGGGGGGGGGGGGGGCGATATTACATTATAAAATCACTTTTCTCATTGTGGAACCTTACGTTTCACAAAAAGTATGCATCTCTAACCACATATTTTCACCAGAACTGTATCCTATGTGGAATTTTCCCAGTGTCAGAAACAACTCACCAGTGTCAGAAACAACTCAACCAATCATACCGCATTTGGGCAGCAGAACAAGGCTTAAGTAGAAAGTACCATTTTGTGCCTCAAATAAACAAGAATCACATGATTATAAATCCAATTCACCAAACAGTTCTTTCCTTTTCTATTCCACACACAGATAGAGCAACTTAAAAATTAATGATGTGTCTGTAAGAGTCCAAATTTCTGTGATCTTCACAGTTTTAAGCAAAATGTAAGTTGATGACGGTAAAATCATTCCGCATCAGTTTCACTTTCCAGACTTCTAAAGTTAATCAATAACTTTTCTTAAAAGGAATGTCCCTACTCTCCAGCAATTCCCACTTGAGTTCCTAAAACATCCTTGTAACTATCGTGCAATGCTCAAAGCTACCATAACAAACTTAGCAACCTACCTCTCAATTGTTTCTAAGTCTTCCTTTAAATCGATTTGGTAGGGACTGCAAACACTTGATCAATACTCAAGAACTGATCACACAAGCTTCTATATGGGGTCTCTTTTAGAGATGGACCACATCTTCCCAAAATTCTCACAATAAACTTGAGTCTAGCATCCACCTTCCCCATGACTGTCCTTAAATGCTCATTCCAGTTCATATCAATCTGCAACATTACAGCAAGTTATTTAATCGACGCATTTATGTGAAGCAGATTGCCACTAATACTGTATCCAAAAATACTTCTTTTTACGTTTAGAGGAACTGCCATTCTTCACCAACTAGAAATTAAACTGTCTAGTTGTCGTACATCTTTCTACAGTCACTTACTGACGACACCTCACCGTACACGAAAGCATTGTCAGCAAAAACAGCAGAAGACTGCTACCCACTCTGCCAGATCATTTATGTAGAGGGAAAATAATAATGGTCCTATCACAACTCCCTTGGACACTACTGAAAATACCCCTGACTCTGCTAAATTTAAGATCACGGTGAGGGGGAGCATTGGCAACACTTCCATAGCACACTTAGTTTAGCAATATGCCCCATTTTACTTAGCCAATAAAATGCTACTTTGACTTTTACAATACAACCTGATCTGTTTATGTTCACCCATCCACCTACAGAGCCCCACAATTTAATTGAAAGACAATAATCATTTGAATCATCCATCATTTGTAATGGACATATCTCTTTTGTTAAGAACATGTCACTACTTCTACAAACAAAATGACCCACTCACATTAACATATCCACCTACTGAGCCCCACGATTTAATTAAAAAAACTAATCATTGAAGCATTCATCCTTTGCAATGGAAATTTCTACGTGGAGAGAATTTAATATGTCATTATATTTACATCGAAACATTGCTGTCTCACTTAGTGCACATAAACAAACAACTGATACATACTGCTTCGTCCTGGTATGCTGTGCGGCAACCACTGCCAACACACGGAAGTACTGTACACTGCTGACTGTGATCCCAACTTTTACTCCTTGTCTCTAGTTAACACTCGCTATCGAGGACAACATCTGAGTCCTGACATATCTGCAAACCTATTCCATATGCTCACAACTTTGTTAGATTTCTGCAGTGCTGCACTGTGTTAAACAGCTTTTGGAAAAGCCAAGTTTTACATGAGCTTTCTAAAGCAATGCTGTCACAAGGAAATTTATTATATTCGAATTAAATGTGCAAAATTCTGCAGCATACTGATGTTAATTATATTGGCTTGTAATAATTATGGAGGTCTGTTTTTATTTATTTGTTTATTTACTTATTGCATTATTTATAAACAGGAGTTCGCTGTGCTTTTTTCCTCCATTCATTTGGAACAAGGATTTGTGAAGAATGCTTACCCAATAAGGTGGATATGCCAGTTTCCCTTTTCGGCTTATGGTGTGAAAATTTTCAAACTTCCAGCACCTGTTTCCTTAAGCTTTATGGCACCAAAAAAAATGAAAAGCTTTGTAAAGTTCATTTCAGTTTCACAAGAAATGTAGCCATAGTTTTCAAATTGTTTTCATGATACTGCAAATGCTACATTTCTTTATGAGAAATTTTGAATACCATTTACAGTATTGGTGGTAACATCTCTGACAATTCGCAACTGGAACTGACATATTTTCAGTGTCATTTTCGTTTGTAAGACAAATAATAATATGTTAAAACTATTAAGGAGTCCTATGAAGGATTTACTTGTGAAGAGATCCCATATACTCATTATGAGACAGTAAACTTTATATCCATTTTTAGCTCAACTTATGTCTGTGACTGACAGTACATCACAGATTACAAAAACTACAATTTCTTTACAAAAGTTATCTAAGTCAAAAACAGTGGAATATACGTACCCATGTTTGGAGTGACATTAACATCATTAAGAGCAAACATTGCACAAAGCCAAAAAAAGACACTTATTATTATTATTATTATTATTATTATTATTATTATTATTATTATTTATTATTATTGCTGTTTTGTTTTTTTTCTTTAATATTCATGTTACAGCTCTGGCTGTAGGTAGCTGACTGAGAAGCTATAGATATCTGTCATATGCGTTGCTGTCACCAGATGGCAGCACAATACCTTTATACCTTGTGTTGTTCATGTAAAATATAACAGCATTATTACCAATATGTTTATACTAAATTAGGAGCAGCATTGTTGGGGGATTACAATTATTTTTATTTTATTGGATCACTACTAATTGCTTCCCAAAATAAAGCTGCCTTTGGAGTACAATAAAATGAAACAAAACATGGTGTTGTTGATATCAGATACAATATAAAATCCTTCATAAAACAGGAAAAGGGAGGAAGCTTGATTTATTGAAGAACTTATATATTTACAGTAGCAACAAAAAAGCCTCAATGAAAATACTTGATGACTGATTAGAGTTTAACCAGAAAACCTTTATTACAATCTTCGATAAGCTGCTCTAATGTGTCTATCTACTGACACAGTTACACTCTTTCAGCGAATTGATGTTATCAGTCGTTTTACACTATAACAAAAAATAGCTGTGAATTCTTGCCAATCAACCAGCCACTAACAAATGTACTTTCACATTTTGCCAATCATTCCCACTGTGATAAACTGTTTAACTGTAACTACCATTCTTAAGATACAACTTGTCACCATTTCTTTACATACTAATTAGGTATCATGTAGACTACAGGTTTTAAGGCTGATACCACGTTATACATAATGACAATACCATGCTTTAATTGTATATGATTAGCACATAAAGGCAAAATTATATGTTCTCTAATTACGTTGCACATATTTTAACAAGTAATAACGCTCAAAACCTAGACCTCAGATTATAATCTGCCTATTATAGATTATCAATGGTTAAGGTTTTATACGTGTAGGCATAATTTCTCTGTAGGCCTACTTAATTACGACATACCTTTCCTTAAAATACGTGTTTTGCAGACATCTTTCTAGCCCCATTACATTTAGACTGCCAACTTTTGTAATATTGAATTATAAATACAAAATTCGCTAAATAAGGCACATTGCTTCCGATTGCCTGAATTGGAGGCTGCGCAACGCAATGTTCATTTGTTGCAGACCACGTGATTATGTGGCTAGCGAATCACAGCACAAAGAAGAGTATCGTCGTCAGCCAAAAGTAACCAAAGCTTACCGCCGCGCAAAATGCAAATAAGAATTTTTGACGTTGGAAATTAAATAAGCGGTAATGTTTTTATACCTGAAATTGCGCAATGTTTACAAGATGTGAAAATTAACGTGTTAACATTAAGTTTCAATTATTTTATTTTCGAAATCACTTGATTAATAAAACATGCTATACCTGCTCTATGGTTGACAGGTTCTTGTATGTAACATTGTCCGGTCAGTAAAAGTTAATGGCCTCGTAAAATGAAGATTTGGAATTAGTTGATGACTGTTTTGTACATATAAAATAAATAAAACATGCTATAGTACTATATAGTTGACAGTATAAAGTTATTCTAAATCTTCATTTTACGAGGCCAATTACCTTTACTGGCCAGACAAGGGTACATACAAGAATCTGTACCATAGAGCAAGAATAGCATGTTTTATTTACCCTATGACCTGTACGAAACAGTCATCAACTAACTCTAAATATTCATTTTACAAGGCCAGTAACTGTTACATACAAGAACGTGTCAACCATAGAGCAGGTATAGCATGTTTCATTTATTTTATTGTCTGTCTGAAAGTTTAACAAGTGACTTCGAAAATAAAATAATTGAAACTTCATGTTAACATGTTAATTTTCACATCTTGTAAACATTGCGCCGTTTCGTGTATAAAAACATTACCCCATATTTAATTTCAAACGTCGAAAATTTATATTTGCATGTTGCTGTGGCGGTGTTTGGTTACCATTGGTTGATGACAAAATTCTTCCTTTATGCTGTGATTTGCTGACAACATAATCACGTGGTCTGCAGCAAATGAACATTGCGTTGTGCAGCCTCCAATTCAGGCGATCTGAAGAAAATGTGCTGTATTTGGTGGAT
This sequence comes from Locusta migratoria, assembly GCA_026315105.1. Classification (NCBI taxonomy): domain Eukaryota; kingdom Metazoa; phylum Arthropoda; class Insecta; order Orthoptera; family Acrididae; genus Locusta; species Locusta migratoria. Next base: position 152,410,186 of record CM048751.1, on the reverse strand, counting down.
TTTGTATTTATACTTCAATATTACGAAAGTGAGCGCCTAAAATGTAACGGCGCTTGAAAGACATTTGCAAAACACGTATTTTAAGGTAAGGTATGTCGTAATTAAGTAAGGAGAAATTATCTTATCAATATTATCAATTATTCATACTATACAGATGATTAAAACTGTTGTACCAGGACTATAGAAGACCATTTTGTTATTTAGCGGTAAGCCTTGGGTATAATATATTTTATTACAACTTGTCAATGTGCTGATTTAGTATGCAGGTATTGAATTATGTATGTTTGACTACCTTATATGTTTAAAAACAGCAGCTGATTCACTCTTAAGTTAGAAAATATGTAAAATTAATCTTGATTTCAAGGTACTTGGCCACATTCAAGCTGCACACATTTATTCTCATTTTTAAATTATATAATCCAGATCTTAGCATATCAGGATTTGAGCACATGTATGGTACATATATTCATAGTCATATTATAGAAGGAGACTTTCCTAGTGGGAAAAATATGTATAAAATAAAGATTTTTAACTTACCTAAAGTACAGGCTCGTCAACAGAAACATAAAACACACACAAAAACACACAAACATTCAAGCCCTTCCACACCTGGGATTGGAATGACTCCTTTTCCACTTCCTTAAAACCCGTATCCTTCCCTTTCTCCTCTCCTTCCTTCCTCATTTTCCTGAAGAAGCTGCCAGTGGTGGCGAAAGCTTGAATGTCATACTTATACATACATACTTATACATAGTCATACTTATGTTGACAACTGTTAGATATTATGCAACATTGTCTTAAATATGTTACACACATTTTGTCTCCTAAAATAATATGTAAAACTTAGCATTAAGATACAATTCCCCTAAAGGCCTATTTCATAAGAAACCCATATTTGTAAATGTGTCCAAGATCTCATGAAATTAAAATGTCATTTTTTAACAGGAGGGTGGAATTGATCAATTTTTATGTAAAAATACTGGGTTTCACTTTCTTGCTTTTTTTCCCTTCTATATATGCTATTTTGTGCGCCTCGATTGCACAGCGGAAGAGTGCCAGACTTCAAATTCAAAGGTCATGGGTTCAATCCCCGCCAGGTCCTAGGATTTTTATCTGTCGCTTTCCACTTCTTTCACCTCTGGCAGTGTTGCTGATGTGGAAAATACCGAGTAGCACTGTGGTTCGGAGCCCACATTAAACTGTAGGTCCCCCCCCCTATCACTGTCTGGGTAAGTCAGTTTGAAGGTCGGAGGAAGGCAATGGCATACCACCTCCAAACAGGACCATGCCTTGTAAAGCACTGTGGTGTTCAAACCAATCTTCGGATTGTTGACTGCTTTACCTTATATGCTATTTACTGTCACTTCCCTATAATTTTGTTTTAATATATTTTAATGTCACATTTAGATTTATTGCAATGCAGTTAGCTAGCAAACTGAGCTTTCTCTCAAATATTGTGCCCTTTTGACGTATCTAATTTCAAAATTTTACATGAGAAACTGGAAATATTACTGTAAATGTTTGTATATGTACTATGTTTTATAAGACACGTGTTATCTTATGTCATATTATCACCTAGACCTAAGATGACAACCCACAGGATTACGTAAATCAAATGAGACAATACATAACTTAGACCTCGAACAAATATAAACATATGGAAACCTCAAGTACAAAAAAGATTCAACCTTTTAGTAAAAGTGTGCAAATGACATATGTTATCTGACTTTTTATGAAATGCTATTTTACTGTAATTTCCCTATTTTGCTTTTGTACATTCTAACAAGATTTGATTGCTTACTGTTTTTCTGATGTGTATACAGCTTTTTTGTGTTTGTGATCATCAGATTGTGCTTGGAAGGGTAGAAATCTTGTTGCAGTGATCTGATTATATACTAGATTGTTGCCATGTTGGTAAAGGATAAATTTCTTATGTGTATGTTATCCTATATTACGCTACGATCTAGACCTGAATAAACCAGCGGAACTACGAAAATCCCATGAACTATTCATAATAAATTATTAGTAATCCAATAAAATAAAAATACTTGTAATTTAATCCCCCAACAATTCAGTTCCTTCCTTAATCTAAATGTATCATAAATAATGCTGCTATATTTTACATGAACAACACAATGTATAAAAGTATTGTACTGCCATCTGGTGACAACAACACATGTAACAGGCATCAGCTCGACAGTCAATTACCTACAGCTAGATCTGGAACAGAAATATTTTTAAAATTTTAATACTCTTTTATAATTTTGAGCAATACAAATTTTAACGTCATTCCAAACATGTTTCACAGTTTTAGAGTTAGGTAACTCTTGTAAAGAGTATTCCTATAAAGAAATTATATTTTTTGTAATCTCAATGTACTTTCAGTGAATGACAAACATTTTGTAAACAACTGATCTGAAGATGACGACATAGTTCACTCAAACTGGTAGTAAAAAAATTAATAAAATAAAAATATGAGGGACTGAAAAAAAGCTATCTTGGCTACATTCCATTAAGAGATATGCTGATTAACCCAATTACATGGTTGCTTACTGAAATGTCAGGTAATAATTCATTATTTTATTGATAATCAGTTTCGGCAAAAATATATTTCCATCACCTCATCAATAAAGTAATATAGAAAAAATAGTGTGCAGAGGACATTCCCTCAGAACTAATGAAATCTCTGGGAAAAGGCAGCCATGTCGAAACTATTTTAGCACGTATGTAGGATGTATGAGGCAAGGGAAGTACCCTCAGACTTTAAGTAAATCATAATCTGCATCTACATGGGATATTCTGCAAATCACAAGTAAGTGCCTGGCAGAGGGTTCATCAAACCACCTTTATACTATTTATCTCCCATTCCATTCCTGAATAGTGTGCGGAAAGAAAGAATACCCGAATCTCTCCGTTCGAGCTCTGATTTCTCGTATTTTATTCTGATGATCTTTTCTACCTATGTAAGTGGGAGTCAACAATATATTTTCGCATTCGCAGGAGCATTTTGGCGATTGGAGTTTCGTAAGTAGCCGTTGTTGTAATGATTCCCATCCCAGATCCTGTATCATTTCAAGATGGTGCCGATTGAAAAGTGTAACGACACATCTCTAGCTCAAAAAAGTGTAAAAAACAATGGTTCAACATGTAAGCAGTATAAAAAATGTGTGATTAAAGGCATTCTATGTGTTAAATGCAATGTTTGGATGCATGGAAAGTGCGCAAAAGTTAATCTTAAATTCATAAGTGACGATGTTTCGTAGATTTGCTACAACTGTTTACAGTGTGAAAAAATGGAACTGATAAACACCATAAAATCGAAAGCAGAAATAATAAATTTGCTACAAAGTGATATCTGTACTCTCAAAAAAGAGTTGCAGTCTCAAAGAAGAAAATGAAAAACTAAAAAGTGATTCAGAAATCAGTGTGTGTGGTAACCAGCTACCGAGCATAGCACAAACATGTGAAAACTCAAATGTGCAATCTCTGTTTCCGAGAATAAATAAAGACATTGAAATCTTGCGAGTGCAAAAGCCGTTTCCAAGCAAAAACCATGAAAGTAAAGTCTTGTGTGTGCAGACTCCATTTCCAAGTAGTCCTAAATATCAAGACAGTGAAATCTCAGTTGTGCAGATTCCGGAGAAAACGGCTACAGAAAAAGAATCATGTGGTAAGTCTTTGAACAAATATAGCTGAGAACTGTATCATATAAGAAAAGGGGGCAATGACGAAATCAAGTTGACAAATCAGGTCGACAAAAGTGAATTCTTTGTTATTGGTGATTCAATATTAAAAAACCTAGTAGTTCCGAACTGTGATACTGATGTTCACCCTGGCATTCGACCATATCAAATTGCGAAACACTTCAAAAACATTATAAACACGTAAAAGCCGAACCAAAAAGATAGTGATGCCTCAAACACAAATTTTAAAGGTGTGATAATTCATGTAGGAACAAATTCTATCCAAAGCAGCAGTCAAGACGAAATCATAAATGATACTAGAAATGTAATTCGCACAGCCAGAGGCTTGTTTACAAACTCTCCAAAGGTGATCGGTGAGTAATGCCTACATCAGCAAAATAAACACTGGCATAAGACAACAGTGTGATGATCTTGGTGCTGTTTTTGTTGATCCAAATAAATTTCTGAGTGACAAATGTTTAGGCAGGGATGGCCTACACCTAAACAGGCTAAGCACAATCACTTTCAGTAAAATGATCCAGGACATATGTAAAATAATTAAAAGTAAGGTAAGGTAAAGCAGTCAACAATCCGAAGATTGGTTTGAACACCACAGTGCTTTACTAGGCATGGTCCTGTTTGGAGGTGGTATGCCGTTGCCTTCCTCCGACCTTCGAACTGACTTACCCATCCAGTTATAGGGGGACCTACAGTTTAACGTGGGTTCCGAACCACGGTGCTACTCGGTATTTTTCACTTGGGCAATATTGCCAGAGGTGAAAGAAGTGGAAAGTGACAGATAAAAATCCTAGGACCTGGCGGGGATCGGACCCGCGACCTTTGGATTTGTAGTCTGGCCCTCTACCACTGTGCAACCGAGGCGCACAATTAGAAGTAAGGGAAACTAATGCAGTCAACAGGGGGTGATAGTAAAACAAAAACAAAAAAAAGCTCATGAAACAAAAAAATGTGAGTGTAATCGAAATAAAACTAACTCAAAGTAAAAACAAAACAGAGGAAAGAGAAAAAGCAAAATGGGGGGGGGGGGGGGGGAGACTAATTTAGGCCTAACAGTTGTTCACCAAAATATTCAGTCTCTAGGAAACAAAATCCAGCAGCTAGATGTGGAGCTGGAGTCTACAGATAGTGCAGTTGTTTGTCTCACAGAACATTGGTGCAATGAGGCAGAAATTAATCATTTAGTATTGCAATCATATAATTTAGCATGTGCATACTGTAGAACCTCTATGAAGTGTGAAGGGTGTTGTATTTATGTGAAACATAACTATCCATTTAAAGTAAAAAGTGATTTAGGTGCAACTAGTGAAGAAAAACATTCTGAATTGGCATCAGTTGAAATCAGGGACAAACTTTATGTGTAGAAATTTGATTATTGTATGTATATACAGAAACTCCAGTGGAGATTTTAACATTTTTTTATCTAAACTGAATCCTGATCTTGATTTGATAAGCAGTCGAAAGAACAACGTCCTCGTATTTGGTGACCTAAATGTTGATAAACTGAATCCTGATGACACATGGGACTCATTACTAAGTCTCGCTCAAAGTTTCAACTTAGTGCCAATGGTAAATACCGCAACAAGAAAAACAAAACATTCAAAGACAGCTATTGATCAGGTATTAACAGATTTAAAGGAAGACAAATGTACAGAGGTTGTAGCAGAGTTAGGGTTCGCTGATCACTCCGATCAAATCATAAATGTATAAGTGGCTCCAGAAAAACAAAGAAAATGCATGTTTACAACCGAATATTTTCTAAACAAAAGAGATGCGAGTTTGTTAAACAAATAGCTGGGCAAACATGGGAATCCGTATACTAAGTGGAAGACACAAATGAAAAATTCAAAAAAGTCATGTCATTATTTAAATTAAAATTTGAAGAAACATTTCCAAAGGTATTACGTCCATTGCCAATAGTGGGGAAAAATAAGTGAGTCACAAAAAATCATTCCAAACACTGAAGTACCTCTGGCCCATTAAACACAGTCAAACTAACCCTGCCTTCTCACACTTTTATAAAAGCTATAGGAAATATTGCTTGCATCGAAGAGAGCTCAAAACTCCAAAACGGTACTCAATGCCGAAAACAAAAACAAAGCAGTGTGGAAGATAGTTAAACAAGAAACTGGCAACAGAAAAGTAAATCTGTCAAATATAAAAGTCAAAGAGAAAGGGGCTGTAATTAAAAACCCAATTTATTTGGCAAACTATATAAACAACTACTTTAGCAGCATAGGAATAAAATTACAGAAACAATTTCAAACAGTCCCTCAGTCCAAAATTGGTGTATCACATTCAATGGTATTATTTCCCACAACCGAGGAAGAAATCTATAAAGCAGTTCTCAAACTAAAAAACAAAAACTCAGCTGGTCTGAATGAAGTCCCCATTTGCCTAATTAAGGACTGTGTCGAGAGGCTACTTCCACCTTTAGTAGACATTACAAATCAATCTTTCAAACAAGGCTGCTTCCCTGACTATTTAAAATACTCACAGAATATATGACATCAACTGCGATTGGGCAAAGCTGAAAATGTGTACCCAGCCGGGATTCGAACCCGGGTCTCCTGCTTTCTAGGCAGTTGTGCTGACCCCTACACCACTGGAGACACAGTGATCACCGTACCTGCAAAGACTACCTAAGCACACCTCCCGTCAGATACAAATTCCCAGCTTCGCCCTGCCCACAGTACTCAAACTCATAGTTATGAAACTAATTCCCATATGAGTAAGGGCTTCAAACTTGCCCACCCCTCCCCACTAACAATAGGATCATTGCCCGTCACCGGCATATTATATATATACATGTGGCATCTGTTCCGAAAGAACAGACGTCACTTCTGATCCTGTTGTTGTTGTTATTTAATATACACAGAATATATGACATCAACTGCGATTGGGCAAAGCAGAAAATGTGTACCTGACAGGAGGTGTGCTTAGGTAGTCCTTGCAAGTGCGGTGATCACTGTGTCCCCAGTGGTGTAGGGGTCAGCGCAACTGCCTAGAAAGTAGGAGACTCGGGTTCGAATCCCAGCTGGGTACACATTTTCAGCTTTGCCCAATCGCATTTGGTGTCATATATTCTGTGAATATTAAATAATAACAACTGCGGGATCAGAAGTGACGTCTGTTCTTTTGGAACAGACGCCACGTGTATATATATTTAAAATACGCTAAATTGCTACCTCTCCACAAAAAAGGTGATCCTGAGAAAATAGAAAATTACAGGCCAATTTCTGTACTTTCGTGTTTCTCAAAAATACTAGAGACTATTATGAAAGACAGACTTATGAATTACTTAAACAAATACAATCTACTATCTAATGACCAGTTTGCTTTTCAATCAGGTAAAGGTACTTAAACAGCAACAGCCCACCTCACAAAACATATCCTAGAAGTTTTAGATAAAGGAAACCACATAGCAGGTATACTTCTTGATCAAACAAAAGCATTTGATACAGAGGATCATGATATATTAATAAGCAAGCTAGAGGAATTGGGGATAAGGGGGGTTGGAAAAATTTATTCCAGTCGTATCTACAAAACAGAATACAGAAAACTGAAATCTCACATGTGTCAAACTGTTCAAACTACATGGTAAAATATACTTCCGATCCAAATTATATTAATATAGGTGTGCTACAGTGTAGTGTCCTGGACCCGATACTCTTCCTAATCCACATAAATGATTTTCCACAGAGTATCGCACATGGACAAACAATATTGTTTGCAGATGATTCTAATGTGTTAATCACAGACAAATCAGCAGACATACTAAAAGAAAAAACCGAAGAAATACTAAACAGTGTATGTGAGTCGGCATCCAGCAATAAACTCACACTTAATTTGAGAGGGGGAAAAAAAATAAAAAAATTAAAAAATGTTGTGAATTTCTATGTTAATAAAAAACCACAGTATAATGACTTAAAAATAAATGATAATTATATTCAATGTGCGGAGAAAACAAAATTTTTAGGCATGCATGTAGACAGTCAGCTAAAATGGGAAGAACACATTAGAGTAATTAGAAATTTAATCTCCGCAGCATGCTATGCTCTTAGAATTCTGACTGCAGTATGTGATATGTCATGTGTATATTTTTCTTTTATTCACTCGATCATTAGTTACGAGACAATTTTAGGGGAGTAAATAATAAAAATATTCAAACCATCTTCAAACTACAGAAAAGAGCAGTACGCATAATAACAAAGAGTGGTAGTAGGGCTCACTGCCTTGAACACTTTCAAACACTGGAAATTCTAACTGTCCCGTGTGAATTTATCTTTCAAAGTATTATGTATGTTAAAAAAAATATTGACTGCTTTGAAAAAAATTCTTCGGTACATGATTATAAAACTAGGAACCATTGTAATCTGCACCTTGAAAGAAAAAATAAAGTGAAAACTCAGCAGAGCTTACGGCACAATGCTGTTAAAATGTATAATAAACTAAAACAAAATATAAAAGGCATTGAGAAAATTGATCAGTTCAAAATAAAACTAAAAAAACACTTACTCAACAAATGTTACTACACAGTAATGGAGTATGTTACCTAAATTAAAAGTTATGTACAGAAGTTTACATTGCAATATATGATGAAATTAATAACTGTATGAACACATTGTAAAATAGTATAAAAACAAATTTAAGATATAAAAACAAATGTAAGATGCTTTAAATTTCTGTGTGAAATATTTTCTTATGTTTACAATCTGTATATTATTTTTGTTGACAAAATCCATTAATAAAAGAAATCAAATCAAATTATTTCCGTAACGCTGTCTCCCCTGTATCATGACAATACAAAACAAGTGCCCTTCTTTTGACTCTTTTGATGTCCTCCGTCAAACCCACCTGATAAAGCTCCCACACTGAGCAGCAATACTCCAAAAAAGGACAGACAAGTGTAGTGTATGCAGTTTCTTTAGTAGTTCTGTTGCATCTTTTGAGGGTTCTACCAATAACACGCATGGTTCACCTTTCCCACAACTTTATCTATGTGTTCTTTCCATTTCAAGTCTGAAGTAATAGTAATTCATAGGTATTTTGTAATCACGTTAAAAAAAAGCAGGCACAGAAAGGTGTGAAAATTGCAGAACCATTAGTTTAATATATCATGGTTGCAAAAACTTAACACAAATTATTTACAATAGGATGGAATGGCTGATAGAGGCTGCTGACATCGGGAAAGATCAATTTGGATTCAGGAGAAATGTGGGAAGACGGGTGGCAATACTCACGTTACGAACTATCTTAGAGAATAGATTAAGGAAAGGAAAATCTACATTTCTAGATTTTGTAGATTTGGATAAACCTTTGACAATGTACATTGGTATTTACAACTTGTACATTAACCAAAAAGCTGTTATTAGAGTTGAAGGGCATGAAAGGGACACAGTGGTTGGGAAGGAAATAAGACAGGGTTGTAATCTTTCTCCAATGTTATTAAATTTGTACACTGAGCAAGCTATGAAAGAAAGCAAAGAGAAGTTTGGAGAAGGAATTAAGAGTCCAGGATGAAGAAATAAAAACATTGCACTTTGCTGATGATATTGTAATTCTGTCAGAGACAGCAAAGGACCTGGAAGAGCAATTGGATGGAATGGACAGTGTGTTGAAAGGAGTGTATAAGATGAATATTAACAAGAACAAAACAAGGGTAATGGAATGCAGTCTTAGAAAATCAGGTGATGCTGAAGGAATTACATTAGGTACCAAAACAATAAAGGTGGCAGATAAGTTTTGTTACTTGGGCAGTAAAATAACTTATGATAATCACAGTACAGAGAATGTAAAGAGCAATATGGCAATGGGAAGAAAAGGGTTTTTGAAAAACAGAAATTTGCTAACATCGAATATTAATTTAAGTGTAAGGAAGTCCTTTCTGAAGACATTTGTGTGGAGTGTTGGCTTGTGCAGGAGTGAAACTTGGACGGTAAACAGTAAGGACAGGGATAGGGTAGAGGCTTTTGAAATGTGGTGCTGAAGAAGAATGCTGAAGATTAGGTGGGTGGATCATGTAACTAATGAGGAGGTGCTTAACCAAATTGGGGAGAAAAGGAATTTCTGACATACCTCGACTAAAAGAAGGTATTGATTAATAGGACACATTCTTTGACATCAAGGAGTCATGAATTTAATGTTGGAGGGAAGTTTGTGGAGCAAAAATCGCAGAGGGAGACCAAGAGATGAATACAGTAAGCAGATTGAAATAAATGTAGGTTGCCAGTCTTGTGAGGAGATGAAGAAGCTTGCTCAGGATAGAATAAGGTGGAGAACTGAACAAACCAGTCTCCGGACTGAGGACCACAACAACAACAACAACAACAAACTAGATTAAACGTAAATAGTGACACTCATTTTTGAATAACAAGATAAAAAAATCCTTCAACTGCATAAAAAGAGCTGTTAAGTCAAAACAAGTCAATCCATGAAGTACACCCTACAAACACATCAGTTTGTCAAAAATACAAAGTTATATAAACTGAAACATATATATTAGGCTAAAGTCTCGATCTGGGGTACGGGGAGCGTTGCGGTGCAGTCTAGCAGCATTAGGTTCGCAGTGTAGTACAATTCAAGTAGCCAGTGGCGTATAACTTTGATTTTATGAATATGTCATGATTTTAAAGGTTGTGGTTAGGCAGGAAGCTAAGAGTACAGCTTAAATTGTTGCGAGTGAATGTTATGATTCTTACAAACATGTCATGATTGCAATGGATGTGGTTAGACAGGAACTGAAGAGTACAGATTAAATTGCTGCAAGTGTTCTACCAAATCATGAACACTGAAAAAATTATAGCACTTCATATCATTTGCGAGACTGACACATGTAGGCCTATTTCAATTTACACAACAACGAAGTGTTACATCTGAACAGAAAGCTAGTGCATGTGGTGAAATGTAGTTGTAGTGTGTGATGTTTTACATTCATATAGGCCTACTGTGATTCATTTCGAATATATGAAAATATAAATGTTAACAAATTCATTTTCACATCTTGTAAACAATGTGTGCCACCATTCATCCCAGCATCCACAGCGACTGTTTCCAACACCTCCGCACCACATCATTTAAGTACATAAGGCCATGCCGCTGATAGAGACTTTTACCTAGGCTTTATATTATACCGAGTGCAGAACCTCAATGCAAACAACAGTGAAAATGATTGAGTATCAACAGCTAAAACCATAAATGCAATTTACCAGCTGATAACAGAGTTCTGTCACAATATCTGAGATAATAAATTGCTCATACTCTCATTAAATAACACTTCCACACACGGATTCCTTACTAAACAGATATACATAGTCTCCATTTATCTACTGAGTACCCTCTGAAGTTGCCCAAATGTTTAAAAGTTATTTAGTAACATCCAGGCTATCATTATTGACAGACAGCAAGCTGCCTTTACATCATTTAATATAATTACAAAAGATTTCAAATCCTCTATTGTTAGCTATAATCTTTCCTTTTCAAACAGTAAGAACAGGTCATCGCTGTTACTGAATAAGCTCTTTTTCTCTACCGAGTCTAGTGTAAACAACTAAAATATAGTACCTATAAAACAGGTTTAAAAATGAAACTCATTGCACAGTCACCAGAGTTAGAATTACTTTGACTTTCACTTACCTAAAACGAGAAAGCCCAAGGTTTGGAAATGTATGAACAGAGTAAAAAAAACTGTTTACAAGATATCTGAGAAACTGTATCAACTATAGCTACCGGTAATCATAAGTTTGTCGTTCTGAGAACTTTTAGTCACATAAGTAAACATTTCTAGATAGACAGTAATCGAACATTATATAGACATTTCAATACGAAACACAGTACAAATTGCAAAATGGCATTCATTCTTTTTCAGAAACGGTATGAATGGAGTGAAACTGTCAAAAATACCATTTCTAACCTCGGTATCTGTCAGAGCTTTCTTCAAGTTCGCTTGGTTGTCAATGTAGGATTCCAATTTTTCCACGAATTCATCAATGTTGCTTGGGAAGGAATAATGTTGTTGAAGTTTGTTTCTCAATTTGAATGCAAAGAGAGCTTGATCACAAGCTGAAACAGACAATTTCAATGTCAGATTAATATTTTAATAGAAGCAAGGCCACACAACACAGTTTCTTTAATATTCTTTTTTTCATATCTTCTTAAAGTGAAACCATTGCTTAGAATCAACAATGTTAAACAAAAGTATTGGTGTTTAATGTGGACAAACACACACACCCATGCCCCAGGGAGGACTCGAACCTCCACGGCGAGCAACCGCGCGCTCCGCAGCGAGACGCTTTAGACCGCTCGGCTACTCCACCGCGGCTATTGGTGTTTACAAACAACGCCTGACCGGGGTAATAAACATTACAAAGTGACCCTATGCAAAGGAAAATATCTCAGTTCTGTCTAGGAAATTACCACAAATATTTAACCTTGGTATCTTCAGGGTACTAACCATTATATTTTTCTTTTCGGAAATGTATTAATGGGAGGGGGCGTATCATGAAGTCTTCTGTCACGAGTAGGGTTGAACGAGTTAACCCGGTTGTTTCGATACAGTTAGTTATTGCTTATAATTATCACTTCTGGGTTCGATAACGACGTTCCGAATATGGTGTTTACGTTACGTACCTAATCCATTGGGTTTCTCTCCTACACCAAAGACGAAGCCGCAAGATGACAGTGTTTCATCAAAATATGACTTAATTTGTTTTGATTTCTCAACAACAACTGGAGCTTGCTTCCTTTGAGGAGAACTTGAAGAATCAGAGGACACTGTCCTTCGTTTTCTAGATTTGTACATTGTGATCACACAACAATCACAATAAATTCGAGCACAATCAACTTTACCGCCAAAACAATTACAAATCGAGACATGCGCTGCCAGTCAAAAATTTCAAAGAACATAATTGACGCGAAAGGCATGTGTGTTGTCACCAAGGACGTTCGAATATTTTAAAGTCTAGGCTTAACCTCCTTGGTCTAGGCCATGGTCTAGGCACGTGTCCACTAGCAAATAAACTATCTCAAGTAGCTTGCAGAAGGTACTTCTGCAAGTTTTCTAACGCAGAAACATCTGCAGCAAGTCGACTTTCCCACGATTCAAGAACTTGCAGAAGTAGCTTCTGCAAGTTTTCTAACGTGGAAACAGCTGCAGCAAGTCGACTTTCCCAAGTTTCAAGAACTTGCAGAATAGCTTCCGCAAGTCAGTGGATAGTGGATACAGCCTCGTGCGACTTGCAGAAAACACTTGCTGAACTTGCCAGTTGCTGAAAGTTTTTATTCGACTTGCAGAAGTTTTGTGTTGCGTTTACGAAACGAAAATATCGATAAAAAAAATAATGATGAAAATAGTTTGGAGAGAAAATGCTGCTGCTGGTAGAGAAATTTCCCAGAATTGTGGGATACAAAACACGTAGACCTCAAAAAAATGAATAAGATAACAGATCGCTCCCGAAAATATTGCGGCGATGCGCAACAACAGATGCGCGCAATATGGGCGAAAATTAAACAAAATGAGGAAACGAAAAAGTGAACAAAATACAGATTACATTTATACTAGCAAGTGGAGGTTTTTGAGTCAATGAAATTTATTAATCAGTTTGGAAAACATAGTTTCCTTATTTGGAACGAACAACGAACTTATAATTATTTAAAGATAAAAATAACAGTCTAGTACCCAAAATTAGACAATTTATTACTAAGGTAACCAGTTTCGATCTAAGATTAGATCATATACAGCGAGAGCTCTGAAGATGAGCTAATCTTAGATCGAATACAGTTAGGCCTACCTTAGTAGTAAATTGTCAGATTTTGCGAACTAGACTGTTATTTTTATCTTTAATGGAATTTATGTTTCCTGTGATTTTAGATCATTCCATAATCTTCTAGAAAACTTAAACATATACGAGCTATCTGTACCAATTTCTTCAATCTAACTCTTCTTTTTCGCTTGAACTTTTGTTCGTCACATGTGGTTTTTTATTTTATTTTAATTTTTTTTAAATAATTATAAATTGATGGATGGTAGAGGCAGCTCACATTTTGTGCATGCTATCAGTAACATAACTAGGACTTGGCTTTGGGGGGGGGGATAGATCTGCTTGATGAGCAAGATTTTAGTCAGTTTCCAGACAGACTACCATCTACCACTCCTATTGAACATTAATTCACCCCCATCCAATGAAAGCATATGGTAAAACACCCCGAGTTTCCAATATTTACCTTTACTTGCTATTATACAATTTCTTCTCTCTCTCGCTCTCTTTTTTTTTTTTTTTGGAGGGGGGGGGGGTTCTGGGGGGGGGGTTCTATCCCCATCATTCCCCCCCCCCCATAGTTACGCCACTGCATGATATTGTAATCTTGCACTTGCTTATCTCACAACCTGAACCTGGTGGAAACATTTCTGCGATTACTTGCAACACGTTACTTGCCTAAGCGACTTGCAGAAGAAAACTTATGCAAGTTTTTGTTCTATTGCAAACACATCGGCAAGTACTTGCAGAAGTTACTTGCTAGTGTCCACATGTCTTTATATATGTTAGACTGTGCCAAAACACTGGTTTTCTATTTCCATACCCATATCCCATGAACCACAGACATTGCCGAGGTGGGGTGGCTTGTGTGCCTCAACGATACAGATAGCTGTACCGTAGGTGCAACCACAGCGGAGGGGTATCTGTGGAGAGGCCAGACAAACGTGTGGTTCCTGAAGAGGGGCAGCAGCCTTTTCAGTAGTTACAGGGGCAACAGTCTGGATGATTGACTGAGCTGGCCTTGTAACATCAGCTAATGTGGCTTTGCCACACAGCTACTGCGAACGGCTGAAAGCAAGGGGAAACTACAGCCGTTATTTTCCCGAGGACATGCAGCTCTACTGTATGAACATATGATGATGGCATCCTCTCGGGTAAAATATTCCGGAGGTAAAATAGTCCCCCATTCGAATCTCCGGGCGGGGACTACTCAGGAGGATGTGATCATCAGGAAAGACAATACTGGCATTCTACGGGTCGGAGCGTGGAATGTTAGATCCCTTAATCGAATAGGAAAATTAGAAAATTTAAAAAGGGAAATGGATAGGTTGAAGTTAGATATAGTGGGGATTAGTGAAGTTCGGTGGCAGGATGAACAGGATTTCTGGTCAGGTGAGCACAGGATTATAAATACAAAATCAGTTGGGGGTATCACAGGAGTAGGATTGATAATGAATAAGAAAATAGGAATGCGGGTAAACTACTATGACCAGCACAGCGATCGCATTATCATTGTCAAGATAGATACGAAGCCAACACCGACAACAGTAGTACAGGTTTATATGCCAACTAGCTCTGCCGATGATGAGGAGATCGAAGAAATATATGAGGAGCTAAAGGAAATTATTCAGACAATTAAGGGAGAGGAAAACTTAATTGTTATGGGAGACTGGAATTCGGTAGTAGGACAAGGAAGGGAAGGGAAGATAGTGGGTGAATATGGTCTGCGCAAAAGGAATGAAAGAGGAAGCCGCCTGGTAGAATTTTGCACAGAACATAATTTAGTTATAACAAACACCTGGTTTAAGAATCACAAAAGAAGGTTGTATACGTGGAAGAGACCAGGAGACACCGGGAGATACCAGATAGATTTTATAATGGTAAGACATAGCTTTCGGAACCAGGTTTTGAAGTGTAGGACATACCCAGGGGCAGACATAGACTCTGACCATAACTTGTTGGTTATGAACTGTAGGCTGAAACTGAAGAAACTACAGAAAGGTAGGAAAATAAGGAGATGGGACGTAGATAAATTGAAGGAACCTGAAGTTCTTAAGAATTTCAGAGGGAGCTTCAGGCAACAATTGACAGAAACAGGGGAAAATAAAACAGTTGAGGAGGAATGGGTAAAATTGAGAGATGAAATAGTGAAGGCAGCAGAGGACAAAATAGGTAGGAAGGCAAGACCTACAAAGAATCCTTGGATATCACAGGATATACTAAATTTAATCGATGAAAGGAGAAAGTATAAAAATGCAGTAAATGAAACAGGCAAAATGGAGTACAGACGACTAAGAAATGAGATTGACAGGAAGTGCAAAATGGCTAAGCAGGAATGGCTAGAAGGCAAATGCAAGGATGTAGAAGAATGTATAAATAGGGGAAAAATAGATACAGCCTACAGGAAAATAAAAGAAACATTTGGCGATAAGAAAAACAGCTCTATGAATATCAAGGACACTGATGGAAAACCAGTTCTCAGCAAAGAAGGGAAAGCTGAAAGGTGGAAAGAGTATATAGAGGGGCTCTACAAAGGAAATGAACTTCGAGACACTATTGTAGGAAGGGAAGAGGATGTAGATGATGATGAAATAGGAGATACTATACTGAGAGATGAATTTGACAGAGCACTGAAAGATCTAAGTCGAAACAAGGCCCCTGGAGTAGATGATATCCCGTCAGAGCTACTGAAGTCTCTGGGAGAGCCAGCCATGACAAAACTATTTGAACTGGTGTCTAGGATGTATGAGACAGGCGAAATACCCTCATACTTTAAGAAAAATGTAATAATCCCCATTCCAAAGAAAGCGGGTGCAGACAGGTGTGAAAACTACAGAACCATCAGTTTAATAAGTCATGGTTGCAAAATATTAACACGAATTATATACAGAAGGATGGAAAAGCTGGTAGAAGCCGACCTCGGGGAAGATCAGTTTGGGTTCAGGAGAAATGTAGGAACACGGGAGGCAATACTCACTTTACGGCTTATCCTAGAAGATAGATTAAGAAAAGACAAACCAACATTTCTAGCTTTTGTAGATTTGGAGAAGGCTTTTGACAATGTTGATTGGAATAAACTCTTTCAAGTTCTGAAGCAAGTAGGAGTAAAATATAGGGAGCGTAAGGTTATTTACAACTTGTACAAAAACCAGACAGCGGTTGTCAGAGTTGAAGGGCATGAAAGGGATGCAGTGGTTGGAAAGGGAGTAAGACAGGGTTGTAGCCTTTCCCCAATGTTGTTCAATTTGTACATTGAGCAAGCTATAAAGGAAAGCAAGGAGAAATTTGGAGAAGGAATTAAAGTTCAGGGTGAAGAATTAAAAACATTGCGTTTTGCCGACGACATAGTAATTCTGTCAGATACAGCAAAGGACCTGGAAGAGCAATTGAACGGAATGGACAGTGTGCTGAAAGGTGCATATAAGATGAACATTAACAAGAGTAAAACTAGGGTAATGGAGTGCAGTGTAAGAAAATCAGGTGATGCTGAAGGAATTAGATTAGGTAACGAAACAATGAAGGAGGTAGATGAGTTTTGTTACTTGGGCAGTAAAATAACAAATGATGGTCGCAGTACAGAGGATATAAAATTCAGAATGGCAATGGGTAGAAAGGCGTTTTTGAAAAAGAGAAATTTGTTAACATCGAATATTGATTTAAGCCTAAGGAAGTCCTTTCTGAAGGCATTTGTATGGAGTGTTGCCTTGTATGGGAGTGAAACATGGACGATAAGCAGTGTGGACAGAAAGAGGATTGAGGCTTTTGAAATGTGGTGCTACAGAAGAATGCTGAAGATTAGGTGGGTGGATCGCGTAACTAATGAGGAGGTACTGAACCGAATTGGGGAGAAAAGAAATTTCTGGCATACCTTGACTAAAAGAAGGGATAGGTTGGTAGGACACATTCTTAGACATCAAGGAATTGTGAATTTAGCGTTGGAGGGAAGTGTGTGGGGTAAAAATCGCAGAGGGAGACCAAGAGACGCGTATCGTAAGCAGATTCAAGTGGATGTGGGTTGTCGTTCTTATGAGGAGATGAAAAGGCTTGCTCAGGATAGAGTAGGGTGGAGAGCTGCATCAAACCAGTCTCTGGACTGAAGACCACAACAACAACAACAACCCATATATGTTTCGCTAGAATTGCAGCATCTTCAGTGGGTCTTTTTATTGCTCATTTATACATATTGTACTGCATACACTCTTCATAAATTTTCTGCGTAGGCCCTCCTCGACAGTTTGTCATCTACAACTGTGATGATGTCTTCATTGATGGATGGTAAAGGAAATAGCCATGGAAATAGTCAGGGCTGTCTTACACCATGCAGGGGCACATTAGGGGATCCTACAACAAAACACAAATGAATGAACACATCAGAATGCTGTACATTTGTTTAGTGATTTTATTGGTTATTATGGTTAGAAATACACAAATAAAATACTAGTGATTACTGTTTTGCAAATTGGACTTAACATTGCTGTTAAAAATTTCTTTCAGGATTTCAGAAATGCAAAGTCTTCTAATATGTCTTTAAAGTCCAACTGTTGAAGGATGTCACTTTCTATGCACATGATTGACAAATTAGTAAGTCGTTCCTTTAGCATAGTCGTTTGTAATTCATTTTTGATTCTCTTTAACTAGGGAAATTAACGCTCTACACTGTAATTGGTTACCATTAGAGGAAGAAATATCTGGGTAACAACTTCTACATTCGGAAGGTTCCTTCTATTTTATCTGCTTTTATTAAAAAATGTAAGGATATATACTTAGCTCTGGAGATTCATTTGGAATGTTTTTCAAGTATTGTTCTAAATTAAAACATTCTGATATGAGCTCATCAGCATTAACACCTGCATGATAAAATTCTGCAAATTATTTGCACCTGTTTCTCAACTGTTCAGAATCGATTTGTTTTAACTGAGACAGTAAACTAAAATGTTTGCTACCTTTCTCGTAAACTTCTGAAAGTCGCATCATACTAGAATCCAATGTTTCGATTATAGGCAGAAAAAGTCTACACGAATTTTTTCTTTGGCAGTAAGCTGGACAGTCTCGGACGAATCTTCGGAAAAAGTGATATGCTTGCTGCAAATTCTCGTCCTTTGGGGATTACCCTTAC
This sequence comes from Locusta migratoria, assembly GCA_026315105.1. Lineage (NCBI taxonomy): Eukaryota > Metazoa > Arthropoda > Insecta > Orthoptera > Acrididae > Locusta > Locusta migratoria. Next base: position 152,391,614 of record CM048751.1, on the reverse strand, counting down.
GGTCAGCAGCTGGATTTTTTTCTTTGGTTGAAGATTCATACTGATCGAATCTACTGCCTACAGAACTGATCAAATCGGAAATAGATGCAAGAAGTTTTGTTGTAACGTCTGTTGTGACGGTACTACTTTGTAAAGTTACATTTGTGTTGTTGATATTTCTCAAAAGGTTATCCCATATCCCATATCTTCGTTAGGAGATATGGGAGAAACGCTTTGAGCTTCATTCCTTGTTTCCTCTGGCTGACGAGTGTTGCTACTAATTGACTTTAAAGCTGCAAAAATATCATAGTAGCCATTACGCAAAGCGTTAAGAGCATCAGCACGAGCAGACCATCTGGTTTCACAGAGAGACTTCCGAACTATATTTGCACGTAAACATTCTTTAAAAACTTTCCATCGATTGTTTGAAGCAGAAAAAAAGTGAACAAGTTTTTCACAAACTGGAAGTATGCTATTGCCTCAGAAACTTGCAGCCACCTGAACACCTACTAAATTTAGTGAATGTGTGGCACTCGGTACAAAAATAGCAAACTCACATTTTCTTTTATTCTTGGCTGAAGACCGGAATACTTTCCAGCCATATTTGCTGCATTATCATAGCTCTGTCTGGGGCAATCTTTTATTGAAATGTCAAAGCTATCCAAAAACGTCATAACAGTATCTTCTATACTTTGAGCCCTATGCTCCTCCAAAGGCAAAAATTGCAAATATGTTTCAACAGGCTGGCCATCTTTTACACAACGACGATGAAAGTTAGCTGGCCAACATGGAGTGATCTGGCGAGGTATCCACGCTTATTGAATAGTAGTTGGCTGCTTTTAATTCGTTGACAATCGTCTTTAAAACTTATTGTCGCATTACATTAATAAATTCATTGTAAATATTTGCAGACAAATATGATGTATTTCCTTTGCCACGATTGCCATACTTTCGTATATGATCAGCAAAAAAAGGATCAAATTCGCTTATTAAGTATCCCAATTCCATTGTTTCCAGATACCAACACATCATTTTCTCCCCGAAACCCCAGTCCCCTTGACGCCAAAAAATTCACAACTACAACAATTCTATGCATTTTGCTCCTCCAATAGTCGTCTTGAGCATTAAACTGGGAAAACAATCCAGTATCAACTCGTCCAACAATTTTGCTTCTTGCAACATAATTCATCATTGATTCCCTCTGCTGTAAGCTGTTCTCATTCTCCTTTATAAGTTTTTTATATTATACCAATCTTCATATTCCCTGGAAGAACTCAAATTATTGCCGTCAGTGTTATTGAATAGACAGCAGCAATAACAGTACACAGATACAGAAGACACTCTCTTCCCACACTCTCACTGTTCGTCAATTTTCGAGTGAGAACAATCCTAGTTAATTTTCTGGTTTTTGTTTTACCACCTACATCAGCAAAATGTTTGATGGTTTCTGAGAAGTCGCTATTTTTGTTTGGAAAAACTTTGGCCCTTGTGAATCCAAATATCACATGCTTCTTCCGTTAAAATTTCATCACAGTACTTACCAGGGTGGTGAGATGTGTTCTGTAACATACTTCAGTTTGATGAATACAAGTGGCTTGTGATGGAAGAAGGATGATTTGAAGTGTGTACAGTTGACCTCATAACTGGAACTGATGAACTCGGAACACAAATGTTATCATCTAAGTTAAATAAGGGCACCGTTTCTACTTTGAGATTTAGAGATATCTTTAGATGATGAGGTAGATGAATCACTCTGCCTATTAGTTTCAGCAGTGAAAAATGAAGTAAGTTTAGGTAGTCTGCTGATGGTTTCTTTTTGAATTGCAAGTCTTTCTTTCTTCTGAACCCCTTAAGTATGTTCTTTTTGACATTGTTGAAAGACACTACAAAAACATCAAGTAGGCATTGAAAAACCAGCAATATTACATAGGTGGAAAGATTAAATGCCATATTGGCTAAATACTCATAATTTTCAATGTGACCGGGAAATCACAGTGGTATGCAGTGAAACCTCGTTTATACGTTTTTGTAGGAATATGCTAAAATAAAAGTACAAGTGAGATTAACGCTAAAATGAAACATTCAGTAATGCACTCGAAATAGGTTTGTTAGCTGTATGTTTTTGTCGAAAGAAAGTCTGTAGGCATTATTCCACATCTGAAATCCTTCCTTTATCACCGTTTGGCCCAGTTTGAATACTGGAGACTACTGTACTGTATAATATTGAGTTCAACCATTACAAAAGACTCCTAGTTCAATAATTGGCTCTACAATCACATTCCACTGCTCTGTACACTAGAGATGGGTCGTTCACGAAAGGACGGGTTCAGAAGAGTGGACGGAAGGACCGAGGAACTGGTTACAAGGAACGTTCACTTCAACAGTTCTGGTCGCATGGACGATCTTGTTCCAGCTCCAGGGTGGCCGCACGACCGTTACCTTTTCGGTTGAACGTTGCAGTTCCAACTCAGTATCAAGCTGTCGATTTTTTTTATTTTACTTTTTTTTATTTTTTTTTATTTTTTTTACCATGGTGAAGTAGCGTGCGCATTGTTATGAGAAGAACAGCGATTTATACCGGTGCTCCATCGTCTGTAGGGCATTAACTTTTGTAAAATGTGTAAAACGGAGTTGGTGAGTACAGAGCCAATGCTACTTTTTTACAATTCCGACTGTTATGAAAACCATAGACATTGGATAAAAAAGGAACGGTGAACGAGTGGAAAGGAACGGTGCCAAATAATGAAAGATCATCAGTGAACTAGGTTCCCTAAATGAACAGGTTTGCCTGTCTCTAGTGTACAGTACTGTGTGATTGCTGGACCCCTTTACACTCTGCGGCGCCCATGCATTCCCATGGCGCAGCGCCACATGCTGCTACTGAGAAAGTTGCAGCTGTTGTATTGTTGTGGGCAACTTTGATGCCGCCTTTGCTGGGGCTTGGCCGGTCAACAGCAGCCCCGTGTGGCGTCATGTGAAGGCCGCTATTGGGTACAATGTTCCAATGTTCCACCAAGTCATATCTGAACAGACTGACACAAACTCTACTACAACAGTGTCGCCGTGTGTTCTGTAGCTAAGGCCCGCAGTAATAGCTACGATTTTGTATGCAGACAGCAAACCAAGTAACTTGCCGCACTATATGTGACTCTTTTCGAGACAATTTCTGGGTCTTTATAATAAATGCGACAAAAAGTCACTTTAAAAAAGTCATTGTCTAGGAGAAAGGAACGAGTTTCTTGGGACCCTCATAAGGCTGGGGTCCCTGGGCCTGTGCCCATTGTGCCCCTATGGTAGAGACGGTAGTGGAAATAGCTCTGTTTCAGTTTTTACTGTCACTGTCTCAGAATTTTTAGGAGGATCTACACAGAAAATGTGGGAAAATGGTTTCACTACAACATTTAAGAACGAGCAATAGAAAGACCCACAGAAGATGCTACAACAGTTATGAAACATTAATGGTTATGATTAGATTAGATTAAAATTGGGGTTTTGCTCAAAGCAGATCCTCATAGAGAAGAAACGAAATATTTAAAAAGCAAACATATATCAAAAGGTCTTCGAAATTAAAATTAATATTCTGACCTCCTTGTGCATCACACAGAAATTATTGACATCACTGGTTGTGACCAAAGAGATAGAATATCTCTTTGGTCTTGAGAATTGGTACTTGGTAGTGTGCTTAGTTCTTGTCTCACCAGGTTGTAGGCAAAGAGAAACACTATAAAAATTAGTTGCACAATAATCTACAGTGAACATTAATACAGTGATGCTGTAAGAAGGAAAGAAGCTTATGGTTTAATGTCTCAGTGTTCATGAACTAACGATATTCGTATAGTACATCATCAAACTAATCATTCGGATGCCTTGGCTTGTTTCATTTCATGCTTTATGTCCTGCCTTGCTCTTCATTCATTTTTCAGAACACAAATTGTATTGTATGTGCCATCAAAAGTGTTTTGTCCTACCCGGCCTATCTTTCAGCAAAGGATCTGCTCACGACGCATGGGATGTGTGGACACTAAAACAACTATACAGATTAGTAATACATTTTTACTTGCTAAGGTATTACAATACTTAACTACTGTTCTCACAGCAGAGTGTTCTTGCACAATGCTAGCTCCGCTCTATCTGGTAACTGCCTACTTCGAAACCGAGTTCAGAGGGCCTTCCAGACCCATGTCGGCATAGGTATAGCTGCTTGTAGAGAGCGCGCTTCTCAGTTGCTCCCTCCAGGAGGTGTGGCACCAGTGTGTGATTGGCTACCGGTCGTCCGCTGCCTTCTTGATGATCGTTTTCGTGCATCTGGCGTGTGATGCTGACTATATGTCATAAAAAAAATATCATGAAGAAACTTGACTGCGATTATGATTGAACGAAAGTAACAATATATATATATATATATATATATATATATATATATATATATATATATATATATATATATATATATAACTAAGAAGTGAAATTATCACCTCTCTTAAGGTGTTCCAAGGACCTAACGTGTGTTCCTCCAAATAAAACGCTGTTACCAAAATGGTCAAAATATTTCCAGAATACTATACATAAAGTACTCTCATGATGTATGAAGTAAGCTGTCATCAATCTGAAATTTGGTTTGAACAGCTCAATGCCTTACTAAGAATAACCAAATTGGGGATGTTTTGTCTTTCCCTTTCTCTAATGTTTGAGCTTATTTACCTACCCAGTTATATGGGTGCCATAATCTTGTTCAAAAGAATCATGGTGTGGCTTGGTAGCACAGTGGTAAAGTACCAGACTATGAATCCAAGGTGGTGGGTTCGATCCTCAACAGCCCTGGGTTTTTTGTCATTTTCCACCTCTTTCATCTCTGACACTGTTGCTGATGTGAAATATATCGAGTAGCACCATGGGTCGGGACCCACATTAAACTGTAATTCTCCCTATAACTATATAAGTTAGTTCAAAGGTTAGAGGAAGACAATGGCATACCACCTCCAAAGAGAATTGTGGTGTTCAAGCTAATCTTCGGACTGCTGACTTCTTTTCCTTTTATAATTTAATGTGGATTCTGAACTACAGTGTAACAAAATCTGCTAATTGTGAAAAAATTTAGAAGTTGAAAGACGGCCATCTGCCGTCTTCCCTAGGTTTTTAACTTTGTAATTTATCTAAGTTCAC